>JAOPTO010000541.1:0-152587 GCA_033822845.1 Tetrapedia diversipes | reverse complement strand
TGTCCTAATCCTTAGGATAGTTACGCGTACTCCACATACCTCTGTCGAATCTCTCGTTGATTTCCTTGTAAGCTGAAGATTTAGACTGTGCAGATTTTTTAAACGGGGAAATCTCCGAGGCAACATCGTTCCAAATTCTTTTCTTCCTTTAACCCTTACGGCTCCAAGTATTTCTCTCAAGCACACCCGGACTAAAAAATATCACACATTAATCAAATATAATTAATAATATAAAGATTGTTTCGAATGACTTTAATATTATTATTTACACGTTATTGTAGCATATAAAGTCTGACAGTTAAAAACTTACGAGTCAAAATATGACAAGAATAAGTTGGAGTTGCCGATCGATATTCACACTTAAAAGTAGGAGTGTTAAGGGTTAAATCCTCGCAATGCTTGTAACGCGTGTTGCTTCTAAACTTTTGGCCGCTAGTGTACGTCGAAAGCGCGGTCGAATATGCATTATGTTGAGATGAAAGCACGGCAGTCGAGCCGACTGAACGGAAAAATCGTTGCGTTCGCACGCTTCCGGCCGACGCTTTTCCGCCCAATGCGTGCAAAAACGCGTGCAACCGGTACAAACATAAACAATTGGACTGGTTGCCGGATTCTCAACCGGTTTATTTGCTCGTACACCGCGTTTTCTGCGTGCGGTTTCGCAAGCCACTCCTTTTTTCGGACGTTTATCGGTTTGCGTTTGACGGGCTTCCCGTTGGAACACGGAGGACGATTATCCTGAAAGTTTTCTTTCGTTGGGTACTGCTCAGAAGTATGCCGCTTATGTTTTGGTTGGATGGTTTGTCGGATACACTGAGAACGTTGGATGGTTGGATGCGTTTAATTTTGTTAACAGTAAAGCTACTAGAACAGTCAAAATGACCAATTGGTGATGATTATTCATAACGCCATTATAAATTCACTTCAAAAATTTACACTGATTTTCTGCAGAAAATATAAATAAAGATTTATTTTCTATGCGTTGAATATTTTTTCATGTAATTTTCAACTTAATCTCTTCCATGCAAATAATTATAATTTTTAATTTTTAATTATAATTAATATCATAATTGTTGGTAGTTCTAGTGTTAAACGCTCGATATTTTTAAAGTAATCGAAGGGCATGTATTATTAATTCTTTTATTGTGCTCATCGAAACCAGCCCTGTCGTGTGTAGTTTTTGGTTGTGTATCTTTGATGAATATAGCGAAACTTCATTTATACTATTCTCCAATGTGGCATGTGAAAGTAGAGTGAACTACTCTATATAGTTGTCCGTTTTTAAACTTTCATATTATACGAGCTATTTTTTTTCACTGCATCCGAGAGTTTAATAGGATTCATTAAGAGAAACGGATAAACTGTGACAATTATAATAAGTATTTGTAAATTAGAAATTTTATTTAAGTTAATTTAGCTTTTCTTTTTAATGAATTTAGAAGTACTAATTTTTACAACTATCTAACTTGCACTTAGCAAGTAGATAAGTGTTCAACGTAACTTACTTTTTACCGTTCTAAGCTGATTCTATATGTCGACGTATAATTTTCATAAAAAGAAATACCATTTTATTGATTGCTTCTATTTTTTCACAAATTCTACCAAACACTTAAATTTATCACGCGCGTTGATTAAAAGATAAAGAAATTATTTTATTGCGCGCAATAAACAACTTGTTCTTTGAAATTAACTTTCAACGTTTTAACTTTTACAAATCCGCTCAACAGGATCGTTGATCAATCGGAATCGCTGCATAAACGATATTTTATTTTCCAACTGTTTGGTAATTAATGAGGCTGTCGATTTTCACGTTTGAAATGAGTTGCATCGGTATCACCAATAAAAGGCAACATACCATAAAATCGTCGTAATTACATGTAATTATATCAAATACTGATAGATTCGCGGGAACATAAATTATTCGGGAACGTATTAAAAGCTGCATAAATTTCCTGTATTATAAGTCAAAGGTACACGTCAGCGAGTAATTACGAAAATCTTTCTGGTCGCTAATGGGAAACCACGTGGCATGTTACTCACCGATTTCAGTGAAACTTCGCGAATACCTAGGTATAGTTGAAAAAACATTTGACTCATGCTCAACGATTTGCATAGACGTCTACCATTACGCGAAATACTTTATCGTGTTTTGCACGATTGCTCGTGAAACGTTTGCAGTTTTACGTTTCTTTGAAAAAATTTGCAATTGCATTACCGCTTGATATTTTGTACCGCAATCGATACATACTTTAAACGTTGCTATTTTTATTATCGTAGATGGATTTATTTTATTTCATTGATACACATATATTGCTAACAAATTGAACCCTGAACTTATTATTTTTTCTAGAATTAACCCTTTGCGCTCGAGAGATAACTGTTAGGCACCAAATGATAATTTCGCAAGTTTTCAGTTAGTTTGTTTATTAGTTAGACAATATAACACATAACCTTATAACAAATAGTCATACGCGTATGTAAATTTTAGTATATCACTTAACCAAACTAAATGACGTTTAATATAGCTGAATTTTAGTAAATATATCGAAGTTGAAAATTTTTGAAGTTAATATTATTAGACGACTAACATTCACTTCTCGAGTGCAAAGGGTTAATTCTAGAAAAAATAATAAATTACTTGTAACAATAATAGACAGATGATTTAAGGTCTTTCCACGAATATATTTCTAGGTTTTATTACCTTTACAAAAGCTGAAGAATAATGAAATGTAAATTCAAAGCGGTGCTCCTTCTTTGTCACTTTTGTCTGTGAAAAGCGTGTATCTACGAAGGATAAGCTTTAATTAACTTTTAGGGAACATTTGTTGAATTTCAAGAGGGATGTTCAAAGGAGCAAGAAATATATCATACACTGTTACAATTCTATGACGATGATAATCCCTTTATATCCTACCATAGCACAATAATTTATACATCGTTAGAAACAATATCTAACAATATGCAAACATAGCGATACAATATTCACATATTTGTAATTAAAAAATTCGACGATGTTTTCTCAAAAATTAAACATTCAATTATACTTCGTTTATTTATTATATATATCCCCTACATCATTTTATCTTATACTCATCCCACGTTAAATGTGACAGTTCCTCTATCGGAACGCATTCTAACCTGAAAATAGCCGAAAAGTTAAGACGACCAATTTTCCCACCGATGTCTTCAATTATTTCTCGAGTTCTCCTCAAGCCATTTAAATTTCTCCCTAACTCCCGTGCCGGTCAACACTCGACCGAGTTTCCCTCCAAGAGCCACATGGATCTCGTTATCCGCTAGCCGGGCGAGGAGCTGCGAGCCAAGTCGTATAAATCAAGTCGACAATCAGCCTGTGGGCCAAGTCCGTGGCATAAATACGTCCCCCCTCTCGAGCACGAGGGGACTCTTTAAGCTCATAAATTCGTCCCCGCTCGATTACTCTTGCCGGGCTCCGTTCGTTTTTCGCTGTTGCTTATATAGAAACGGCTCGTGGACCCCCCCTCGAACATCTCCGAAAGTGTCGAACGCAGAGCCTCTTCGATCCTTTGCCAACCTTCCGATTCACCGGATGACTCGCGTACGATCGGATGAGCACCGATGAATGCTCCTCCGTTTTCCCCTCTTTTTCTTTCATCCCCGCCATCCCCCCCAACCTTACCCCCGCGATCCCCGTTCCACGACCCGTTCGAGCGAGAAGCGGAGGCTTTATTGCGGTCGCGTTTGTAGGCACGCGGATGAAAAAGCATAACGTGAATAACCGCGCGAAAGGGAGAGAAACGGAGACAAAGGTTGAGCGTGAGACGGCGACGGGAGGGCCGGGAGGGGGTCGATGAAGGGTTAGGGAAGCAAGACGGGGGAAGGGAGAAAGAGAAAAAAAAAAGGATAGGAGCGGCGATGCAGCGTGCACCAGATACGGGCACGGGAAACAGGCTGAGAGGCCGGCAGAGGAGAAACACCGAAGGGGGAGGGCGAGTCGTAAAACGTTGTAGCGCAAGAAGCGGCATAGTGGCAGTGACGAGCGAGAGAGGGAGGGCTTTGTCGGAGCGAGAGAGGGTGAGGATCGAGGAGGGAGCTGCCGCAAAGTAGGCGCACCGCTTTATCGTCGACTAAAGGCCTGAGAGACATTCTCTTGCACTCTCTTACGCGCATCTTCCCTTTCCCTCCCTCTTATCTCTTCTCTTCCCGCGCCAAGGTCCCTCTTTTTCTTCGATCTTCTCGTTTCTTTCCTTCCCCGCCTCTCTTTCTCTCTCTCTTTCTTTCCCTTTTCTTGAACGATACTTTTTCGCCCCCCTCCCGCCTGCCTTTCCTCGCTTTATCTCTCCTCCGGCTAGTTCGCCTACGCTTCTCCTCTTCTCGTTCCCCTTCGCCCCTCCCCCTCAGTACCCTTTAGCGAAGGCATCGCTTTTACTCCCTCTCGCTTTTCTTCCCCTTTGTAACCCATTTTCCACCCCTTTCTTCCGCGCCTTACGATTGTCCACGGTTCACCTCGACCCCCGTCCCTTTTCCCTCGGACCTTTTATTTCCTCGCCTTCTGCTGCCCTGTTCTGTACCCGCTTCTTCCCCTGCGCTCGCTCCTTTTCCGGTCACAACAACAGTCTTATCCTCGCGGAGGAGCGCCGCCGTTAAGTTCCTCCCGGCGGCCACCGCTCTATCTACCCTCGGCCCCGGTAACAACGTTCTTCCTCCATTGAGAACGCGCTCCGTCGCTGCCCGATACACCCACGCATCTATATCTGGCGCATAAATCTGCGCTCGTGGGCGCGCGGCCCGTATGGGAGGCTGCGTTATACGGGCGAAATCCATTCATGGACGTAGAACGCGAACGGAGAGGCGCAGGTACGCGATGGTGTCCGATGATGAGGCGGTTTAGAGCTTGGGGAACGCGTCTTCTCGAGCGCGAGAAATCGCGGCGAGACAGGCTAGCTGGATAGACCGGTGGGCGGCCGGCCGAGATTGTTAACCCTTTCGATACCAAAGGTGACTCTGTGCTTCGCTTATAAAGGGCACTGTAATCATCGTTGCCCGTTTCTCGTATCTTAAGCCAACGGCTGCGATCGAACGGTTGAATTTCGCGTTAACTAACAAATTCTGGTTAAACGTACAGATGTATAGCGAAAGTTTGGGATCGCTTTTGGGATTCCGCTTGGATACGTGGGATTTGTTACTAGCTTCGTTTTCATCGGTTTTAGTTTGATACTGCGAATATTGATAGTAGCTTTACTGTTCCTTCTTAGAAGGGAATAAACAGTTATAAATTCTGCTTTTTTCTTAAGATCATGTATCTTTTGGATTTAATCTAATCTATTGTAGTTTCAAGAAAAGCGGAAGAGAGAAGAAATGAGAAAGGAAAGAAACGCGCTACGAATGACTTAGAATCTTTTTATGTAGAAATTGGATTAGCCTAATGTTTACGAGAAAATTACGCATAACGCAACTCGATGTCCTCAAACTACCCAAGTTTCTTTGCAACTGTTTAGTATTGTACACTAATGGCGCGTTGTGCGAAGATCAACCTCTTTGAAACGTTGGTCGTGCGCAATTTTCAGCACGAGCGATTCGAGCAGTTATTATTATTACCATTATTTGTACTGTTAGCTGCCGCAGCCATTCAGCTTTCACTCATTCCTGTCTCATATTGTATTTACCGCTGCGAGTGGCTCGAATAAGGGAAAAACGAAACATTCTCCCGGGATCGTGGCGAGGCGAATCGAGTTAGGAGTTCGCGTTTCGTTTGTTACGGTGTTAGTCATCGCTGCCGATCGTTATCGTTCTGTACGATCGCGGTTCTTGAATGTAATCGCTGTTGGGACGATTTATCGTTCTCTATTATCGTGTACGGTTGAGCCACGTTTGACGAACGGGTCGGACTTTGATTTTCAGCGATTGCGTAAAGTGCATACGCGAAATTGGAACGAGCAACGTGCAACCTTTCGTGAATGTTTATTTTCAAGGGGAGTTAGCGTGTTTCTGCGATTAAGTTCCATTGTTTTCAATGGAAACTCGTTTAGAACATTCGTGTTTAATCCTTTTCGGTTTTTGCGATGCTTAGGATTTTGTTCTGCGTTTTTTACGTGTAAAATTTGAATTGGTAATAAACACAGGTTTCGAGTTACCAACAGCTATCGGAGAATGGTTTAATTATACGTTGATTTAGTAGAATAAAATATTATCGGTTCGATTACGTTGTATATGTGAAATTCCAATCGAAATTTTAAAAACGGTCATTTGACCGGTTGTGGTAGGAATAGTGTTAACCCTTTGCGGACGGAGCAGTAAAGAAAATAGTTACGTCGCGCATTTGTGTTATAAAAACTAAAGCTGTATTTAAATAAATTTTTCATAAAATCTAACAAAATCATAAACAAACAAATTTAGGCCAACTTGACTTCTTAGGCTAGTATACCCATGCGTATCTTATACATGTCGTTTACGACAGACAAACGCCAGCCGCAGCGCGACAGTTGGGCGGATATATCCGACACTCGTCCGCAAAGGGTTAAAATATGCACGACGGCTATAGCCGTCATTTGCCTACATATCGCCAAAGATCGGACGGCTATAGACGTCGTTCGCGGCAACGTGTTAAACGCGCGAGTTGCAGAGAATTTCGTTCAGCGAGCACTTTCTCAAGGTATCCGTTTGATCTGTTTCAGGCGAGGTGATTGGCCAGCGGTTCCTGGGAAACGAGAGCCACGTGGAGCACTTCAAGCTTCTCGAGCGCGCGACCACCTCCATCCTGATTGGCGCCAGGTAATTGTTACGTGATTCGATTCTTTGCCGGCCCCGGGGCTGCTGCCCGTCGAAGGGTCAGCAGATGGTCATCGGCTAGATTCCCCGTCGCTCGATCCCCGGGTTCCCCGTCGAGTCACTCCCTCGATTACGCGGCGTCGTGCCCGATGACGCGGTTGCTTATGACGTGTCCTCTTTAATTTTACATGAGTCGTGTTCCCCCGGATCGATCCCGCTCGACCACCGGGCTTTTTGATACGGAATAAATTGCTTTCTATTAGGAATGGGGTTTTAAATTACTAAATAAAATAAACCTCTTATTTGAAATACCTTAATTCTTTGTTATACGACTCAAGGAAGAAGCAATTCTGACTGAGATTATGGTTTTTATTGGAAATGGGGTTTAAAGTTACTAAATAAAATAAACTTCTTATTTGAAATACCTTAATTCTTTGTTATACGACTCAAGGAAGAAGCAATTCTGACTGAGATTATGGTTTTTATTGGAAATGGGGTTTAAAGTTACTAAATAAAATAAACTTCTTATTTGAAATATTTTAATTCTTTGTTATATGACAAGATGAAGGTGCAATTCTGAGTTTATGATTTTTATTAGAAATGGGGTTTAAAATTACTAAATAAAATACATTCTTTATTAAAATACTATAATACTTTATTATACAACGTGAGGGAGGTGCAACTTTAGCCGAATTTTACAAGCTTTGTCGTGAGACTGACAAACGCAGAGGTCGAAATTCCTACGACCCCCTCTGGGTCCTTCAGCTGTTTTGTTCTGTATCTTAACATTTTTATTTTTTAAATTGCCAGATGTGGTTTGGATTTTTGGAAGAAACCCTTCGGAAAGTACGTTAAGAGGAAGCTGGTTTTTCGGTTAACTTTTGCTTCGTAATATTTCTGTATTCAAATTCTAACAGCTTGAATTACCAAGTCAAGCGAAGAGAAAGGAAAAGTGCCTCCC
The DNA here is from genome assembly GCA_033822845.1 of Tetrapedia diversipes. NCBI lineage: Eukaryota > Metazoa > Arthropoda > Insecta > Hymenoptera > Apidae > Tetrapedia > Tetrapedia diversipes. Next base: position 144,879 of record JAOPTO010000541.1, on the reverse strand, counting down.
TCCCTCTCTCTCTCTGTCGGTCTTTACACGGCTGCTGTAGGTAATTGTCAAGGTGTGCGACTCTGTTTTAGGTCGTACGTGTGTTTGATCTTGTCCTGTTATTATGGTTATTGTCCGTTCTTTAACCCTCGTATGTAATACCAGGGTGGGGTCAGTCGGGCACTCTAGTATACGTGCGCCTATAAATAGATTGAGGATGTTCATGCAAATTCATGTTTCTGTAATCATTGACAAAGAACTCGGGTTCGTTCCTTTAAAGGCAGAACGGTACAGCCTCCCATTTATGAATGAATAGGGAGACGAAAGTATTCGGATAGAAGAAACTTCGAATAACGGAGCAATCACCTTTTTCTGTACTGAATTACATTTATTTAAATACGTATAGGAGCTTAACAGGTTGTTTAAATAGTCGTTAAATTTCATAATTTTTAAAAATAAACAACTACTATCGGATGACACTCTGTTCGGGTAATAGGATACCTGGGTAGAATATTCAAACGGGTGTTGTATATATTTTGAACAGATCTCTCAATAACACGTGATCCTGTTTTTGCACATCGAAATTTCCCATAGATAGATGTGTAAAAATCTCTAAAAATAACTCGCGTTATTTATCCGAAAGAGGGCATTGTAAAAGTTTCGAACGGGACTGTACACGGATAACGGGTGGCCGTCTGAAAAGTATAATCGTTTAGAATAAAAGCAATAAAAGTGTGCCGCGCCACTAGAAAGATATAGCTCGCAAGCGAGAAAAGCATCGGGAGTGCCTATAAAAGGAATGTAAATCCTTCGAGAGGGAAACAGCGAGAAGGGAGGTGAAAAAGAGAGGGAAAAAGGGAAGAATCGTAAATTCTGAACGGCTTCAGCAGGAGGAGAACACTGAATTCCAGTTGACTGTGGTTTACATTTTCGAGTTCCAACAGTGACGCGTTTCCCCGCGATAGAACCTCGTATTTCTCCTCCTTTTAACACGTTCATGACGCTCTTCTCGCGATGTGTTTCATTTTAAAGGCGAAGGTCTGTCGGGCAACTCCGCGCCGGGGCCCGGAATAGAATGGAGATCGAATTTTCCGGGAATAGATTTTCGCGTCTAGAATTGCGCCATTGATCCTCTGAAGAGTGATCGTTCGCGCGACGCGATTAATCTTGTTACCGTGAATGCTGCTACGCTCGCTCAAAGAGTTTCAAACGTTTTAATTTTCCGAATGTATACGAAGAACAATTCTTTTTAGTTCTTTTAGTCGTTCACACTCGAGAGGTAGCTCTGAATGATCGAATAATACCGATTTCACAACCGTGTTTCGAATACGGAAAACATTTAAATATCCTGCATTAGCGAATTTTTGTATCATTTAATTGGATTTAATTAACAAAAGTAAATTTGTTAGTAAATTAGTGTAAGTAAATTTTGACGCTTTGCATATGGAAAGCTTTAAAAATACTGTTTAACGACGGAGCGTTTTACTTTTGAATGCAAAATAAAAGTATTTGTAGAATTTTTCGGGAGAACTAAATTTGAATATTATTTCAATATTATTTCGTTTAAATTAAATATTTTTAACGTAAACTATTTTCTTAATGTAGCTCGAAGCTTAATGTTTCCCAAAGTAGAAAAATTTAATTCCATATCTTCCACTTAATTTTTTACAAATCATAACCAGTGTTTACCTTCGAAGTCACAAATTTCTTTAATAATAACTGACCAAATAATTTCGCAACCCTTCTAATACTATTTCTGGTATATTCGAACGATCTTTCTTTCGTCATCGGTTGTCGTTTGGTGCTTGTGCATATTTTAAGCGTATTCCAAGGCAATTCTACTTTCGACGTGCACTAGAAAACCTTTTAAAGGCTAGAGGCGCCTGCTTTAAACAGCGCGATCGAGAAATGAACTAACCAAGAACTATAGCAGCGCCACATTTTTGTAGTCCAATGTCAATCGATAACCCCCGAGCTAATCCTTAACACTATTCCTACCGACGCTTCACGTATACCTAATCCTACCGCAACATTTCCACGTAAGAGAGACTACAAATTTTTCTCAGAAAGTAAACAACGAAGAAAGAAGTGAATATTGAAAAATGTATTATACGTATATAAGGTAAAATTAATATCGTTGAGAATTTTAAATAAGAGAATAAATTACAATGTGTTGCTCTGTAAAAAGAGATTAATTTTATTTTCTTAATCGTTACATTATTTACAATATATACATTTACCTGTAAAAAGAGAAACGACAATTAAAGTCTATTTTCTATTTTGTTATCCTACAACGTTTATAAGTCTTTGTCTCCTTTGTGTTATAAATTATAATTATATTCCCGTAACCTAATCTTATTCAGCTCGTATGTCATCTAACTATAGCTCCCTCTATATCTATATCTATATCGATATCTATATCTATAAGTGAAGACAGCGTACTTCTCTTACATGTATATTCAACCCTTTGACTGCTAAATACTCCTGGTCGAAGCGTATATCGGTGCTCCATTTGTGAAAGAAGTAAGAACGTCGAAGTTGCTAAGTTGAAAAGTTGTTTATAGTATTAAATTACATATTATTGAGTTGTTACTATTAAACTATTTTAAATATACATATATTAATAATATCTAAGAATTTCATTTTATTTTGCTCAAACCTGAGTCCTACTATTTCACTCTACTAAATAAAAGTAAGAACTTTCCTATAAAATTGACAAACGCACATATGCATCCATAATCAACGTGAACAACTTTCGCCAGAGACGCATATACGCGTTCATAGTTCACAGGAATAGCTTTCGTCAGACGTATATACGCGCCCGTAGCAGTCAAAGGGTTAAGGAAAAGTCTGAAGTTTAACCCTTTGCGGACGGAGCAGTAAAGAAAATAGTTACGTCGCGCATTTGTGTTATAAAAACTAAAACTGTATTTAAATAAGTTTTTCATAAAATCTAACGAAATCATAAACAAACAAATTTAGGCCAACTTGACTTCTTAGGCTAGTATACCCATGCGTATCTTATACGTGTCGTTTACGACAGACAAATGCCAGCCGCAGCGCGAGAGTTGGGCGGATATATCCGACACTCGTCCGCAAAGGGTTAAAGGCGGTTCAATTACGTTGTATACATGAAATTCTAATCGAAATTTTAGAAACGGTCATTTGACCGATCGTGGTAGGAATAGTGTTAAGCTGTCCCCGACTTACGTTGTATAATCTTTCTCCTACCGTAACGTGTTTCTGCAGCACGTCAATTCCAGCGGCGATAGCGACGGATATCACGGACACGATAATGGCTCGACATTATCTTACGTGATATACAATTCAAAGGAGTGTAATTTACAAACGGGAAGGATCAGCGTGTCGGTCGATCGAGTAAACCACGCTGAGCAGTCGATACAATGCAGCAGTTATTAGTACGGCTGTACGCCGGATAATTGCTCGACTAACCGATGTAACAATAATAACGAACCCCACGCTTCGCTTGGTTAATTATCGTGAACGGTCGGCCTCTCGCAGGAACGCGTTACATTGGTTCGATCAAGAGACCCTGTTTTCGTAAACAGTCTCAACGATCGAAGATTACAGGGAAACATCGATCGTCCGAATCATCTCTTACACTAAATTCGATTTAAAACGAGATACGCGTTGGAATATCTGTTTGAGCTATCATACGTGTTTCCGTATGTTCGTTAAAATTTTCAGCAAATTTTCATTAAAATAGAAAATTATAAAATATTTAAATTGTTAATATTTAAATAAATATTAATCTAATTAATTTAAATTGTTTAATTGAAATATTTAAAATAGAAACTGAAGATAGAAATATGTATGCGTTGCTATAGAAATATTTCTAATATTTGCAAACATTACTGTAATAATTCTATAATTTACTAATGTTATTAATACTAAGTACTAATTTAATATTAATGCTTAAACAATTTTTTAATATTCGTTGATGTTAGCGCTTGCCAATTTATGAGTTCGGACGATTAATGTCACCTACTATCGCTTCGAGAATATCAGAACGTCTTTATTTCTATTATACATGTATGTACAGTTCGGATGATCAACGTTTGTACCATAACTTTCAGTTTCCCAGCAAAAAGATTTCGCTCGAACTTTTTCTTTCGCGATTACCGCATGTCTGAGCGATTTCAATGGTAGAAAGTCGTAGGCTCGCGTTAATGGGACATGGGCGATAATGCTCATTATATTTTAACGTATCGCTGTTGTTTCATGAGAAACAGGATTACGATATACAGTTGCGTTTGAATCGGAGTCGGGACACAGGAGAGAGAAGTCGAATTGTATTCGAGGGATTTCCTTTCTCATAAAATTTGCCACCGGGACGAGATTCGCGAGCGTGTGTGTGTGTATGTGTGTGTATCGCTTCAAACGCTCGAAAAGCGATCCTAATCATCGTGGCAAACAACGTTTTCACAGAAGCAAGATTTGCCTGGAAGATGCCCTTAATTGACGCGGCAGCCAGTTCCTTTTTTTTTTTTTCTTTCACGCTTTCGCCGTTCAACTAACGACAGGGAAAAATATTATGATCTACCGGAAACGGGATTAATGGATTTTACGCTCGTTTTCTTTTCGCTTGATCTTTAACCCTTTGCACTCGTTTGTCGAGTGTGACTCGACATCGGTTTTTATCACAGTAACTCCCGTGTCGAGTCACACTCGCCACTTTGGTTTTCCTTCGTTTGTAGAAATTGTCTTATTTGTTAGTTAAAAAAATTTAGAAAATTTACAAATATAAGTTACAATAAAGTTTGAAAGCTGTGTTTAATATAATTAATAAAAAGAATCGTTTAAAATGAGTACCAGCCAAGGAATTGTCCTTTGAAGTAAATTTCAAATGAAGCACCTAAAAATACTAAGGAATTATTGGTAACAAAGTTGAAAAATAATTCGGAGTGCAAAGGACCAGTCAAGCAATTGTCCTTTGAAGTAAATTTCAAATAAGGCACCTAAAATAATAGGGAATTATTGGTAATAAAATTGATAAATAATTCGGTGTGCAAAGGGTTAAGGTCACATGCACCTGTGTCGATCATTTAACGACTAAGTGTATCAGAATGTAATTATCTAGTACGATACATGATTTAATTTTAACTGTACTATACTAAGTACAGCATGGTGGGATTGATACGGAACTATAATTCGTGTTGGATGATTTCAAGATTGATACAATTTTCCCATAAAAGTTGTGTTCTCTTCTTGCGTTGCAATATAGTTTATACGTTGCGTTTCTCTCCTTTTATTTTTATAATCTCATAAATATTGCATAAAGCCTTCTATTTCTACTTGTATTTTTATTACATTTCTCGTTTCCATGAGATTCAAGAAACGTACAATCGAAGAAGTACAGGTGATCTGTATAAAAATAGAAACAGCGCTCGCATACTTTTGAAGGGATCGTTCGTTGCGTTAAATTTGAATAAAAATCACAACGTGTCTCAATTTTTAATTTTAATAGAGAACATAACATATTATATAATTCTGTGTACATAAACGAAATGATTATCGGTAACATTTAGTTAATTTTTAATAATTAATTTTCTTATTAATTAAATTATTTGGTCTTTCCGACCATTTGATCTAAAACTTTTGTCCGTTACTGTAATTTTATGGTTATCGTTATTATGATAGGACACTATTTATTGATTAGTATAGAATACAATTTTTATTTATCGTGCTGTTTCTTATTAATTAATCAATTTGCTTTCTTTGACCATTTGGTCTAAAATTTTTGTCTGTTACTGTAATTTTATAGTTCGCAGTTTTATGGTTATTGTTATTATGGTAGAACACTATTTATTGATTAGTATAGAATACGATTTCTATTTATCGTGCTGTTTTTTATTAATTAATTAATTTGTTTTCCTTGACCGTTTGGTCTAAAAATTTTGTAACTGGTTTTTTCGTTAAAAAATACATGGAGAGAGAAATATTTTAATGTTCGAACGAGCGCGTAATTTTTCGAAACGAACAGATTCAATTACCGGCTGATTAATCAACTAATTATATCGGTATCGTGCAACAATGGCCGGGGTTACCACAGGATCCTGTATTGTTCCCGCGAGATATAAATTTTTGCGGCGCTCCGTGTTATTTTAATTCGGATCGGTCGACTTTATTTTTCCGCCGTTGGTCCAGCGTGCGTCGTTTGTAGATAAAGCGGTTCTTTTGTCCGGCTGATATACAACTCGAAATTGCGCCGACGTTAACTTCGAAATAACTGTTATTCTTCCTACGCTCGCGTATTTTTCCCGGGATTTTTCGTTCGAGCATGTTCCAGCGTTCACGTGACTACGATTAACGGCGAGACGGAAAATATATACAACATCCGGTTGCGGTTGGCAAAGCATTTGACGCGATCTTTCGATTTTACCTGGATATTACCAAAAATGTGTTAACGTGACGGAAATTCGTTAAATGAACTCGGTTTTTAATAATCGTGACATTCGAATAACTTTTCCAATCGACGTTACAGTAGATGTAGAAGATTATGTCGAAGACAGTTATTCGTAATAAATGTTATCTACTGTAACACTATTAATATTGTTTAGGCTAAATTAATTAATTGTAGCTGTGTTAACACTAGAACTACCAGAGCAGTCAAAATGACCAATTGGTGATTATTCATAGCAGTCTTATAAATTCACTATGTTAAAGCTTTCAAAATTTATTATCATTTTCTGCAGAAAGCATAAATAATGATTCGTTTTCTATGTATTCAATATCTTTTCATGTAATTTTCAATTTGAACTCTTCCATGCAAATAAGTACACTATAATTGTCGATAGTTCTAGTGTTAATGGCAATATTATGGAAAATTAAACGAAATTATCGTAAACGTGTAAACGATTATAATTTATTATTTTTGTACGGTGTACAATAATTTTCAATCTCTAGATTCTCTGCAGCTTATTGTTAATTTTATTATTATTATTTTAACCCGTCGAATCATTCGAGCATCGAATTCGTTCTTCGTGTAAACAATTCTTTTTCTCTCATTCTTTAGAAATTTCGTCGGATAATCGAATTCTGATATTCGTATCGTTGCACGAGCGATAAGTTCGATCAGCTGCAAAATTACAGGATCGATTAGGTAGTTAAGGTAATCTCGTGACTGGCTTTGTCGCGATTAAATAAACTAACTGCAGTGAAACACAGGCGAACAAAGTTTCCAAGCTGCGTCACGTGTGACATATTAAAGGCGATACGTCGGAGACGGAGCTTAACGACTCGGCTAACTTAATACCAAACTTGATTAATTTAACGCGGAACTTATTATCGGGTGGGTGGTATTTGGACTTGTTTAAGTGAAACGTGAAAAATTTAAGAAATCGTTATTAAAATATGCCAACGAACATCTTACAATATAAATAATGTTGTAAATAATATTAAGAACTAACTAACTGGTAAAATGTTATCAATTTAAAAAGATTTTTGTAATGTCAATTGTGTAACTTCAATATCATACACAATTTGTTCTGTTTGTTCTGTTTATGCAAAATCAACCCTTCTAAATAAATTTGTCTACATGAAATTAGATAAAATATCGATCAAATGATGCGATCGAGATTTTGATTAATCTGTTGTTAAATACAAATTGTTCTTACAATTGTTCTACCACGTTGAAGCGGTAACAGTTGCTTCAAAGAGGTTTCCTGAATGCGACGTTCAAACAGAAACCTGAAACAAGCTTTCTTTTCGCGAGAAAGAAATAATGGTCCGTAAATTTACGGCCTGTTTCATGATCACAAAGTCACGCAAGTTTCATGCCGTTGCACGTATCAGCAGATAACAATGGACTGACTAAACACTCTTTGCACTTTAGCACGAGAAATTTAGGACTCGATCGGGTAAGGGATGATTCAGCGCGAATCTGTATCGTTTCGTCGGGAATTCACGTTTCCTGGAATTTATGAAGTAAAAATCGTTTGCTTTCCTTTTATCATTTCTAAGAAGCAACCAGCTGATACAATTAATTAAGCAAACAAGATTTCTTCGCTTTTCACAGCATTGTTATTCGTTCTTGGGGATTAGACTACGGATACTTATGCAAATTTGTATTTTTATAAATACAGTTAAACAATGGAATATTAAATAAAAAGCTGTTTCACTTTCCAGATAACATGCATTTTACTTCGAATATTTTGTATATTTTAATAAGGTTATGCATTATACATTCTGCAATTTCTTGAACATTTACATTTTCCTTAAATACATAAAAATACCAGATCAATCGTAATGAATAATTCTTCTTGCTGCTCAAAAATTGATCTTTTGAGCATTATTTAATCATAGATAAAGGCACGTTCGAGATTTCAATTCAACCTTTAATATACTGAGTGAATCCTGTATCTTGATCATCTGAAGTTATTCTAAATTATATTCCTATGTATTACCAAACCTAAGAAAGCAATACCTGATGAGAAACATGCTATAATAATCTTACAATTAGTGTCTTCTTTAAACCTTGAATGGTACGATATTTCTCCAATACACATGAAGGTTAAAAATTGAGTAAAACCACAGAAATATTAACTATACAAAAATGGGGAGTCATACTAAAAAAAAAATTTACATCAATATTTCCCAGCGTTTTTATTAAATACTGAGATGAGTTTCAGTCATATAAAGTATACAGTTAACCCTTTGCACTTGTATGTTTCAGCGTATGTGACATCACAAGTTTTATCGTGAAATTTTCATCTTTTTTTAATTATACTCATGAAATGTTACAGCTAAGTATGCTAATAAAGTATTGGAAAAGTTTTGTTTTGATTGAATAGAAAGATAAATTCCGAGTTGGCGGTAGTTCATGGTCATATTAAATTCGAGTGCAAAGGGTTAAGAACGAAAATACAAATGGATCTATCTTTTTGTTACGTAGACAGTTCTTGACGTCACCCAGACGTCATTGTACGTCAAAGGGTTAAAACACCAAAAGATCGAGAACGCGCAGTCAAATGTTCTCAACCAAAACACGAATTCAAATCGCTCGGCGCATTATGACACTCGCGTCTCGTGGCATAGTGCTCGAAAACGAACAACAGATCAACGGATTACACCTGAGTGCTGAAAGTTTGTTCGTTTCGCGAGAATTTCGTGTTCCTCGTTCCTCGATTTTCCGCCGGCCCTTGTTCCATCAGGCTTGCCGTAATTACTAATGCTTATCCCGCGTCCAGCTCGAGACTGTTCGAGGGCGAAAGAATGCGAGATGCGGAAAGATTAGGCGAAGGATTTACGAGGCGAAGACTTAACGTTTCGTGTTTCCTCTCTGTTTCAGGAACGCCATTTACAACATAAGCCTGCACGACCTAACGGAGATCGTCGACCAGGTGAGTACAGCGATGAAACATCTAAAGCTCGATAAAGAATAACGATCGAGCCGATCTAGATTGCAACAGTGTGCGTGTGTATCTAACGGGAGAGTAGCCGCGATGTTTCTGTTGAAAACTGATATGCAAAACGAGAACCTGATAGACTGAAAACGTATAATCTTCGTTCGTATGCATTTGCTTCGGAATTTCGAATGTTTATAGCCTATCTGGACGCTTATTTGTGTTTTAGAGGATTGCAATGTTACTATAGAAAGAATACATAGACCTATAATAACAGCTGTGCGATGATTTGATTTTGTTTCTTATATTCTAGAATCTTAGCTTCTCAGGGTAAAATGTTTCCTCCCATAAATGTCACAAAATATACAAAGTAGCAGGATAAATGTGAAATTTTTATACATCTTGTCACTAACGAGCATTTTGGTGATCGAAAAATTCCAAGATCCATACTTCCAAGTATATTTCGCCCTGTTTTCAAGAAACGATCGTTCATTACTTATAATCGTAAGAGTTGAATAAAAATTGACAATTAGTGTACATTACCGTTAATTAGAGGATACTTTGAAATAAAAAGTGTCTCATTGAACGATTAAAAATTTTCATTAGAACATCGAAAGTAAAAGATTAATCTTTATGAAATATTGCATCTAGCGGGTACTTCCGTGGCAAAACATATGATTTCGGCGTGACAGTCAAAGGGTTAAATGAACGCGAAGCATAATGACTCTTCAACCCTTCGAGCTCGAGAAGCGACTGTTAATCGCCAAGCGATTTGTTTCGCAATTTTTCAGACTTTACTTCGTTCGTCTATTAATCAAATTCGAAAGTTAAATAGCTGTATATGTAAATTTTAATATACGACTTAATTAAACTAAATGAAGTTTAACACTATTCCTACCGGCACTTCATATAAACTTATTCCTACCGCGACATTCCTACGTAAGTCAGACTACAAATTTTTCTCAAAAAATAAACAATGAAAAAAGAGGGGAATACCGAAAAATGTATCATACGTATATTTGAGAAAAGGTCTAAAGTTTAAAGGGGATTCAATTACGTTGTATCTATGAAATTCTAATCGAAATTTTAGAAACGGTCATTTGACCGGCTATGGTAGAAATAGTGTTAATCCTCCATGGGCCGAATTTTTGTTTTAAATAAAAAAGAAATTGATGGAACGGAAAATTAACAATTATAATCCTATATAAGCAGATGAAAAAAAAATTGACCAATTTAAATAATTTTACATTATAGAACAATATATATAATGTCAATAAATTAGAATGTCACTTGAAAGTTCCACGAGCCCATAGAGGGTTAATATAAGTGAATCTTAGTAAATATTTTGCGCTTGAAAATTTTTGAAATTAATATTGTTAGACGGCTAACAGTCACCTTTCGAGTGCAAAGGGTTAAACGCGTTCTCGAGCCGTGTTATATAGCTTTCCACCGGATAGATTAATTTTGATTGAAAATATGTCTCGCCTACGCTGTTGTCAGACAGACCGTACGTTGTGTCTGGAAACCAGAAGGGGGTTGGCCGTAATCAGCAGGGGGGACGGGGATGGTCATTTTAAAAGCCAGGCAGCGGCGTGTTTTATCTGGAATCAGGACTGAGGGGAAGGGGGGCAAATTCTGGCGCGAGACAATTCCGATTCTATCGCGGATACGTAGCGAGTGTTTTTAATTCCACGGAAGAAATACGATCGCCGCTATTACCGCGTAACGAACGCGGCCAGCAGAGCGTTATTCGCCGGGAATAATATTTATTTACCTACCCTACCGGGCTCGCCGCGGTATTAACAATCGGAACTCGACGGGCAGAGAAAAGGAACGAGAAATTGACAATTGTTTTTCTTTCGCGTTTCCGATGAACACGGATCAAATTCCGTGATCTCAACGGGGAAAGGTTGCGGTATGATTACAAAAATTCTTGGGGGACGGGGTTGAAATTGCATACGTACATTAATCGTCGAACCAACACATCGTCGTACAATTTCTCCCCCTGTTCGTTACACGCACGACGTATTCCGATCGCTAGCGAAAACACACGGACAGGCGGAGCAGATACAAAAACTCCGTCACGAGAGAAAGGAACGTCCTCTCTGCCTCTTTCTCTGTACCAGCAAATTTAAAATCAGCCGAACGAAAGCACGAATAGATTTGCATGATAATGGGTGTTTTTCGAGTTCCCCCGTTTAATCCGAGCTGTTCCGGATCCCATGGCAAACAGCGAAGGATCGCTGATCGACTTCCCCTGGCTCCTATGCGTCACAGAATCGTCCGATCCGTTCGATCGGTCGTTGAAAATTTTATTTCACCCTTCCCTATGCCAATCTTTCGCCTGTCCCTCGATCATTCGATCCATCAAAAGAAGCTCGATCGTTCTAACGACCTTTCGCGGATTTAACGTAACGCGGAGAAGGAACACAGGAAGCTGAAATCGCCAATTGGATATCGATCCCGGACGCAAACGGGACGTGATTCCGCGAAACTGTGCTAACGTTAAGTCGAAGGTTGGAACGAGAAGGGATCGCAGGGCAAGTCGCAAAGAGAGATACCCCGGAAAAGGGATGAAAAAGGGGGCAGGATTAACGGAGGGGAGCCCTTCGAACGGACGAATATCTCTCAGAGACGGAAACGCGCTCGCGACCATTGAGAACGAGGAAATGAGAGAGGGATAGAGAGAAACGGAGATCGATCGAGGATCCTGCGGTCGTAAGGTTCTAAACTCGCTTGGAATAGAATGGTAAAAGTCAGCGAGTTGCTCGCCTTTATAGCTCGTTCGATGTGTATCGATCTCGTAGACGCTGGACGCGTTTGATCCACAGGACCGGTCATTTTTAACCCTTTCGCTACGAGCGGTGATCACAGTCACCCCCAACGACTGACGCTCGCTGTGTACGAACGATGACACCCCTGTGAAGTCTCGCGAACTGAGTATTATTGCATTATGCGACAATTTTTTAACCTTTTCGTTTCTACGGTCGATAACTGACTCGCTGCGTAAAATTCATTTATAATATTCATTTATTTATTTATTTACGGGCCGAAACCCTTTAGTATATGTTTTCATATATTTTCATAACTAAGGTATACTTTCTGTTATATTTAGCTGCAATCAATCACTTCGTTATCTGTTCATTGTTATACAGTTTATAATTTATAGTTTATAAGGTATTATATATATACATATACATTTTTGTTTTATACTTGTGTCTCATGAGTCGCTGTAATATTATGTCGTTGAAAAATATGGGGGTCATATGTGACTTATCCTTTTTACATAACATCATCGACGATATCATAAATAGATGCCGCAATTGCAGTTGTCACAGTAGCTAGCCGAGGGATCTGCGAAAGGGTTTGTTAAAGGATTATACGCGGTATGGCCGAAAGTACAAAGTTATTGATAATACACGAGATTGGCGCAGCTGATCGATTCAGATGTTCGTATCCTACTGATCTCGAGAGCAAAAAGGCAACGCCTTGCAGCTAGAGCATTCGAGACAAAGCTGCAACGATCCTACATTGGGTGGGGGCAACGCAAGCCAAGACACTAGACTTTAGGGAAAAACATCCCGCAGGTATGCCTCGTTGCACCGACCCACTAGCTGGGTCGCAAATCATTACACAGGCAAATAAGGCCCACGCCAACAAGCAACACAATCTGTATTTAAAATACTGCGGCCTTCGCAGGGACGAATTTCAACAGGGTTAAACGCCATGGATATAACGCCCGTCTATCCTGACCGTGGACCGTCCCCGTCCTCGTTTGCAGCGGGTCTCCTATTTTCGAAATCGGTTAAAAATAGCCATTGGTTTCCCCGTTTTATTAATGAACGGGAAACGCGAAACTCCGATAACTCGATCTCTGTCCCCTCGTTCGATGACCGGATTCGATGCACTTTGGCGCTCCGACGTCGTAGCGCGCGCGCGGCTCGCTTGATAGAACGGCGACACGTATTAATCGACGCTTCTATCTGTCGACTCGAGGCCCTCGTGGACGTTGTAACGAATTGGAAGCAATTATTCTTACGCCGGCAATGAAGCGTTCGAGCGATGCGTTGCACAATCGACCGAGTAGGATTTCTTCTTGCACCGATGCGTGCACAATGAGAGTCATGGTTAACACATTGCGGACCAGACATTTTATTGCTAACCGTACCCAGTGGCCGGGTCTTCTTTTGCGTCAAATATTCTTAAATCAGTGACAATTTGTTAGTAGTTAAAAATCATTGTCACGTGAAATATTTATTTTCAACAGCAACTTTAAAAGTGAATGATTCTTTAATATTTTTCAATAAGTAAAAATTTGTACAAACTAAAAATTTTTCAAAGTATGATATTTAATAAAACATGTAACTAAGTAAAGTGGAACACCACAAAGCTTGCAAACATAGCTAGTTTCACTTCTTTTTCCGTTAATTTTGCACACTTTGCAACATCTTGTCGTGAAATTTCTTGTTTTCCAACAATTTTTTTTTTCTTGTTTTTTAGGGTTTTAAATAATTAATTCACGATAAAAATTACCGAAAACTGCCCTTGACTATCTCGTAGCAGTTGTCCGATGTCTCGTCAACGGCCTCCTACGACGCAATATGAAAGACGAGATATCTCGTCACAGGCTTCGAACGACGAAACATGCAAGATACAAGACGAGATATCTCGTTATCCATCCGCAATATGTTAAATAAGAGTAGTGGTTGTTTAAACTTCGTTTCAGTTTTGAATAACGTAAAGCGATTTTTAGGTTGGCTAATATTTATAAACGGTGCTGTATATTTTGTAAACATAGTGTAGGAAGCTATGGTGTAGGAAAAACTTGTTTATCATTTAATGTATTTGATTTAACAAAAATTAATCAGTTTCACGTGCGTTGAGTATTTCGATGAAAATTTCAATAAAGATATTTAGTAATGAAAATTATTACAAACTTGTTCGAAAATATTGGCATTTCTAATCATACCGATTTTAAGATTAGCAAAGGCAGGAATTATCGTGAATTATCGATGTTCTGAGTCGCAAGATGCAAATTCAATGAATTTATGCACACAGAAGAGAGAAACAGATGTAAGTTTGTAAATGAATTGTACTTGTATGCGTGCGTCAATAGTTCTTTGTTGAGTGATTGATATCTAGAGAGCTCAGTGTGTCAGCAACTAATAGTTAGTCTCGGAACGAATGAGCTGTCATGAATCATGTTCAAGATACAAAAGTCTTCTCTAGAGGGAAAACAATATTTCGTGAGATCAGAACGAGTGTATGACAAGTTCTTCTGGCATACTGTTAACTTGGCTGATTTGATTCGGTAAACTTTGCCTTTTGTACCACAAATTAAGATCGTATATCTCTTCATCTCTGTTTTTCGTTCACGCAGATATGCTTTCTCCTCGTATCATTGCAATTGTAACGTAATTAAAACATCATTATAAAAAATGAAAAATGTTTTACCAACAAATTACATTTGAAATTAAATTCATCGGTGATAAATTTTTTCTTAATTATCTCGCTTTAATCTTAATACTTAAAATTATATTTCAAATTCAGTTACTAAATAGAAACTGTTTCTGATTATTGTCGTTATCTTGTAAATAAAGGACGTGCTAGTAATATTTTAGTTGTCAAAAATACGTGGTAATCTTATCATCTAAAGA
Source organism: Tetrapedia diversipes (assembly GCA_033822845.1). Lineage (NCBI taxonomy): Eukaryota > Metazoa > Arthropoda > Insecta > Hymenoptera > Apidae > Tetrapedia > Tetrapedia diversipes. The sequence goes on along the minus strand of JAOPTO010000541.1, from coordinate 129,878 downwards.
CAAGTTCGAGATTGATGGATTGTTTTGCTTCGCGAAGAATGAAAATTGTAATATTGAATTACCGGGAATCGCAAATGAATAATCTAAAACCGGTAGCGTCGCTTCAACCGTTTCGTTTCCAGTGCAGCGAGGATTTCGCGGTTACAGTATTTACAGACACAACTTTGTCTTGCAGAAATGGATTTCTAGATAAATTGGATTACCATCAATCCGCGTCGAGTGAAACGTTGATCAAGCGAACCGTCTAATCAGATTCAAGCAAGAAATCGGACATTTTGCTTTCGTATTTAATTAAAATACTGCAGGTCCAAGTATTTAATTATTTCAGCGATCATATCCAATTTAACAATTGCGTTGACCAATTTGACGTTTAAAATGTTTGCCCTATTTTGATTTAATTAACATAATCTTTGTTATCTTTTCGATCGACGAAACGAGTGACGAGAAAACAATTTATGATCGACGTTATCATAATATTAACACCTGCCCGAGCTACTCCGTGATAATTGACATTTCTATCTACAAGTTTTAATTATAACCAAGTTTCTGTTTGTGTACCAGCCATCTCATCGATACGGAATAATCGACAGTTCTGTCTAGAAGTATTAAATATGATTATTTCGGTTGGTTTCTGCCGGTCAACAGATCGATCGTAATTATTTGCATTCCGTTCGAGCCAACCGTGTCAAGCTGACGGTGGATTGTTTTACAAAAATTAAATAACACCGTCGATTTAATTGCAACGCAGTTAATGTAGTTACAGTTAAAAAGTCGAGTTACGTAGAGATCCACGGAGAAACGAGGGACGAAACGGTAGAACGTTCGAGCGTGGCTGACAAATAAAAATTAGTTAAGCCAAGAAAGTTAAACCGGTTAATCGGATAAAAGCCTCTCCTCCTCTCCGATACCAATTAAACTGTCCCGTTCTCAAACGCTTTTTATGGCCAAGTATCATCTCGCACCGGTGCCCTCCTCTGTTCCGGTGACGTTTCGAGAGCGCTCTCTAAGTAGCCGTGTTACACGGAAACGGATTAAAGTAGCGTCGAATTCGATAAACGGCACCATCCGTTCCCGAGGAACAGCAGCGAGCCCCGGAACTCCAAGAACGAGTTCCAGCGAAGATGATTAAACGGAATTAAGGTGAAAATGGGAAACAAGTTCGTTGCACAGTTTTTCGAACAAGCGCTCGTTAACCGGTGTCGTTGTGCTCGTTTCCTCGAACGATTACCTTATTTTTCATCTCGCGTTTCAAATATACGAACTGTCGTGTAACTGTTGCGAAATAATCTGTGGCGTACACCGCACCGAGGAAATACGGAGTGGAGGAAAAAGGTACCTGTGTCCGAGCGCTTGGGCCCCGGAGGTAATAAACGAATCGAATATATTGGGTTGGAGGGAAAGTTCTGTCGTATTTTCCGTTTCCGTTAACACTAGATTGCCGGATGTTGGGTATATACCCTATTTTGCCTGAAACGAGTCAATTTGACTCAAACATGAAAATTGAAGTTTCTTAAAAAAAATAAAACTTTATTTTAAAGAAAGTCTGTTCAAAATAATTGTTACGTGTATATGCTGTCTTTAAAATACATTTTCCGCAGATTTTTTTATTACATTTAGCAGAAACATCCTTACTTCTATTCCTTTCACATGATACTTGAACTTGACAAAATCATAAGTGAGTCAAATTGACTCACTCCGGCAATCTAGTGTTAATTCATGTGGAACCCAAACACTTTGCTTTAACACAAACCCAACAGATTTAATGTGATCTCCAACAGTTGTATGATGAATGCCAAACTCTTCTGTAATTTCTCGACTTGTTAAATGTGGATTATTTTCCAACTTGGATCGCAAAACATCATTATCGATCTTGGATAGCCGTCCAGATCGATCATGACTCTGCTGTACATGCTTCATCGAAAGAAACTAAAGAGACGCTATTATTCCGTATTTTGCGAAAAGCAATGATATACAGGCAAGCATACATAAAATGAACAAGAATCAAGTACATCCCCCTTGCCTAGAAAACAATATTTGAACATTTCGTTGCACACCACTCAAATTTTCCCTTAATTCTTTGGGGTTGGGTGGGTTCAAACTGACAAACCTCTTGCTTAGCTTTTCACGCACTGTAGAACATAGTTTATCCTTGAAAAATTGAAGTTACTCGATCAAACAGTTTAATATTTTAATAATCGAAATGGATATTCTTCTTAAGAGAAAATTTTGTACAACTTGGGTTTTTATTTTCTTGAAAATCGTGTGCCTCAAAGAATTAATCGACGATCTGTTAACCACCCGCTTCGTTGATCGACGTTTCGATAACCGAGGTCCCTCCACCACGCACACACACACACACACACACACACCCGTCGTTTCCAAGTAGACCTACCACGAAAACACGCATTCTCCTATTCGCGTCATAATTTAAACTGTCGAACGTTTCCTCTCCGCCGAAAATTCTCCCCTGCGGCACAAAAAGGGGTGCGCAGTCGTTGGTTGAGGGAGCGTTGGAGGCACGCTCGGAGCGGAAAGGAAGCCGGTAAGTCGACGGCAGGAGCGGGCCGGAAGCTGGCGGCGTGGAGCAAGGAAACGCCGGCTGAGAAGATCGTTCTGGCGGGAGAGATCAGCTTCTCCACGGAGAGAGGAGAGAGGAGAACGCCTTTTCGACGAGCCGCAATTTCGCTCGTGGCGCGGAACCTCGGTTGGCCAAGGAGGACGTTGTTGACGTCGTAATCCCGCGACGAAAGTTTTCCACGGGGTTAATTGAGTCTAGCGGTACCCTCCCTCCCCGCCTCGTGTCTCCTCTCTTTTTCTTGCCCCTCTGGCATCCAGCGGGGCTGGCTCGAGTCGCAAGCTCGAGTGTTGCCCCTAACCTAGACGGAGTCGCGTTGCTTCTGACGACAACGAGGTCGAGATAAGAGGAGAATCGATCTAGCCTCGCGACTCGTTGTTCCGGGGCTAATTTCCTTCTTCCTTCTCGAATTCGATCTGTTTCTCTTCCTTTCCGTTCTTTTTTTTTTTTGCTTTGATCCGTGAAGGACGGAGGAAACCTTTTCGGAGGGTTGTTTCGAGGGTTAGCTTACGGCAGCTGAAGGTGCTTCGGAGAAGTTTCGGAACGCTTCAGGGTCCCACGAAGACGACAGTTTGTCGTTCGGTTTTACGGGGGTTGTTTCAGGCGGAAGTTGTTAGAGTGACTGATGTGAGAAGGAAGAAGTTCATTGTAGAGACTAATTTTTGTGCTCACTTTGGGTGATCGTTAGGAGAAGGTAATCAAATGAAGTAAATTGAAATTAGGGTATGGTGTGTCTATCCTAGAGAGGAATGAGTTAAAAGTGACTAAGGATTAAGAAATTATATTATTTGTGTAATTACGAAATTAATTAACGTGTAAACCTAGTGATGGAGGTCATGGTGTATTTTTGTGTGTAAATATGCTAAACGTTTTGTCGATTGGTCGGACAGAAATTACGAGTAAAAAATAGCTTTTGTAACATTACATATTTATAAAGATATTTCAAGTTCGATTGGACATTTTTGGAATGCCGCAAAAACTGTCTTATGTCGCGGTAGCTTTTTCGGGGTATACCCATTTATAAGTTACGTTACCTTAAAGCCAACGAATTCAGGACTCCATCGTTCCTCTTATTTTCGATCAGTTTTTCGTCCTCCTGACTCCGAAGGCTCACCCTCCGATATATTCCCTCGTATACATTTGTCGTTCGTATCTCATAAATATCTCTTTACTTTCTGGCAATGGTAATTGACGTTACGAAAGGAAATCGAGTTTCCTCGATTTTGCTAAATACAGCAATTAAACGTGAAATGAAAACGTATCATCGGTTTCTGTATACGTTATCCTGTTTGAAAGCCTCAAAAAATTATTCAAATGTAGGCAATTTAAGAATGGTCCTGATGACCCGGGTATTAACCCTTTGAATGCTATACACACATATATGCGTCTAGCGAAATCTACTACAGTATTGTCATCTATGTGACAATTCGTTACTACTCTCTAATAGGCAGCCACTATCCCTGCTCTTTGGGGTATTTAGTATTCATATGCGTTTGTTTTTTGATCTTCCGCTTACTGTAACACAATTACTAGTGCATGAGTAACAATAATACTATACACGCAAAGCATTTTGACCTAGAGTATTCAGCAGTCAAAGGGTTAAACAGATGGTCGTCCGGACAAGGACCAGGTTTATGAGGCTTACGGATCGCTAGGTAATTTGTAAAAATAAAGAGTCGGATCGTAAACCTGGTCATCGAAAAAAATGTGGGCAGCCAATGTTCTAGGTGCAAAAACGTCACCGAGGTTTGCAAGGAGTGGGAACATCGAAGGCGTGCATTTTTTGAAGGTCCTGATTGGCAAAGATGGGAACCAACTATCAGGCCGGAGACCAATAAATAGAAAGCCTCGCGAGACGTATCAGTTCGTGGTTCCACTCCTGCACAGCACAGCCAGTCATTATCCCAAACAAGACTCAATAATCAAATTTACTCCCTACAGATCCAGCAAATACCCATCCAAGTTGGGAGGTTTTTTGACAATTTTCCTCCCCTCACCTTATGCAATCAAGACCTAATCTATTCACTTCCATAGGTAACGTCACTCACATCTCTTAACCGATAAGTCTGGACCACAGGTAGGGACGGCGCAATAATCATCAATTCAAAAAAAAAAAAAAAACGTATCAGTTCGTGGTTCTAGTAGAGTTCGTTGTCATAGTCGTAGTCGTTGTCTGAGAAAGAATTTCAAAAGTAGTTTGTGGATAACCATTCGGTCATTCAATCCTACGCAAACAATTATTGTTAACGGTATAAAAGTTCGTTTCACGTTGTATTCGTAAAAGTGTTGATATGCGAGGGAATGGAACGCATATATTGTTCGGTATAACTGAAATCGAACGAGTTTGAGTAATTAAAATGTATACCAAGTACAATTTAGAAAATTAAATGGTTTATACTGCGGGTGGTCAAAAAACCAATAGCTTCGAACACGATTCACCCGAAATCGAATGTTGGGCAACCGAAGTTGCGTGCATTCGTATGGCGGCTTGATGCGTGATTTTTGAGAGATCCCGACCAGATTCCAATCAAAATATTCGATGTTACCTGCCCCGGCATTTCCCGGTGTCTGTGTATACCCGAAAATAGATTTCAGAATTCAACTAAGAAATTCGCGCGTCGGTTTCGAGTAACCGTGCTGCCAGTGTAACGATAAATTGAATTTAATTTTTGCTCGAGTTCGCTCGGAGTTGGGAAACCGCGAATAAAAACCTGTTAGTCCGAAAAGCGGTGAGAAAAGTTGAAATTGACGAGTTCCTGAAGTTGAAAGTGTCTGAGGGGCTGAAGCCGCGAGAATGATTAATGAAAGGTTAAGTTGAAATGTGGAACGGAAAAGCGTTACCCCTTATTTTTTAATATTTCGTATTTCACGCTGTTTTCGCATCAAACATCTCAATTGTTATACATTCTTTTTCTTTTTAATAAAATCATCGTCGTATTTATCGTAAGAATTTAATTGAAGTTTTAAAAAATCAATTTTTTAACGCAAAGAGAATCGATTTAACGTTTTATGAATAATAGGGAAAACAATGTTTCAAAGTATTAAAAGTTGCTTTTTAATTTTCAACAGTAACAAAGTGAATTGTTTCGTTCGCGTTAATCGATCTTTTGTTTTAATTTTCTTGCATCGTTTATCGTTTGCTTTTCATTATACGAAAAAACTGTTTGTTATAAAATTGATATTTTTTTGTTTTTATAACAAACTTCGTCACTATTCTACTGAAATTGTATTGTGCTGCGAAAGTTTGTAGCTAAATAATAGATGCTCCATTTCGGTCCAAATCGATTTCTATTTTTAATTTAGAGGGTAACACTTTTGGTATTACCGTATTTTCAGTATTTCGTTCAATATTGACGTATTGTAATATTTTTACTCAAACCGTTCAAATATAGCCTGTGTTTTGTTCACCCTTAATTTCGTAATCGTATACTGTTTTATAAAACACGTATTTCGAACGTGGTTTCTTTTTTCCCCGTGTGCGATTTACATTTAAATAAACGTACCGTTTCTTGTGTCGCTTTAATTTGCTTCCGAATCTGGCTGTAATCCAGAAATTGAGCTGTTAATTCAAATTTCCAGTGAAAACCGTGTAATCTGTTGTTTCGCGGTCCCGAGGCAAAAACGTGGATATTTTCGTTTTTTTATGGGAAACGGTAAAACTTTTTAAATTGCACCGCACACTTGGTGGTTACTCGAATGTGTATTTATGCAAGCAGTACGTGTAATCATATTATCCGGATGATCCGATAACACGATTATCCTGTAGAAGCACGCATACTATGGGTGACCCATTATCAGGCCAATATGTAAATATGCACGAGATTCGATATCCTGATCTACTCGAAAGTTGGGACATTTAACTTTTTTTTTATTCTTTTTTATTTATTTTTTTCTGTGGACCCTGTGATATTTTATTTTACATATAATTATCAGTTTTTCTTTTATTTTCTTTTTTTGGACCCTGTGATATTTTATTTTACATATAATTATCAGCTTTTTATTTATTTTGTTTCGTGGACTCTGTGATATTTTATTTTACATATAATTATCAGTGGTACTAGTTTCTCTTTTTTTGTCGTAGAAACCTTTTTTCTTGCTTTAATTGCCTCAATTGTCTATTTCATGATTTTTTTTTTCATTATTACAATTGTATGTTGTACGATCTTTAAATGACCTCGTATTTCATGAAAATTTTATCAATTTTGTTTCTTTTCATTTGTTTTATCTACATAGCAGCCCGTACGGTTAAGAGTAACTACACGAGATGATTATGGTTGCGTGTTTGTACAAATGAAGCCTTAATCTTGATTCATATCTTACGGCCTCTGCGTTCCTTGGCCGTTTTAGTTACATGCAAATTGTAATTTTCAGATATCTTTGCTACATTACATTCAACATTTCACATGTGAGAATAGATCTGAGCGAATAAAAGTTGTAACTTGTGTTAAATCTCGACGAAGATCGTGCCAGATAACGTTGTGTAGATTGCTTCATAAAAAATATACAAGAGAAATGTCTGGAGATATTTCCGTAAAATTTAGTATATATTTAGAAGCAAAAGTCGTCGTCTGTGTTTCATGTTGTTTAATGCATTCTTGAATATGCAATGAACGTGATAATATCTTTTAATATAAATTAATAATGAAAATATAAATTTATGTTATTGCACTAATATCTTTTTTTTTTTATTAAACAACTCGGTGTTTAAAGTATATCTCTCAGAAATCATTAACAAGTGTATACAATTAATCGATTACAATCACAGCAATAGTTTCTCTAAAATTTTTCAATGCCAACTCTGTGATTCTATATTCTATTAACTTTTTGAGGCACACGATTTTAAAGAAAGTAAAAATCCAAGTAGCACAAAATTTTGTTGTAATATTAGGAAATAGAAAATGACATTCATTTCAATTATTAAAAAATTATTAATAATTGAGTAACTTCAGCTTTTCGAAACGGATTAAAATACATCCCACCGTACATAAAAAGTTAAACAAAAGGTAGGATCAGTTTTAACCCACCTAGCTCCAAAGAGTTAAAAGAATAAAAAAAAAACCATTTCATTATTAACATTTCATTACTACATACTCTAACCACTTTTCTATCACCCTTTTTAAGCGAGTAAATATAATAACGCGAGAGACTTAACATTCAAAGCGAGATAGAACTCGTTCCCTCAAACCAAGTCAAATATTCGATTATCCAAATAACTTGAATGCTTGAACAAAATTGAAATGTACTCTGAATGTTTGAACAAGTTCATCGCATTCAAGTTGATATCCAGACGTAGAGCCACTAGAAATTGTTTAAGGAATTTGAAATTTAAAAAGTTTCCAGCTCTAACTTTCATCGTTCTTGACTTGATCCAGGTTTATCGATTGGTCGGCCAGTAATTTAACCGACTGCAGTCGATTCCTCGACGAATCACGATTTCACAATAACACCAATCGGATCGTGGCACGGTGAACGCGCAAGAAAACGAACATGGCGGGGTCGGGGGCTATGGGGAATTTCAGCGACAGCCCGTTCTATTTACGCGCGCGCTAATAATTCAAGTGCCCTCGAGAGACAAGTTTTATCATCCCGTCGTAAGGGTCCAGCCGGTATAAAGAAACTTGCCTCGTACAAAGGCGGCCGTTTATCGGATGAATTTATTCATGATTCATCCAACTTCTTAATACCTCGCGCACCGCATGGCCATCGCGGGTGATAGCAGCATAAGTTGAATCGAGTTAAAATTTCTCGGTCGACAACAAGCTTCCCGTTGGCCGTCGTTGCTCCTGTCAGAGTCTTGCCGATAGCCTAACATTTTCCTTCGCGAGCGCCATAAACTCGTAAGTACAGTAAATTGTGGCTGTCGGCGAAAAATGCGAAGCGTCTGTAATGAGAAGACTTTAGCTCAGGATGCTAAGCGTGCCTGATTTTCTTAAAAGGTTTGCTTGATCTAGCAGCAATGAAATCTATTATGCTTAGGGGGCAAAGTAGTCGTTGAACAGTTAAATCTAAGATTCATGATAATCTTTTTTATGTGTTAGGATAAATGTTTGGAAGAAAAAATTAGAGATCTAAATCTAAATATAAATCAAATAGTATTGTACATACGTTTGGAAATATAAAGATATGCATAAAATAATAATGTGAAGATAGGACAATAGTTGCTATACATCTTTCGCTTCGAAATCTATAATGCTTAGGGGGCAAAGTAGTCGTTAAACAGTTAAATCCAAGATTCTTGGTAACTTCTTTTATGTGTTAGGATAAATGTTTGGAAGAAAAAATTAGAGATCTAAATCTAAATATAAATCAAATAGTATTGTACATATGTTTGGAAATATAAAGATATGCATAAGATAATAATATAGATGAAGATAGGACAATAGTTGCTATACATCTTTCGCTTCGAAATCTATAATGCTTAGGGGGCAAAGTAGTCGTTAAACAGTTAAATCCAAGATTCTTGGTAACTTCTTTTATGTGTTAGGACAAATGTTTGGAAGAAAAAATTAGAGATCTAAATCTAAATATAAATCAAATAGTATTGTACATATGTTTGGAAATATAAAGATATGCATAAGATAATAATATAGATGAAGATAGGACAATAGTTGCTATACATCTTTCGCTTAGTATACGTGTTGATTGTAATAAAGGTTATTTGAAAAGTAATACGAGCAAATAGTTTCGAAAAAGTTGATAAGATAATGCATTAATTATTTATTATTCTACATTCACCGATGTTTCATTTTATGTTACTATAAACAGTAGCGTAATAATTACGGGAGGCTTAAATACCGTTGCATATCATCTCGAACGACTTAACCAATTTACATAATAATTCGACACGGTACATCAAACAAGGTAATTTTATTTTAACGCGAAACTTTCTTCCTACAAGTTCTCTCCTTTTATCCACTTCCATATATTTCTTTCGGGGACACTTCGTGACTCGTAGCTGGATCCTGTTCTAATTCAAGAATAACAGGATTTTCAACTGGAACAGACGCATCTTCTAACACCGTTTCGTGGTCAACAGATTTTTCTTTCGATAGGAGGATTAATATTACGAAGGAAATCTGCAAGGTGCATCTATCAAGGCTCGGTCTGGTGTCACGCAACGGACGTACGCGTTGCCCTGATAAGATTGCCTGTCGATGGACGGGGAATCGCGTGTTTCCAGATAGTACCCGCCGTAGACAGTACATAAATTTCGCGTGGCGTTCGTTTCAGCTCGTTCCACGAAACGAAGGTGTCGACTCGCCAAGGGTTGCGTCGCCTCGGTGCAAACGAACTAGACGAATCGCGGATCACGTCCGGTTTCAGCGGATCGTGTTACCCTCGAAATGATTTCGCTCTCTCTTTCTCACACAAACTTTTTCACTTTTTCGTCATATTTTCCGTTAGAACGTGGTTTGTGTTTCGTTTGGAAAATTGAATCGAGAAACAGTCCGTGTTTGTAGAAAAGTTTCGTACGAAACGTAATTCTAGAAATTGGTTCCATGCTCTCTCGTATTTATTCCTCCACCTTTTTTTTTTTTATCCGATCAATATTTATTAACGGTTTTCAACTTTTGAAACTTCTATTTATATTTGTTTCTGCGTCGATTTTATCAACGTAGAACCGTATACCCAAGGGATTCGCTTTTAGTAATTCCCAAATTACAGGCGTGTTGGAAAATTGAGTTACATAGAAATTGCACTGTTTAGAGGAAGACTTCAACATTTTGACACTTTATTTTTGTGAGCAACGTGAAATAAAATAAAGCGAAGCTTTGTTAGAAGATTAACGATTATAATGATCATATTTCATAAGCTAGGCGCGATGAACAAAAATAAAGTTACAACGTAACTGCATAATTTAAACGGTAAATATACTAAATGCAGTTACTTAACCCTTTGCACTCGAACAGCGACTATCCTTGATCAAAAGATACCAGTTTCGCAAATTTCTCAATGCGAATAATCGTGTTTAAAAATTTCAATAGTATTTGTTGGAAATTGAATACAGAAATACTACGAAGCAACAAATTAACCATAAATTAGCTTTCTCTTAACGTACTTTCTCAAGGGCTTCATCCAAGAAGCTAAGCCACATCTGGCATTTTAGAAAGTTCGAAAACATCGAGAAACAGAACAAAAGGGTTAAAACGGGTTGTAAGAATTTCGACCACTGCGTTCTGCTAAGTCTCGTGACAAAACTCGCTAGGTGCGGTCAAAATTGCCCTCCCTCGTGCTATATTAAAATATTAATAAATTATCAAAGTATTATTTCACAAATAAGAGTTCATTTCATTTAGCAATACAAAACCCCATTCCCAATAGTATTTATCCAAATTAAATGACATTTGACATTAATGAAATTTGATCTGCTTAATTTTTGAAGGTGAAGACTCGCCTTTCAAGCGCAAAAGGTTGATCTGGCAGTTTAGAAAGTTCGAAAACATCGAGAAACAGAACAAAAGGGTTAAAAGGGGTTGTAAGAATTTCGATCACTGTGTTCTGCTAAGTCTCGTGACAAAACTCGCTAGGTGCGGTCAAAATTGCCCTCCCTCGTGCTATATAAAAATATTAATAAATTATCAAAGTATTATTTCACAAATAAGAGTTCATTTCATTTAGCAATACAAAACCCCATTCCCAATAGTATTTATCCAAATTGAATGACATTTGACATTAATGAAATTTGATCTGCTTAATTTTTGAAGACGAAGACTCGCCTTTCGAGCGCAAAGGGTTAATATTATCCATTCGAACATGGATTCTCTTTAGCTAAAAATTTTAAAAGAACAATGCCCGTTGTACAAATCGAGCCTAACCCGGAGCTCGGTTGCTCGTCGGCAAACACAGCCATTGTCTCGCATAATCAGCACGTAATGGCGCGATGCACTTGTTGGTTGCCGCGCACCGGAGATAAGGCGGCACCGGAAACTGGCCGGTTGTACAAGAAGCGCTCTCTGTCGACTGTTGCCTCCTCCCGTTCGAGATCTTGACCCGGCGCGGTCCTCGAACCGCAAGGTGGATCGTGATCACGGTTTCCTATGGTTCTCCGTTTCCTTCGTGAGTTATTCGCGTCGCTTCTGTGCATTTTTAACGAGCTGTATCTCGGTTAATGCAGGAAACGAGCCATTTCTTTGCGACCATTAACGTCTCACGTAGGTGGTTATTAGCGACGATGATCCAAGATGATTATACTGTGGCAGATTAAATTCTATTACACCTCACTGGAGTATTTTAAAAAGGGAGGCGATTTGGCGAGAATTACTGCAAATTATTTTTTAACTGTGCTTTTATAATATGCAGGAGGATGTGTTAGACGAAGTTTTTAACTTGTCAGATTTTAATTCAAGCGTGTAACGACAATTTTGTGAATAATTGCTTTCAGGTGTTTCCAAACGTTTGGAACATGTTTTGAATCATTTCTATTCGTAGTAGGCAAACAATCCTGAAATTACATGGAAAGATGCCACTTTCTGTTTCGTTCAAATTTTCTACTCGTTTCTGACTTCGACTAATCATAGAAACACTATTGATCAAACATCCCGTCGGAAATTTTAACACTATTCCTACCGACACTTCACGTATGCTTATTTCTACCGCGACATTCCCACGTAAGACAGACTACAAATTTTTCTCAAAAAATAAGCAATGAAAAAAGAAGAGAATATAGAAAAATGTATTATACGTATATTTCAGGAAAATTCTAAAGTTTAAAGGCGATTCAATTACTTTGTATACATGAAATTCTAATAAAAATTTTCAAAACGATCATTTGACCGGTCGTGGCAGGAATAGTGTTGAAAGATCTTTAACCAAAGAATTTTCTACGATAACACAATTCTAAAATTCCTCTCCCTTTAAATTACAACGTTCCTCGGAATACGTAGCGATCGCAACCATTCGGTCGATAGCGTAAGTGTATTATTTGAACGGCTATCTGTATCTCTTGCCCCGAGTGGTGGTTAGAAAGGGTTCAGGGAAAAAAGCGGAGCAAACGTGAAACCGTGTGGATGCACAACCGGTTCGTTTGGTGTTCCGGTGCACGAGAAGCGTCGCGTTGTGCCAGTAAGACCAGACCAACAGACGTATCGTGTGGATCAAGCTTAAGACACAGCAAGCAAATTGAGTGTGTTGCAACAAAGTGTGTTGTATATCTGATATCGTTGGATCTCGTGGTCCCTTCGACGCTTAAGCCTTCCTGTGTGGAGCAGCCTTTAGGTATAAGGATGCGCACTGAATCCTCAACCATCAGAAGAGAAGACAGCAACAGAGAGAGAAAAAGAGAGGGAGAGAGAAGAGGGGGAGAGGTGGAGAACATGGGAAAAACAAGCAATACATTTCTTATGGAAACGTGCACGTTGAATACGTATGGCGTTGAATGGAGGCGAAGGAAATTGAAAAATTTCACGAACGATGGAATAAATAACAGATCCGTCGGAGCTTTAAGGGATATAAATGTGCCGCGTCTTGCGATGCTCAACGATAACAATGCGGCCGTTTATATTTTCTCGCTGAGAAAGTGGGACTTTCTCATGCATAGCGGAAGGGTTGTATTTTTTCCCCGTTCTTTGTCCCGTTTTCGCGCGGCCAGGTCGAAAGTTCGATTTCAAGGGATTTAATCGAGTATTCGAGTCGAGGAGTCGATCGTAGTATTTTACTTATTTTTGAATATTACACGTTGATTAATTGATATTACAGGTATGAAAATCCGTAGTCTACCTGTAATACCAAATTTATCATGATAGCTATTATCGTAGCTGTGATCGTGCTTCAATTGCTGCTAACAGCTTAACCCTTTTAGTGTCCGAGCGAAAGTATCGTATCTATGCGAAAAATATCGGACCAATTTGACAAATTTGCTAAGGTTTGGGAAAAAGTTCATAGAAACCAGAGTAAGAAGATGTTTACAAAATTCAAAACAAAGCATATTACCAAGTAAAGGGAGAATAAATTAATGCCGATTGTATTTAATTATTTGTTGAAAGTCATACGAATAACATAAATATAAAACAATTTGAAAAAGAGAAAGATCAATTCTCTTTTTAGAAACACTAATTGCACATAAGAAAAATCATCGTTTGATCGTAGCTTTATGTAGATCATCTAGTATGAAGTACAGATATTACACTTTCAATCATTTGTTACAAAATAACTAATATCGGACTATAGAATTAAAGGATGACGCCATGATGCAAGCGATAAGAGTTTCTATCTTGTCGCTACAGCGTGTACGCAATCTCCTTACCAACTAGCATAGAGCATAATAAAAACTGAAATGTATAAAAAAATTTTGAATATGTCTTGCAACGAAATTCAATCATTTGTAACATTTTATAAATTTATTTTGAGACAGAATTCTTTCACGATACCAACAGTTAGGCGTCATCGCGTACGCAACGATATATCGCCGTTGGCACTTTATGCAAGTATTGCGAACAACGATATATCGTCGTTCGGCACTAAAAGAGGATTAAGAAAATTTGAGTAATTGCTGTTGTACGAAAATCACGAGACACAGATGTATTTCTTAACAAACGATGCAGAATTGCATAAAAATTCGTAGTCCACAGACGACGCCTATTCTATAATGTCTAGCAACAAAAATCGCCGGCTATTAGCATGAAAAAGCTCGTGTCACGGCTATTACACGAAAATTACTGCTGGTACAGAAAATTTACCTAATTAATCCTACTTTCTTCTCTATTCCCCTCGTAAACCTGGCGCTTATGAAAAAAATCCCGGAGACTGATAGCGGTGAACACGCCGTGCGCATACCACGGCGAAATTGCCGTCGGTGGGGACTTGAAAACAATGAAGCAACAACGGCGAACTGGTGCTTCCGTCACGGCCGTTGACAGGGGAAACAAACGAGGCAAGAAATATGTGTCGCTGTTTAAAAGATTTTAATAATGCCGCGGTATCCGCGAGCGCGATTCGTCCGCCATCGTCACGGCCGAAAGGGTTGAACCGGACGAGAAAAAGAGAGAGAGAGGGAGAGAAAGAAAGAAAGAGCGACTCAGCTGGATATCTGGTCGACGACGTGTCACGAGTCAACAACCACGACGAAACGAAAAGTGTACGGGAGAAGAAAGGGAACAAAACGAAAACGGAACGAGCTGAACCGAAAAAGAGGAGAAAATAAAAATGGGAAGGACGGCAAAAATAAAACAGGGCAAGGGGGGGGACGAGGAAGGTTGGTCGGGAGAAATATTGGAATACGGAGACAATAGATTTCTCACGGAACACGGTGGTGGTGGTATAGTGGAACTCCGTTTATCGGATCTGGTCGTAAGACACGGTGTTTGGAATAGGTGGGTTATTAAAATAACCGAAATTTATGAATTCTATCTGTCCAATCAGGAACGTTTACGCACGCAAAAGTGAAGTTTCAAATATTCAGCTGCAGAACGAAGTTTCTGACGTTTCACGTGTAACGTATTTCCTGCGTTTTTTAATCAAAATTGAATAGAGCCTGAAGAAACAGCAGAAATGCAAAATTGAAGCATTTCTACAGCGAAACTTTCTGACTAATATAACTCGAAGTAATCAAAATATGCTAACAACCGCTTTGTTTCCAACTCGTCCAGCGCGTTTCCGTTGTTTAATTAAAAGCGTACTAAATATAGTTTGTTTCTCTAACCCCTGAAGCATTACTTTTTTCGCGGTTTCAACTGTTCTTTCGAAACAACGACCCGAAGCAAAAAATAGATTAGG
Source organism: Tetrapedia diversipes (assembly GCA_033822845.1). Classification (NCBI taxonomy): domain Eukaryota; kingdom Metazoa; phylum Arthropoda; class Insecta; order Hymenoptera; family Apidae; genus Tetrapedia; species Tetrapedia diversipes. Next base: position 114,592 of record JAOPTO010000541.1, on the reverse strand, counting down.
ATGCGGCGAAGTTGCAGCCACTGTTCTGAAAACTAACCAAACACTTTGCATTGAGAATGATCAGAGATACGATTGTCACAAGTAGGATTAGTAATTGATCGTAGAACGGATCGTACTATTTTTGTTACCTCGATCATTGCAAACCACTGTATCGTTATTATTCTCGATTTTCATCATCCTTTGTCTTTTCAATTCTCTAAAATTCCCTAAAATTGCCAATTCCCTAAAAATTATAGAAATATCCATTACAGGATGGTTATTTCTGTTCTCTAACCCAGACATCGGCAAACAAATTGTTTCTAAATAATTCTTTTAAATAAAACAACGGTCAAAATATGTGTAGCACGTGTTACCTTTGCACTATGCGTACGAGAGCCCGTGTACAAGTTACTTTGAATACATTTGTAAACTTCGATTAACTGCTTTACTTTATTCCTTCTTTTTATTCAAAACTTTATTCATTTTCCTTACGGTTCAATCATTCCTATAATATATAATTTGAATAATTACTTCCGTTATTCTATTCTCTGCTCCGACTGTGTTATACGAGGGTTGTCCGCGTTACACGGTCCGTTCGCTCGAGTTTCTTCGAGTCGTTGGGTCCGCTTGGGCCTCGAACACGTTGGTCCATCCAACATGGCCGCTTTATAGTGTGCACGTCGCCTAATGCATCGCGCTGCGTAGCCGCAGAGCCACGTTGCAGTCGACCGGCTGCATCGGCCGCTCGATTCTCCTTCTATCTACTCGTGTTTCTCTCCACCAATCTCTCTCCCCCTCTCTCTTTCCCTCCCGTGTATATACCGCCCCAGTCGAGAGTCGACACGGAGATGGAGAGAGGCGGAGGAGAGCAGGAGCGAAAGAGATGAATCGGTAGAGTGACGAGAGTGAGAGGCGGCTCTGACCGGTCATTCACTCGGGCTGGCCGCGTAAAAACTTGCCGCTACCTTCTATGCGCTCTCCTTGTGTGTGCTTTATGCTGCGCGTGTCCTACCTGTGTAGGCATACACATTTGCCTGCCGAAAATGACCCTTTCGTTTCCCTGTCGAACGTCAAACGCGCCGAGAACAATCGATCCGTCGAGGTGAACGACGAAAGTTTGGAAGAATTAGGTATCTCTAAGATTAACCCTTTTAGTGCCAAGGGAAAATCGATGCGTGGAAAAACTGTGCTTAATCGGGTTCGCTTAATTTCGGTATTCGCGAATCCGACGCGTACACGCTGTACTACCGTACGTTCGTACAGCAAGTTCAAAAGGGTGAGGTAAAAAAAATCCTCAGTGTTCTCCGTCCGTATTACTTTATGTTTCTAGCGAGAGTGTCTATTAAACAAAACCACTTGCTACACTAGGTGGATTTTGACCTAACCAAAGTTAAGCCCGGATCAGAAGGTTCTTCGAAACAAATCTGCCGTTGTGAAATATGTTTATCTTCAGAAACAAATATAATAGATACCTATGTATACACGATAACAAACGAATGAATAGAGAAAGGCAAGAGGCAGGCTGAAAGGGGAGAAAGAGGAAATGGAGCGAGGCACGTAAGGCTAGCCGGTCGCTCGAGTTTTCGCGCGGGTTTCGCTGCGAGACAAATCGTTCCGCTCGAACCACGACGAATACGACGACGACGACGTCGACGGCACCCCCGTGCTCGTCTCTCTCCCTCGCACACGGACACACGAACACACGAACACCAGCGCGTTTTAACTGCGAGTCGGACACAGTAGACGGATCGCGACCGGCTCTGCGCTCCTCGTCGTCGCCGCTGGTGTCGGCGGATAATAAAAAGGGGTAAAAAAAGGGGAGAGACGATAAAAAAGAAGAAAATGGAGGAAAAAAGAGCGGAACGACCGCATCGTTTCCGCGTACACTGGATTTAGGGCGTGTGGCGGCGGTCGCTTGATGGAATATAATGCCCCCTTCGTTAATCCTTTCATCCCCGTGCAACGGGGGCTGAAATTTGTATCCCTTTTCCCCTCGTATCGGAGACTGATTGATACGTAATATTCGGATATCCAGTTATGATGTTTCCTCTGCCCTCTTCCATCCTTTTTTCGCGTTCACCCACTCTGTTCCTTCTCGCCACCCCTTTTTTTTCTCCCTCTGAACGGAACGGCCAATATCGTGCTTTATCGAATCATTGCGCGTATTGTTGCGCGGCGAACGCCAGCGGCCGAAAATTTCGGCGACCATGAAATCGCGGAACGTATGTACGAGTGGTGATTACGCGTTTTTTTTTTTTGGTTATTTTTGAAGGGTTCTTCGCGACAAGGGCTGCGATGATGTTTCGAGGATCCCGAAACGGTGGATTGTTAAATTCAAATTTTCAGTATCAAATCTCTGCGTTAAGCGAGAATGCTATGTTTTCTTGTGGTAGGAGACATTTTTGATTGTTTTCTTGCAAATTTGTAGTAGAAAGTGTGATTTTCAATTGTTTAGGAGTTAGTAATCCAATCGCAGGGAAACTCGTAGTGGATAATCGGAACTCTGATTTTTATTAAATTCTTAGTATGAAATACGATTTATTCATGTTTGACGAATAACAATTTAATTGCTGATAAGTTTGTAACGAATAACTGAAGTATCGTTTATATTTTAGAAACGTTTAATATGTAATAAAAGGGTTAAATGGTGAAATAGAATTGGATGTAGGGGATTTAAAATTATGTTATGTGTCTAATATTATGGAGTTTGGTATGTATTGTGTTATACTATTGTTCCATTCCTGAACCGCAATTTGTGTTGTTTTCTTTCGACGACACTGTCCCGTATTGTTCACTCTGCTTGTTACAATGCCAAGGGACGGTCATAAAGGGAATGAAAAATTCACCGAATATTTCGTATCTTTTAATGCAGTTGCTTCAAAAAATTTGAAAAATAAACTTCGCGCATGTCCGTGTACACGCTTCCTGTAAAGGGTTGAAAGAATGAATTAAAATGCACCGCGCCTGTGTAGGTACACAACGGCAAGCTTAATTTAGTAATGAAAAATGCAAAAAAAAGAAGGAAACAAAAACAAAACGCGAAACGGCTTTTGTACGTAAAGCACCAAAACGTTTGTAAGCACCAAAGGAATGCATTTCATCAGGATATGTTTTCAAATATTCATTTCATCAACTTTTTAACTTATTACTTTATCAAAGTGCAACTCGTAGAATGTATTTAAAAGGTAAAAACGAAAGATCGAGTACTTTTACGATTTCGCTGAATTATTTAGTTTAGAAACAAGGAACTGCCAGTTTTCTTAATTTTATGTTTCAATACTCTTTTGCGATAGGTGTTTGCGATTCGAAAAATCAGGAAAACCCAAATCGATAATTTGTCTAGCTTTCATTTCTTTATTCTCTACTTCTGTAGAAAGTATGCATTCATATACATAAATATTCAGCAGTATGTTGCTAGATTTAAAGTACGAAGGCGACCTAAATTGATTAATAACTTTCAAGGAACGTTTTATAAATCAATATTCATGTGATAATTTATAATTACGATGTTTTTATAACGGATACTGTGTCACAGAAAGTTAAGGAATTTTTATTTTATTAGGAATGTTGGAGATTTCATAAAATATACAATTACATAAATATTTCCGTTATACTTGTGACTTCACTTCCTCCCCATGCTTCCACTTCGCGATTTCCGCCAACCACACACGTGCAATCAGTAAAATTTGCGGTTAAACAGATAAACACTGTGCTAACGAACTAGGATATTTCTGTTTCCTTAAAAACATTAGAGACCTTGTAAAATATGCTATTGCGTAAACATCCGTAGTCCACTTTGTGATTCACACCCTCTCGATTCTTCCGCTCCACAAATTTTATTTAATACAATACCACGTATTTAAAAAATACGAAATAAAAGATCGATACTCTCTTAGAAAGTTAGGATCCCTCTATTAACCCTTAACATTCCGTTAACTCTGCTGCGGAGACATTCTGTATTTAAATATGATTACATTCCAAATCATTAATAATTATCATTAATCCTTTACGCTCCAGAAGTGACTGTTAGTCATCAAATGTTGGTTTCGCAAATTTTCAGATTTCAGTTAGTTTGTTTATCAGTCAGACCCGGAGGTTAAATAGTCGTGTATGTAAATTGTGGTACATGACTTAACTAAACTAAATGAAATTTAATATAAGGGAATCTTTGTAAATATTTCGAATTCGAACATTTTTGAAGTTAGTATCATTAGATGACTAACAATCATCTTATTTATCTAACGAGGATTAAGTTACTTTTCAACATACTTTTATAGTTAAAGGCATGGAAGAATGTTACGTTGAGTATTATTACGTAATTATTAAATTACGTGGAGAATGTAAAGTTGAGCGATGGTAAATACGTGTTTTTTTCGAAGAAATCAAAATTGTCTGAAAAAGGGATTGTTGCATATGAAGATAAGAAACGTATGGAACGCTAAGGGTTAAAAGATAATAGAAACATCGTGAAACACGCGATCGCGCAAACATTCACGGTTCGTTTCCGTTTCGAGTCTTCGCAGCTTTTCTCGCCGCAACCGAGATGAAAAAAAGGTTTTAAGGTGAAATAAAATAAGAGATCCGACCGGAAGGGTGGCAATATCGGGCGCGAGTGGAATTGTCGATCAGGAGGAGCCGGTAAGCGACTTAGTACTCGTAAATCTTGGCGCTGATTCCGCGCGGAGATCGACCCGGCCGACGTTTCACCGTGAAATAAAACTGACGAGAGCAATTTACATTGTCGTCCACTTCATTTTCTAGGGTTATTTCGACGCGGTGACAAGTTGGTCCGCGTACCACGTTCCCCGAGTCACCGTAAAGCCACGTTTTTACGTGACAGTAAGTTATCCATTCCCCTTCGTCGCGATGACACCAGGCAACATCATGGCTTTTGTCATCGTAAAAACCGGAATAACATGACTTCCGGTTCTCGAACTTCGAGAAACGAAGAAAGGACTCGATAAGCGAATGTTTCTTCTTCGAAATAAAATAAAAATAGCGTAGATTAACCCTTTCGCTTCGAGCGCCGAATATATCCGGCGTCTTATAAATTTATAAATACCTAAAAATATGTAAATTGTAATTGGTCTAACGTTATTATTAGAATAACTAATACAATTTTGTACAAATGTTTTCGTATTAAAAATGTAAACTATACTTATTATATTAGAGCAGCGATCGTTTTATTAACCGTTTGAGTGCTAAGGAATTTTCTTGTATGTGTGCTAAAAGTGTGAAATAAAATTATTATTTTTTTGGAAAATAATCAAAACAGCAATAATTAACTTTAATTGTTATATAAAAAGTAATTTTTAGCGAATAAAAATTTTTAGATTTATCTTTTCGTATCATAGTCATTTTCAGATAAAGTAGAATTTAACATGATGCGTTTTGTAATTATCAGTGTAATACTTATCTTAAAAGAATGAAAATAATTTTTAACTTTTATCTTCTCAAAGACCACAATTGAACGATATTAACAAACTGAAATTAATATGAACACAACCGCTTTCAATTAATGCAAAAATTATAGTAACAAACAGCAACGCGATTCGGCAAAACATAAGAGAAGAGCGATAGCGCTGCTGTTTGTTACTATAATTTTATTTAAAACTTCGAAAAACGTATACACAAAATAGTATACACTGTGCACCGGTGGTACACGTGGTCACATTTATTTAATGCGCTGAAAACATATATTATATTACAAATACAATTCTGTAAACTATATTTCTACCTAAAAAATGAAGCATTATACAAGATGCAGTGTAGAGCAAAATACATAAGTTTGTTTAATTGTTATATATACAATAATTAATAATTACATTCAATGGTGCATTTAGACATAATATCAAATGGCCTGAACGACAAGTCAAGCAAAAATGGCTTGTCACGAAACCTGTTAAACATTTGGTTTTCACATAATCATCGATTAAACTTCAATCGGTCCGTCTACCGGACAGTTTACTCTGCGTCGAAAAATCGCGCGTCTCCATTCAGCCTAAGGCTAGAAGTAGAAGTAAAAATAATTTTAAAAACCTCAGAATGGAAAATGACAAAGATTGATGTACAATCGCCCGGCAAAATGTTCCTCGTCTGCGTCAGGCCTTACTCTCGCGTGAAAGCGTACCCTGAGACCAACATGGCCAGTCCGACTGGTTTCGCGTTGAAACTGGAAACGAGAGGCGGGAGTAGGGAGAAGAAGACAAGAAAATGTTGAAAGAAAAGAAGCACGAAACGGGACGCCCGTTCGATCCGACAGTAAATTTCCGCGAGCCGAGTGGCCGAGTTTCCTATGGAAATGGAGAACCAACGCCCGTGCGCGTTTTCCTTATTTTCCCGCGGCACGAAGACAGATTCGAGAACGATTAATATCGGAGCCCGGTGTTTCGCGCGGCTTAGCAATTCAAATGGCCGCGTTTCCGTTCGCCACCTCTTATATCGCTCCCAATTCGTAGTTTAATCGTTTCAACCGCCGCGGCTCGATGTCACCCGCTTTCCCGCGGTTCCCTTGAAACCTGTCACGGGATACTTGGTCACCCTGTATTTGCATACGAGAAGGAAACTGTAATCGATTACACTTTGTCGCTTTGATACGATGAAAGGTGGGAAGTAATTATTATAAACACGGAGATTGCTCGACGCTGGTGTGTGAGGGTTACTTTATTTTTATACAAAATGGCCTTTCGTTCGTAAAATAGGTTTGCTGTCTTACTAACTGACTGTGCCCTTTTTCCCATGCTTTTATGGGCGCATCCCCAATTTGCACTTTTCCGAAAAACAAACCCGCCGTTAGTGCGGGCCTGGAAAGTGTTAACGGCCGAGGAGGAGAAAGTGACCGAGTCTCGTGCATACTCGGTCCCAACCCTTATTGAAGGCCTCTGATTTATGGGGGCCCTAATGACCACTCTGGCCATCGTCACCTCTGATTGTCTGGTTCCTCTTACGTCCTTACGATGCTGAGGAATGGGCACTTCGTGGTTGTGGTATTATTGTTTCTGTAAAACGTAATCACTTGCACATTTTCTCGATTTTAACACCATTCCTACCGACACTTCACGTATACCTATTCCTACCGCGACATTCCCACGTAAGACAGACTACAAATTTTTCTCAGAAACTAAACAATGAAAAAAGAAGTGAATATTTGAAAAATGTTTGATACGAATATTTGAGGAGAAGGATGGATGCTATGGACGCAGATATGCGCTTTTCAATTTTTGTTTTCTTCGTTAACCTTTCGAGCAGTGCTATGACCGCATATATGCGTCCGACGAAAGTTGCTGGTAGGGACTATGGACGTAGATATGCGCTTTTCAATTTTTGTTTTCTTCGTTAACCTTTCGAGAGTGCTATAGGCGCATATATGCGTCCGACGAAAGTTGCTCGTAGAGACTATGGACGCAGATATGCGCTTTTCAATTTTTGTTTTCTTCGTTAACCTTTCGAGCAGTGCTATGACCGCATATATGCGTCCGACGAAAGTTGCTGGTAGGGACTATGGACGTAGATATGCGCTTTTCAATTTTTGTTTTCTTCGTTAACCTTTCGAGAGTGCTATAGGCGCATATATGCGTCTGACGACAGTTGCTGGTAGGGACCATAGACGAATAAGTGCGTCTGTCAATTTCTGCGATCTTCCGTTTATTGCAACGAGAGTATTCAGCACTCAAAGGGTTAACGAAAACACATTCGTCCATATTTTCCAAATTTTATCGTAAATTGCCTTAAACGACGAGATTGATTATACGTTTAAACAAGGTGTTCAGAAATACTTCGATGCACGTATATATGTATCCAAGAATGTTTAGAATCACTGTTCCATTTAGATCGACGATATATCGTACAATACCAAAGTTGGCCACGCTAAACCCATTACCAGAACTTGTAAATTGGCAAATAGTTTTAGCCGCAGCCATGACATGCTCATAGATGTAACGTGCATATTCGGTTAGACAAAACGCCTACACGGATGATTCGAATGCAAATCTGAACCGCGAATCGTAACGCGCAGACGATTTGAAAATAGGACTGCGAAATGTAGAACAGCACAGCAATCGTAAAGATGGACGAAGACAATATTAATCGACCTGAATCAGTTTTTTAGCCTCCAAATTTTATACAAGTATAGAATTTGAATTTTAATGAAAAATTCATTAGAAAATTAAGCACGCGTTAAACACATCAAATATCGTCGACCGGAAATTAATGAAACTTCAAATATAAACGTATGCACGTATAAATTGTTATGTTATAAATATGAATATCGTTAACGTGAAAATTTTAATCACTTTTTTCTTTAACACACTTTTTACGGGAACTGGTATTGTAAGGTTACAACGCGTTTACGGTAACATTAGAAAAATAATTGACGGGCGAAAATTGCATTGTAAATTTTCGAAATCGATCAGCACATCGTTTTCGATCGTCGCCAGCTTAGCATTCAATAGGGTGACAGTTTATGGCAGTCCTGTCCGAGCTAAGTCCCGGGGCTTACAGAGCTTTCTCCTTCCCGCTTCCATTACCGTGGTATAGAAACATTGATTAATACCAAGTTACACGTAAACAATTCGTACTGTCGAATACCGGAGTAATTATTAAATCTGATGATTTATCGACAGTCAATGAATTTGAATGGAAACCAAATATCAGGCTATTAAATCCCATTTAGAGGAATTATAATTCTACCCTTAATTGGTTGTCAACGTTTCTGCTCAACACTTTTATTATGTATTAGAAACAACGATTGTTATCAGTTTGAAGAGAGTTTACATAATTTAATGGTTTGCAATAACAGTTGCCTATCTTATCTGCCATAAGTGTTATAGCAGATATGACTAAAGTGACAAGGATAGAAAGAATATGCTTTTCGTAAGTTAACACTATTTATTGTTAAATGATTTCGTAAATTAAACGGTTCTAAAGTTATAATTCTGTCGTTGAAACTTCATTAACACTAGGTTTACGAGACTCGTGAATTTAACGGGGTTTAGGTTCTTCACGAATAAAATTTGCAGAAATAATTACTATTATTTCTAGCAATTTTTGCTGAGTTTTATCGATGGAGCAATACAAATGTACCCAAATTTATTTCCCTCTCAGTTCTGCAATTTCAAATTCTCTTTTATGCATACTTATTCCTTAATATATGAATATTAGAAATAGATATACAAGAAACGTCAGTAAATCTAGTGTTAATAAAATATGTTGACTGTAATCCATCACAAAATTCGATGAATGGTAAAAATTACAAACGTTTGCGTTCTACAATTAACCCTACTGCGTTTTTCGAATTTTGTTGCAATTTCTCGTCCCCTAATTTTATTAAAAAGAACTTCTAATTTCTAAAGAAGCGTAAACGTCGTTTAACGTGAAACTGAAGGAACAGAGCGGAATATTGGTAACGATTTCATTACCCGTCGCTCAAAAATTACTATTTTATGGGCCTCAACTCCGATTTTAATGATTCTGAAATATGTTATAGAAGAGAGTATTCTGAACAACTTTTTCCTATACATATAACCGTCGCTCGGTCTTAGTTTCCAAGATATTAGCAAAATTCCTTCCGTGCTGCTACATTAAATTTTTCTTACAACTTCTTAATAAAGCTCTATACGACCTATGTTTGCATAAAATTTTTTTTTTATTTTGTACCATACAATACACTAACACAAAGTTTGAACATTAAAACTTGGGACACCCTGTTGTATATGCTGTTTTTAAAATACATTTTCCGCTGATTTTTTTTATTACATTTATCACAAACGCCCCGTACTTCTATTCCCTTCGCAAGATGCTTGAACTTGACAGAATCACAAGCAGAGTCAAATTGACTCACTCCGGCAATCTGGCGTTAAGAGCGTCGCAGCGACACGGTGTTCCTTTAAAGCTGCTCGTTTCGCCGTCGCAGGGCGGAGGGAAAAAAGGAAGGGCGAAAGGGAAAAGGGTAGGAGGAGAATTTATTCGAAGCGCGCGTTCTTCTTCACTTTGCGAGCCGCGTCAGCGAGAATTGATCAGCTTTTCATTGACCGAGAAAGCGGCTCAACGCCGGCGGAAGAACGGCAGAACAGCGTTCGATGAATTAAGGGGAATTCATCGCGGGGAAATTATGTAGATTTTTCAATTTTTCCCGCTCGCCAGCTCGGCCTCGAGTCGCGGCAGACTTAATCACGATTGTTCGAGCGATGGTTTACGGTTCGATTAAAAGTTTCTCCCCGACAAATGGCTTTAAAATTTTATCAATCTGCAACGAGGCGAGGCAATTTTCCTTTTTACCGGGGGATGAAAATGTTTTTAATAACACGCTCCTGCTTTCCGTTCTGGAATACGCTTTTAGGTGGTATTGTTTTACGTTAGCTCGCGAAATCGATGGATCGATTAAGCTGTATTGTTTTTTTTTTTTTTTTCGTCAAATGCAACTGCAGTTTTAATATCCAATCAGCTATCCGATACGTATGTTCCTCTACTTTTTCGATTAATTATTGTGATTTATAAGTAGCAACTGTATCGCGATTAAATAAAGAATATGACAGGGGAAGGTGTTCAATCGATCTGCTGAATTATCGTACATCGGCTTCAAACTTTCTCTACATTTCTTTATAAGTTTGTCACACCTCATGCCGGCGTTTATCGAAGGCGTTTTATCTTCACGAGAAATTTCAAGATTATATTTTTTCACAGCATAGGGAAATATTTTGCTTCTTACTTTTATCGTTTCATCGCGATTGAATTTTGCATTAACGCGCGTCAAAGAAGGCGAGTCGCCGGCATGTGCGCTAAACGCGCCATTCGAAAAATTGCGAGACCACAAACCGGGATAAGAAATGAAAAAGAGGCGCTCGTCTTGTCTGTGAGCTCTTAAGGAAAATGAAGATGATTCTCGTTAGGCTTAACACGTTCGCCGCCCAGCGTGGTAGAAAGCTGGGGTAAAAAAATATAAAAACAGCAAAAATTTTTACTTTTTATTTTTATTCTATGTATTTTATATTTGCAGTATCGTAATTAATTTTATAGCGTAAGAGAAAGTGAGGGGTGGACAGCGAGAGTTCAGACCTGCTTGGGTCTGAAAACCCTATAACTATATTTCCGTAATCAATAAATAAATAATATTATTATCCTAACACTACATATTTATATGTATATTATACTTCAATGCTTATTCCATTGAATTCCTTTTAAAATTCCAATTTAAAATTCTGTTTAACTTTAAGAAAAAGAACGTCACCCAAATATGGTACGAACGTGTTAAAAAAAGGTGTCGGTACCTTGAGAGATGTACGGAGCAGAGGAACCGGGTGGAGAAGAAAAAACGGATAAATCTTGATTGAAACAGAAATTGTATCGCGATACTTGTTCGACAAGCCTCTGTGCATAATGAAATTACGAAACGTATTTTATAATGATTAAAGAGGGCCGCTGCTTAAAGTCTCTGACTAATTAACGGCATTAACCTTATGCCGCTCTTTAAGAGCACGTAACGGCGAAACAAGTCTGCACTGTATGTCACTTTTAAGATCTACCGCCTCGCAACGCGATAAACTGTGGAAGCTTGGACCCGGGCAGGAAAACAGATTTTCTAAGCCACTGTGGTCCGCGAACTTGTGTACCTTTTAACCCTGTTCTTCGTTTTAAACCACGAGTTCTGTCTTATTCTTATTGTTCAAACACGCAACGTTGATGTTCGTAGAAAGTGAAACGTGTACAGTTTTAGGGGCTTGTAAATTTTTCGGTGTTTCCTCTGTGGGAATAGGATTGAATCGCGTTTAATAGAATCGAAACTTTTTATATACGATCGCAGAGTCAGCGTTGGTAAAGGAAATTTTGCAATCGTTAAGAATTTACAAATTTGAGTGCATTTACTCGACAAATTGTGTTAACCCTTTCGTTTCGGCTGTCCAGTCCGCTGAAATATCGTCAACACACGCCAGAAATATGCACAGTGCGCGTGGTTTCTGTATATACCTTTTTCTAAGTCTTAAATAACAATTGTGCTGAATAAAACAATCGCTGCTCTAATGTAATAAGTATATTTACATTTTTAATACTTTGATCTATAACCACGAGTCAGACTCGTGGTAAAGAATTTGTGCCATAAACAAAAGCCACGAGTCAGACTCATGGTGAGGAATTTGTGTATAAGATGCCACGTATTATTATTAGACCAAGCGATTGGAGTTATTCCACATCGAATGTCATTCCTTTGATTATGATTACACCCTAGATGTCTTAAAATTACTATTTGCACCTAAACATTGTTTATTATTTCACAATTCCTTTCGTTGCACTGAAATATCAATAATGTCATGAAAAGTATACATTTTGCGCCAGTTCGGGTACACGACTGTACAGTTGAATGGCACGACGCGCGACCGACTTTCTTGTTTACTATAGCTCGCGCAATTGGCAGATATCGTGTAGACCAAGGGGTTAATATGAAAAGGTTTAAAAGATTATTAAAATACAAAATACATTTGGATGCCGCCTATAAGCGGCGCTCGTACCCACAGGTCATCTCGTGGATGCCGCTTATAAGCGACGCTCGAAGCGAAAGGGTTTAATCCTCGCTCGACTTTGAAAGATGTAGTAAAATTTGTGCATTAGCTATTACACGTTCGAAAACACTTAAATTTCCGAAAAAACAAGGTATAATATGTTCGAATATATTTTGAACGATAATACAAAGCTACTGTGCCCGGATAGTACTTAAAATTAGCGACTCCGATTCGAACGAACAAATTAAAAGGTATCCCCGTTCGAGCGGAGCAAAAGTATAAATGCCGGTCGGTCATTAAGCCCCCAATCTCTTCCACCATCGATATCCCCGAGAAAGAGGCCACGGCAGTACGAAATCGCAGTGTCATTAGGGTAATTTGTAGAGAAAGTAGAATAAGACGAAACGGCGGAGAGCGTACAATAGAAGCAAATCGGTTCCTGCGCAGAATTTTTCTTCTCGACGGCCGGCCGGGATTTAACAGAGGACGTGATTATCCATACGGCTGGCGGAGAAAGTTGGAAAAAGTATCGGGCAAATTAGACGTGGCGATTCTATCCGGCGAAATATCGGCCGCTGAGGGGGCGCGATGAAGACACTTTTCGAAGCCGGCAATCCCGTACCGACGTGGCCGCTAACGACTAGCCGCTTCTTCGATTAAAACGCTTCGAATTCCATCCAGAAGTTTAGCCCCCCCCCCCATCCCTTCCTTTCCCTTCTCTACCACCCCCTAGAGCTAGAACCCGGTCAAGTTTCTCGAACGGGCCCGATAGACCTGAAAATATTCGATTCCTTCTAATTACACGGAAATAACCGGTTTAATCGTCCCGGTTCCCTTTTTCCCTTGGTTGTTTTGCGAAACGTCTCGGTTCCCGGGGAGGATCCGTTCGTTCGAAATTAACATCCGGATTAGCGTGTAACGCGATTTCGTTGAAATAAAAGCGTCCGGAAAAACTTTGCAGCGGCCACCTGTGGCTTTCGATTCTGGTTTGGAGATTGGATCGAAGGGTTACCGGTGAGAAGTTACGGTTCGTTCCCCGGCACCGGTAAAAAGTAACGCGGGCATTGGTGATTACAATAATAATTGTTAATATTTATTGATACTGCAGAGTTCTTATTTGTAGTTTTGATACGTGGTTTGATTTAATACGTTAGCAAGGCGTTGGTTGACTGACTGCTTGATCTGGAGCCTCCAAGTTTGGTTTTTATATTCCCTGGAAGTATTGGAAGGGGGAAAATGACAAAAGCGTAGGCGCGACATATTTTCAATGGAAATTAATCTGTCCTGCAGATGGTTGCAGTGGCTCCAGAAAGTATTCGTACACGTATTTAGAAGATACGAAATAAAAGATCGATACTCTCTTAGAAAGCTAGGATCCCTCTATTAACCCTTAACGTTCCGTTGGCTCTGCTGCGGAGACATTCTGTTTTTAATATGGTTACATTCCAGATCATTAATAATTATTATTAATCCTTTGCGCTTTAGTGGTGACTGTTAGTCATGAAATGTTGGTCTCGCAAATTTTCAGATTTCGGTTAGTTTGTTTATCAGTCAGACCCGGAGGTTAAATAGTCGTATATATAAATTGTAGTATATGACTTACAGTGGCTCTAAAAAGTATTCGTACATTGTGTTACAAATAAATTTATTTAACCTTAAAGTTCTGATTTCAATGAAAGTTTTTAATAAAATTTTGTAAATATATGGAACGTAATAGTTTGTTTATGGATTAATTTTTTATTTTATTAAAATACCACTTTAAAGAGGTGAAAACAACGTTAATGGTTTCAATAGCTTTTCTCGTGTTTTAAATATAATTTCGTAATGGTGTTTGATAAAGCAAAACCTTTCGGATAAAAGATGTTCAATTTTTAATCTTATATCACTCAGTCATAGAAACAGATACATATTAATTCTATAATGTTCTATAATGTAAAATTGTTTAAACTGGAACATTTTTTTTCATCTGCATATATAGGATCATAATTGTTGATTCTCCGTTCCATCAATTTTTTTATATATTTAAAACAAAAATTCGGCGCACAGAGGGTTAACGGGGAAAAGATCCCTTTGATACATAAAATTGCAAAGAAAATAATACAGAGACCATTTGAAACAGAATAGAAAATGTGAAAGAATAGGATAGAAGAATAACGTGTAGCAGAGATAAATGAAGAATTCGGAGACAAAGTACAGAGATATTTTAAAATATACTAATAAATAATAAAGTAAACTCAGGAACTGTACAGAGACATTATTGTGGAGTACATAGAGAGTAGAATTTCTAAAGGCAAGGTAGTGTTCGAAAAAGTTGAGTAGATGACACTAACAATTGGCAATTATTTTCAATTTTGACGTTGGTGTTAGATTTGGAAGGCAGCATAATTTTTTTTTAATAAATTGAAATACAATACAATACATGTTGATAGGCTCTTAAATTAAAACATCTTGCTTCAGATTTTTCTCATTTTTCAGGACACATTAAGATATTCGAAGTTTCACGTAGTTTTTACTTTTTGCGTAAATTTAGGTAGTTCTAGCGTGCCTACAGGTCTAGAAACAGTTTGATTCATTTGCCCTAACTGCTTCTCAAGTGACATCACTAATTTAATTGGTAATCAAATTTTAGGTTTCTCAGGTATTTCGAAATAATAGATAAGATATTTTAATTGAGGAGGACAGGTACTCTGTAATCTGAAATAAAAATAATTGAAGGGTTGAAATGTTGTCAAAGAGACAATGTTAAGGCAAACCGTCGATGAAATCGTGATGTTTGAAAAGAACAATTGTTTTTCGAGAATATAAATTCTTCTCTTGTCTGAATTTTCCATTTGGAAACAGCAGAGCATTTATGAAAATTCCGATTTTATAATATTAACCGTTTTAATTGCATACGCTTTGTCGTTGCTGACCAAAAATTAATTAACCACCATGAAAAAAGGACAACATCAAACATTTTGGTGGGCAAACCGATAATTTGATTCTCATTCGGCTTTGCGTGCCGAAACCATTTTATCGCATTCATAATCTCTGACTTTGCCACAATTAATTTTCACACGTGTTCATCTGTTTAATTAACCGACAATAAAAAGATAGGTCGCAATAAAAGAGAAGCGCAGCTTCCAGAATTAAAAAAAAAAAGAAAATGATTTAACTTCCTTAGAAGTTATGGTCTAGAAGACGCTTCTACCTTGCCGCGAAGTTCATGGCAATTTTTCACCTTATATTATTTATCTCTTAAGGGGGGAGGGGGCGACGGATAATTTCAGGGTGAAGTGAAAAAATACGTCCGCGGAGGAATTCCACGAATTTCCCCGGTGTTTTGAGGCAACAGAATCATTTGCATGTAAATTCGTCCGGTGAGTTTCATTAATAAGGGATTCTCTGAAATGTGTCCTGTCCCGCTCCATCATAGGCGACGTTAAAGGCTTTATAAAGTAAACGGAAGTCCCTTTTCCAGCGGACGGGTTCTGTTTACAAAAATAATACCGTCCCGGGTAGCAAACGATAAATATTGCTTCGCTTTTGTGCCGCCCCTTTCGAAACGGATTCTTCCATCCCGTGGCTCGGTTGCTTCGTTTTCTTCTTCTTCTTCTTCTTCGTCTACCCTCGCCGTTTCCTCCGTTTCTCTTACCGCGCCGTGTCGCGGTCTTCTTTTTCTATTTTCATAAGTACAGGCTCCGGGAGCGAGGCAAAAGACGGGCTCTGGATTTGCCCCAGTCCATAGAAATATCTCGAGTGATATCCGCTCGAACCGACAGCGGGAATGCTGAAGTTTCGCGGAACAAAATACAGAAGTTGTCACCGAGCCGACCCGTAATCCCTTTCCGCGCTGCGACCAGCATTGCTCCTTCGGCTCCCGGGGATATTTCGCGTGACGCGTGGATCCGCGGTTTCTGTTGGTTTATTTACACGCGAACGCGACCAGGTCGATGGCACGTGAAAATGGATAGCGCGTTCTGTCGTTCTCGATACGACAATGGTCGAGGACGATAGCGTGAAGCGTCGAGTTTAACGCTAAACTTACCGACACTTTATACCTGTCCGTTCGGAATAGAGATTATTTTTATCCTAAAGGGATATAGAAGATTGTCAATTTAATGCAAGGAAACAATGCATACGATAATCTACGCAATGATGAAAAATTATGTAGTTTCCGGTCTTTATTACATATTAGTGTTAACAGAGATTATTTTTATCCTAAGGGAATATAGAAGATTGTCAATTTAATGTAAGGAACAATACATAAAATAATCTACATAATGATGAAAAATTATGTAGTTTCATCAAACTTCAAGACCGGTCTTTATTACATATTAGTGTTAACAGAGATTATTTTTATCCTAAGGGAACATAGAAGATTGTCAATTTAATGTAAGAAAGAATGCATACGATAATCTACGTAATGATGAAAAATTATGTAGTTTCCGGTCTTTATTACATATTAGTGTTAATAGAGATTATTTTTATCCTAAAGGAATATAGGAGATTGTCAATTTAATGTAAGGAACAATGCATAAAATAATCTACATAATGATGAAAAATTATGTAGTTTCATCAAACTTCAGGACCGGTTTTTATTATACATTAGTGTTAATACTATTCGTACCGGCACTTTATATTCACATACCGAAATAAGGGTTATATTTTTCCAAAAGAAGTACAGACGATTGTCAATTTAATATAAGAAACAATGCTTAAAATAATTCCACGCAGGGATGAAAAATTATGTATCTTCATTTCGATTTTAAAACGCAGAACTTTAAATCAAATTTCAAGATCGGTCATTTAACTGGTCGTGGTATACGATTAGTGTTAAGCGCGAAACGTGACAAACGTAATAAAACATAACAAGCAGATCAAATTATTTCAAGTCGTGGATTAACGTATATAAGAATGTATTAGAACGAGATATCAACAAGGTTTATTTATGTTTCCGAAGCAAGATTTTACGTATTTAATTAGAAACAGAAACGGACGGTTACCTCTTATACCGCATTATATTTAAAAAATTGTTTTTCCCAATAATTATTCTTTATCTGGTTCACGTTCTAAACCGGTGTTCATCTTCTAGCTACTACAAACTAGATATCGAAGATACCGTTCGTCCAAAAGAACCACAGAACAACGCTTTATGATTATTATATTTAAACGAGACGTGTAATGTTCATAAAGTCGTTATTTAACAAACCAGTTTAACGATCCTTTAATACGTTATTAATTTATTCTGCCGACATGTCGGCATTATTATCGCCCGATCAAGGCTTCCATAATTATCCAGCGCACGTTTATCCCCGATTTAAAAAAAGAAATGCACGCTGAAATCGTTATCAACGTCCACGATGCTACCCGGAAGCGATGTAACACGAGGTTACGTCGCTAAGAAGAATATTGAAATACGTAAAGGACGTAGCTGAAAACGTGAATTTTTTTCGGTAGAATTAAAGTGAAATACGGATTGTTTACCGCACCTGCGACGGCTGGAACTCGCTGACTAACTTCTTGTTTCTTCTCCCTTGGTCTGGCTCGTTTCTCTCTTTCCTCCCCCCTTTCGTCTCGTTTCTTCTCCTCCATACATTTTCTCTTCTTCTTATTTATTTCAAGAAACCGGCTCATCCCGCTGAGTGACTTCCGCTCTTGCCCACTCGAGTTTTCGCTGCCGGTCTTCTGCTTCTGGAAAAATTGTTCCTTCCCGTCGTCCGTTTCCCCCGCAATAAAACATATCGCGCGCATACACACGCGCGTTGGCGGTTCATCGTGTAAAAAATTCCCTGAGGAACATCTTCTTAATATACAGTGGCTCCAAAAAGTATTCGTACACTGTGTCGCAAATAAATTCGTTTACCAAAAGTTTTACTCGCTAGCTCATTTACATTCACAAAGCAACAGTGCACATTTTCTTTGTTAATAATAAAATTGACGTTATGAAATCCGTTTGTATGGTTTGTTTCGAGCGACGACGCCCGTCGTTGAAAATTGAAATTATACGGAATCGTGATTGCGTCGACTGTATAAAATGGCGCCGCTCAGAAATTCTTCAGAAACTTCACCGAAACGATTCTCGCGTTATGCAATCACGAATTTCCGTTTTCACTCCGATAACACGACCAATTCCAACCGAAGAAGCTCTCCGCTTTTTTAATATCCCTCTTTCGAAGACGAGACACCCAGACTGTCGCCGCCGTTCCGGTTCGCTTTGCATGAGAAAAACAATTGGCAGACGAGCGGCGGAGAAGAATTTCACGAAAATGAACACTGTTTCAGGTTGAGAAGTTTCCGTTTCGTTGGAGGAAACCGGTCGCATCGAGCGAGCACGGTTTCCCCCTTGAAATTATCATGGGATTGGCGTCGAAAATGGCGTTCAAGTTGTAGACAAACGCGGAAAATAAAACAAAAATGTTTCAATAAATCGGATAAATCATTCCCGAACAGTTTTTCGTTCGAATTCATTCTTTCGAATAAAATCAAGCACACGCGCGTATTCTATAGTGTTTTTAAACAAATTTACCGATAAATTTACTGATAGTACTAAACTTTCATGAATTAACATTTTAATAATAATAATGTTTATTTTAAGGTCTTTTACTTAGGGTTTCTTATTTAGGTTAACACTGTTCCTACCACAACCGGTCAAACGACCGTTTTTTAGATTTCGATTAGAATTTCATAGATACAATGTAATCGAATCGCCTTTAAACTTTTTATCAAATATACGTATAATACATTTTTCAATATTCACTTCTTTTTTCATTGTTCATTTTTTGAGAAAAATCTGTAATCTCTCTTACGTAGGAATGTCACGGTAGGAATAGGTATACGTGAAGTGTCGGTAGGAATAGTGTTAAAATCTCAAATGAGATTTATACAAGGCATCCGTGGGTATTTACAAAAATATAAAATGAGTATTATCGATTATTAGATGCCTCAAAAACAGTGATACAAGAGATGCTAAAAGAGTTAAGAACATCGCCAAAGCAATTTAAGTGTAATATAAATTGATTTGCTGTGTTCATAATTTTAACGATACAGTTCTGAACACCTAAACTTGTCCTAGTGGTGTTGTTAACGCCAAATAGATTTTCAGGTGCGTAGTTTTGTTAAATTTATCGTCCGAAAATTAGTTTGAAATTATTTTAATGTAACTTCTAATCGGACAAGATGAAACACAGTTCGCGTAATTAGATTCGAAACGTTTCGCTCGATTTGCTCGGCCGGTCCTGGAAAAAAAGGGATCAGGGAACGCGAAGGAAATATGGGCGCGGCGCGTTTCAGTTAAATTGAACTTTGATGAAGGATCCGTCTGTGACAATGAATTGTTACGTACGCCTGGGTGTTCGCAAACGGCGGCTGTCGTGCGTGGCTATTGATTCTTTCGGCCGTGTTTCACCCGTATCGGGCCAATTTCCGGGCAAGAAAGACGGGGACAAAGCCGCCATGTTTTTCGGCCGCCCCATTTTTGCCGATTTTAACGTTCCAACCTGATTCAAACAATGAACGGCGTGATTTATTAGGCTGTCCCGAATATCCCGACCGTTTGTTTCAAGCAAATAAACGCGTTTTTGGTAGTATAATTATGTACCAAGGCGTAGCTCATTGTTTTCATCGTTTTCAATGGTAACCTTCGAGGTAATTTAAAATTTATCTTTTTCCGAATAGTATCAGATTCTGCGACAGTTTCTTGAGTTTCCTGTTTCATATTTTATCTTCTGATTTACGTCGACGAGATCTGGGCTTCTTCATGTTTAAAACGTAACGTAATTAACCTTTTGAGTGCTATCGACGCATATATGCGCCTGACGACAGTTGCTCGTAGAGATTATGCATGCATATATGTGCTTGTTAATTTTTGTTTTCTTCGCCTTATGATTTTCTCAGTTCTCATACATTTTGGCGTTAACCTCCTAAGAGTGCTATAGGCACATATATGCGTCTCACAATTGTTGGTAGGGATCCATGGACGCATATATGCGCTTGTTAATTTTTGTTTTCTTCGCCTTATGACTTTTTCAGTTGTCATACATTTGTGTTAACCTCTTAAAAGTGCTATAGGCGCATATATGCGTCTGACGACAGTTGCTCGTAGGGATTATGCACGCATATATGCGCTTGTTAATTTTGGTTTTCTTCACCTTGTGACTTTTTCAGTTGTCGCATATTTCGACGTAAATCTTTTGAGTGTTATGGGTGCATATTCGCGTCTAATGCACCATGGACGAATATATGCGTTTGTCAATTTTTGCGATCTTACTGCAATGCGATTGTCAGTGTACGAGTAACAATACACCACCCCCCTTAGTGCTATAGTTGTGCAACGATACAAAAATCAATTTATATGAATATATCGTTTGTATCGACAGAAAATTACAATAAAACTTTTCTGATGTTTACTGTTTATCATACCCTTTCACCTCATATAATCGACTTTTTTGCATTTCTATCCAAAAGTCCGAAATACTCAAAAAAGGGGGTGGTGCTATAATTATGCTCCTCAGTGTACTCCGTCTCCAGCAATAAAATAGCAGACAATAAAATTACATTACGGAGACTGTGTAAAGTAGCTGCAATGAAAGATTTTGAATGACGTTTTTAGTATTCCACGTTGTTTTATCTATATCTTTTATCAATATTTCTCAGAATCTTTTTTGGACGATTCTTAATTTCTCCCCGTACGAAGTATAATTTAATTGTTTACCGAGGAGCCGCTAGAAGCTCGCCAATCGTTATCTAAAGTGTCGCGAGCTACGAAGATTGGATGTCTGTCCATCAGACTCCTGGAAGTCACTCGTGTGTACGACAGAATAAATTACGCTTAACTGGATACCCTGCGAACTGGTTTATTGGAATGACGTGGATCACGATCGAATCGAACAATGACAGAGTCCGACGATTATTACGGGGTCTTCCCAATGTTCCAACGTGATTGATCGTGAAAATTGAAATCGATTTAATGCCAGTTCTTCGCTTTCGAACCGAATCGACGTGTTGCCGTTGAAAATGAATTTATAATTTTCCTTAAAACAGATTTATCTAAAGGAGTTACGCTTATTGTTGTCGCAGTAGAATTCTGTTTCATGTCGAGACAGAGATACTGCTCGTGGTCCCGATCATAGTAGGCGTGTACGACATTTAATGCGAATCTAACAGGTTGCTGTAATGGAACGGGTTTCGATAACCGATAACCAACGCCGCCACGTGTGACATTTCGTGTGTTTCGAGCAATGAAACGATGTATATGAGAACTATGATTACAAATACGTCTTTCGATGTTCCTCTGACTTGTTCTGCTTCTGTTTCTACTTCGTTCTTTTGCCATTAATGCTTATAGTTATTTTTCCTAACGGTATATTAAAGTGCGAAGAAATATAACATACGAAGTATGAATAATTAAAATTGATATATGGCTGATTTGAATAATTTAAAGCATCAAACAGAAATCCAATTAACAATAATAAAATGCAATTAATTAATTTTAACCCTTTGACTACGGCAGACTTTGGCACGCACTGGCCGTACGGTACGGTACGAATTCACTCGCGACGTTCACTGGGTACGGCGAAATTTTTCGTTAAACATGCATTTCTGAGAAAGTATATTAAAATATTCAAAATACTGAAATTTATTACATTACCATAAGACCAATTATAAAATGTTAAAACTAGCGAATCAAGCGAAATTTGATTTGGACGCTAATAGGCATTAACATTAGTCAAAGGGTTAAGATCTTATCAATTACAATTTCTATAATTGATATTATCCACTGTATACCACAAACATCATATTTATTCACCGAACACATGCTCCATTCCCACTAAAGCGCAATCTTCGTTTCACCGCATACAGCCTTAAAAGAACACCGCCAGATTTAATCGCCGGATTCAATCAAAACTTCCGGAAGTTCGCGAACCACCTAAATAGGGAATGCTTCGCGCCACGAAGGAAGTAAGCCGGCATGAAAACCGTCGCCCTCTCGTCGATGTAAGTTGAACACGCCAAAAAGCTGGTCGGAATCTGGACGAGGAATCGAGCGCGGAATCGAATTCCTGCAAAACAGCGATCGTTCCTCTTCGACAGCGCGCGCGACGGGTCAGTCTCATTGTTCGGCCGGCCATAAGTCCGACAGACGTGCCAGGACCGTCTGGTGCGCCTTTACAATCGTCCCTTTCCGCTCTCCTCTCCGTCACTGGGACGGGAAAAACGCGCGTTCGATTCGAGCCGAGTTGTTGGCCGGTCGGTGACAGATCGTGCCCGAGGAAAATACAATTCGGGGGCGGATGGGAGGTCAGCGAGCAGCTGTATAGGATGACGAGCCGTTTCACCGGTCAGAGACGTTCGTTCGATAGGTGGACGTAGGCATACACGTTATAGTCGCGGATATAGATACAATTTGGGTACTGTGCAAAGATTGAAAAGATTGCATCTCGAAGAATTAGAGATCTAGGTTCACAAGTGAGGATAGGCCTGTCTGATCTCGCAAGCATTTTCGGTCGCAGTGTACTATCGATCAAAGCAGCTACAACTGCTAACAGATCGCGACAGGAGAAGAGTGAATGAAAGCATCGAGGCAGAGATATTGTGATGAACTACTGTGTAAAATTGGAAAGATTGCATCTGGAAGAATTAGAGGTCTAGGATCATAGGCGAGGATAGGCCAGTCTGATCTTGCACGCATTTTCGGTCGCAGCGTACTATCGATCAAAGCTGTTACAATTGCTAACAGATCGCGACAGGAGAAGAGAGAATGGAAACATTGAGACAGAGAGAGGTAGTGAGATTAACTGCTGTACAGAGCTGAAAAGATTGCATCTAGAAGAATTAGAGGTCTAGGGTTATAAGTGAGGATAGGTCTGTCTAATCTCGTACGCATTTTCGACCATAGAGTACTATTGATCAAAGAAGACTGAATGAAAGCATCGAGACAGAAAGAGATATTGTGATGAACTAATATGTAGTCACGGTGACAGGGAAGGGGTGAGATTGGGCGGAGGTAGCGAGAAACTCCTCTAGCCCCTTTGACATTCCAGATGCAATCTTTCTATACTCTGCAGTGCTCAGAAGTTGGCTGCTGAAAGAAAAGAGGGTCTAAGTGGCGGGAAGAGCTAACCGTTGCTACACTCTTGTTTGGAGTTATCTTGTATCACGCGTATTGAACGCGTTGAAATTAAATAAGAAAGAGCGATAACGAACGAACGTTAATGTGTGCTATGTTGGAGGTTGGGGGCTTCGAAAACGTCAACAGTGGGCAGATTGCTCCCCTTACCCCAATGTTGTTACGTATGCCAAGTCCTGAGCACTGCCCGATAGGTGGACGTCGTTCCTGGAGTTTGCGCAAGCTTTTTCATTCGCGACTCCTTCGATTCTCGCATTCACCGCTTCCTCTGTCCCCGACGTCTGTCCTATCTTTCTCCTCCCACCGAGCCGTGTCTCTGCACGCTCCACCGTCTGCGGGGCAACTCCTCGTGCTGCATAATGGCGGGATATCGAACGCGAGAAGACGGGGGTACCTGGGAGGTTCCTGGAGGGCGGGTCGGGAGAAAGATTACGCTCCGTTGAGTTCCCTCGTTGTAGCTGATTGCGGTTCGACCTAACGGAAGCTCGATTCGAGTTAATACCGTCGCGATAACGTCACGACCTCCGAGGAGAGGTCTCCCGTTCTATCGGCGAGCAAAGAGAGGAGACGCTTTTCCTTTCCCGCTCCTCCACCGTTCTCCTCTCCGTTCCCGTTCGATTCTATTACTTTTCGCCTCCTCCTCGCCCCGCTTCGCTGTTTCCTTCGTTTCGCCCGCTCCCCCATTTCTCTCGTCCTCCACTTCGAACGGCCACCGCTCTTCTTTCGTCGTTCGATTCGCCGAGTTTACTTTCCTTGCCAACGACTGCCTGTCTGCTGTATCTCTCTGTGTCGTGTCTTCGTTGCCGGTCTTGCTTCCTCTGCTTCGCGCTTCGCTTCCTTCTTCATCCCTGGTCGGCCGGAAACCAGTCGCTCTGTGCTGGTCAGACCGATCGATGATTCGAGGCGAGTGGGTTCAACCGGTGAACGACCAACGAAAAGTTTCCGCGGAGATCGCCAACGGCGACGATTCACCGTCGTCGGTGAGGAACGAAGGCGGTCGGGATGGCTGACGAGCAACGTCCACGATCCCCTTTGCAGATCTGCCGCTCGCCGCCGCTTTTAAGGAGATCCAGACGCTTCGGGCCAGACGCGGGATTATTTACCGGGCGCCTCTTGATCGATCACGTACAATCAACTCGAGCTGCCTGCCATCGATATTGCCGTCGTCGTCCGGCACGTGTATTATACGTGTCTTTCCTGGCCTCGAGGCACGAGACACAGAAGAAGAGATGTTTCGTTGGTGATCGTTTCGCTTGAGGAATTTTTGGTATCGCAGTTGAATGGAAAACTGTGGATAGAGCCGTCAGGAGTAATCGCAGGAATGCGATCGAGTGGA
The DNA here is from genome assembly GCA_033822845.1 of Tetrapedia diversipes. Lineage (NCBI taxonomy): Eukaryota > Metazoa > Arthropoda > Insecta > Hymenoptera > Apidae > Tetrapedia > Tetrapedia diversipes. The sequence continues at coordinate 89,679 of JAOPTO010000541.1, read as the reverse complement.
TACGATGCTGGGAAAGTGTGAAAAATACTCGAATTGAGCGATAGTCGTGTGAACGTGGAATATTTGGGCTAGAGCAGTTTTCAGTCGGGTAAGATGAGTACTTGATGAGAACGTCGTGACTGAAGGAATTTTGGGTAAACGCGATCGAATGCATCGAGTGAGAAAGGTTTAGAATTAGAAGTGAGAACAATAGTGTCAATTTTGTTAATTTATGCGTAAAGTTGGAAAACCTGTTAAACTGTCACTATTGTTAAAATTATTACATGGATACTATAGACCTAAGAATTTTGTTTTCTCACACCTACACTTGAATCCTATCATCTCTAATTAATCCTACATAATTGTGGGTACTATGGGGGAAAGCAATTGTTCTTAATATTCATATTTACAAATATTCAACACTGGTATTTCAATATATAGGTAATATAATTTGTATGATCATAATATTAATATTATAAAATTGCAAATTGTAACATTAATGATATTAGGATACTGACACTCAAAACTATACATGTATTTGATTTTTTCTGTACTAATTCACAACTACAACCAACTTTTTAGCTCAGACGCTTCTTTTATTTTTGCTGGTGCTAGAAAAGCATCGATTAAAATTGTAATTAATTAAATACCATCAATTTTACTGCCGTAAGAAAGCGAGGAAAGGTTTATTTTTCTTACGTATGTAATACAGAAATGTAGAGGATGTGATTAGATACAGCACGGTACACGCGATCACATCTTGCGAGACAATTTTCTCAAATTTCCTGCTGCTGGGTTACATATTGCAGCAAATTTTTTTCTTCGAACACGAACTCTCGCTCCTCTGCAACGAGCGCGCACACTTGTCCCGATTAAATTGAACAGATCCTCTTGAAACTATTTAAGACGCTGGATATTTTAGACCGAAGCGCGGTTGGTGCAGTTCTTTTCTTAATCCTGCGACTTGAATCGTTCCTGAAAATTTTACGATACCGTTTAAATCGCTATACACGCGAGAAGACACGAATATTTTACAAAATTTCTTTATTTTCTGCAGTCGATTTCAAAAAATGTTAATCTGTACGATTTCTATTTGAATATAACAAGAACGTATCCTTGTTGATTATCTTCCGACGGTTAAATTTTTCTTTTAGTATAGCGAATTATGTTTGAACGATAACTTGCATTTTAATTAAACTTAAATTTACCGAATTCAGGTTAGGTTCAGGTTAGGTTCACATTTTAATCAAATTTAAATTTACCGAATTCAGGTTAGGTTCAGATTAGGTTCACATTTGAATTAAACTTAAATTTACCGAATTCAGGTTAGGTTCACATTTTAATTAAACTTAAATTTACCGAATTCAGGTTAGGTTCACATTTTAATTAAACTTAAATTTACCGAATTCAGGTTCGTAACATAAATTTTGCGACGTACACGTATTCTTAAATATATAATTCCAGATTTTTCGCGAAAAAGCATACATTCATACGTAACGAATTAACATAACTTATTCGTAAAGCAGCTCGCGATATTACTTTCTCATTAACATAACGCGAAGAATTCGTTTGCCTGTTTTGTGAGCGAAGCAAAAAATGCTTGATCCTACATAAACCATAGATTATGGTGCACGGCTAGGAATGTTCATTTTTTACACTCGCTCTCTTCGAAATCGCCGCACACATTTTTACCAAGGGCCAGATACGTTCGCGGGTCGCAAAAAGTAATTAGAATTTCGCGTACTCCCGCGACTTTATCCCTGTTGAAGTTAACGATCCAATTTTTTAAAACCTCTACACGTTGAACGGCTAATATCGTAAGAAGCGAGGGTATCGGGAAGACGTCGTCGTAAAAATTGCAAAGTGTTTCATTTACCTTTAAAACGCGTTCGCGTTGTACGTTAATTGTATATTACGCGTGACCTGTCCGATAATGACGGTAATAATTAAATTTAAGTAAAATATATACATATATTCAGGGAAATGGTGCGGATCTTTGGATTTCCAGCTTTAATTTGACCAAAATTTTGCTTGCACAAAGATATCAAGAGAAAGCAAAATAAAATAAATAATACAATTAAATTAAATCGAATTAAAGTAATTATGCGATATGTACTATCATTTTCAGACATCCGTGAGCAATCGATAATTTAACACTTTATCGACCGGAAGTCTATTAACCCTTTGGCCTGTAACCACGAGTCTGACTCGTGGTAAAAAATTTGTGCCATAAACAAAAGTCACGAGTCAGACTCGTGGTGTGGAATTTGTGCATAAGATGCCGCGTATTATTATTAGAACAAGCGATTGGAGTTATTCCACATCGAATATCATTCCTTTGATTATGATTACATCCTAGACGTCTTAAAATTACTATTTGCACCTAAACATTGTTTATTATTTCACAATTCCTTTCGTTGCACTGAAATATCAATAATGTCATGAAAAGTATACATTTTGCGCCAGTAGTTCGGGTACACTTACTATAGCTTAAGACTATAGCTTATTATTATTATAGCTTAATTAAGACTATAGCTCGAGCAATTGGCAGATATCGTGTAGGCCAAGGGGTTAATCGGTTTTTACATGCTTACAATTGGTCTGTAAATTTTGTGATGTTTCCTTACACGAAGGTGACTGTTTCGAGCGATATCGTATGTATACTATAAAGAGATATTAAACTATCAATTACTCGAAGAAAATCATCATGATCAATTCATTAGCGATGCATCCACGCCAAAATGTACCGATCAGGAGTGCGTATGCAATAAGTTACGCGGTCGATAAAGTGTTAAAATGAAATGTGTTAAGCTTCAAATTAAAAATGGGATTTAAACCTCAAAGATTTTTATGATCGAACTTTCGTACAGCTACGATTCACGAACGGTAGTGGTTTTCAAGTAAATGCTGGACTGAAAGATTGATTCTTACACACGGTGGCCATCATTTCGGATTTATCTAACCAAAGAAAACGACAGGCAAGATTGATAGTCTCTGATCGATCCCTGTACGTCGCGAGTCTCTCACTCTTGTAGGAGATTCGAAAGGATTCCCATCCTACGGAATTATTCTTTTAACGTGCAACTTCACACGTTAACGTGTCACGACAGCTGACGCGAATCTACGGCTCTCCTAATTCATCTATCACAATCACCGGCGGGAGATGCGAATCTACATTATTCATAATGTGCAGAGAAGTTCGTGAAACGGAAAATGCATGCCGGCTCGCGAATGCAGTGTTGTTGCAAGCGTGTGTGTGTGTGTGAGAGTGTATGCATTGTTATCTCGTTATTCACGCGCGGCTTTCTAAAATAATTTTCGTATTTTCGCCAGACCGAACGATTCCGGCCATCTCGAAACTTTTGTCCAAATGGAATATTTAAGAATATTTGTCCGACGAAACGTTCGAAATATTTTGTACAAACGATTTTTCATCGTTTCATAGGAAATTTGTAGCCACTGATAACAGCAATGCTTCGATAATTTTCTTGTATAAATACGAATGTAACTTAATCTTTGATATCAATCAAATTAAATGGTAAATGATCCATAGTGTCGGTGTGTTTCTTTGGAAAAATATTTGAATCATGTATTTTAGCAATGTCCACTATGACAGTTTCAGAAACGAACTGATTCAGAAATTATGTAAAAAAGGATTTTTTCCTCCCTTTTCGATAAGTGAATTTTTAAGCTAACCAGTCACTACACTACTGTTAGAGATATACAAATTCTAGCAAAACACCGATTATACTTATCATCATGTTTAGTTATGAGGTTAGTACTAAGTCCTTTGAATTTTGTATAAATGTAGATGTAATAGCGTAATGTTGGCATACACATCAATGTGCATGTCGCTAATAACCCCGCACAAAATTTTATAACTTAATAAAAAAAAAAAAAGAAAAAAAAATGGTATGTGGATTTTGAAACAAACACTGAAAGCTGATAAACGCGATGCAAAGCAATGTGCATGTCGCTAATAACCCCGTGCAGGGTTTAATAGCTTAATAAAAAAAAAAGGAGAAAAAAAATGGTATGTGGATTTTGAAACAAACACTAAAGGCTCATCAATGAGATATATTATAATCAATTCGAATCTACAAAAACACTGTTCTACAAATACATATATTACGGAACTGCATCGTGTATTTAACAATATATGTTCCTTTCAATTTATTCGAAAATAATGTACTCGTTACTCGCAAATTATTCAGATTTTATTGACTTTAAACGAGAAATCATCGGCATAACACAACACTCTCTCCCGTTTCATGATCTACACTTGAAACCACCGCTTGTTTTCACCCTTTTTTGCCATCTCCGATTTTCTACACCTTTTCCGGCAATCACGCCAGATATAAATTCCTTTTCTGCTCTGAAAGCGTTAATAATTCCGCTGCCACGAGAAAAAGAACCGCTGAACTGCTCGCCAGCATATGATCTACGGGATATTCGTTACATAAATACGTCGGAACGCTCTGTTTACTTTCACATTCTTTTCCGCAGGACCTCGCAAACCCCGACTCGCATGTGATACCTCGATCATTCTACAGTGGGTGATCAAATTATTTTAAACACTTCGAAAAGAACGATGATCGAAGACGAATGCGATAGAAAGAAATGGCACTTAAACGTATTTTTTTTTGTTTTGTTATAGAAAGTGCTTTATTCGTTTACTGATTTGCAACGATGATCTTAAAACGTCTACAAATTTGTTTAAAATATACAATATACACTTTAAAATGGGGAATATACACAATTAAGTATTTTGTTGTGCCATCTTTCACACCTATGATTTTTAGAATATGTGCAGTTGTAGCTTTAATATTTTTTCTACAATTTTCTTCTATTCTTTGTCACAATACCGTGTTAATGTGTACGTTGAGAAAAAGAGTATGCCTTACAAATTTAGTTTTCACCTAACAAATGTAACAAATGTATTCACTTTTATTAAAATGCTTACAGATTTTTGTCACGCGGTACATTTTATCGCTATGAAGAATTGAATGAAATAATCTTGTCATTTAGGTACAAGACAATAAAATGATTCGGGAAGTTGCTAGGCCACGATAGAGTTCGAATCATTTTTATCCATCTATTCATAATAATTTGATCACCCACTGTAATCCGAAATGAAGCACGTCGGTGTGTTAACGATAAACGTTCGAAAATGGATGTTGCTTATTATCAGAGAAAGTTTCACGGGATCAACAAACGGAAGTACGCTGTTAATGGTACAGAAATTGTTTCGATTTCTCCGACACCGTTTAATCTCTGTTTCAAGGAATACACGGTTCTGACGGTTATCAGACCTCTAATGTCTGGGAAAAGTTAATACCAGATAATCGACGCTTGGAGATTAGTTTTCAGTAAACGCGTACTTACTCGAAGCGATAACTTATGATTGCTGTTCGTATACTCGCTTTCGTTACTAATCAAAAATTGTTATACTTTTTATCACTTCCATACGCATCGATATTTTTCCGAAAAGTGTCCTATTCTGTGACAGTTTCTTGAGTTTCCTGTTTCATATTTTATTTTCTGATTTATGCCAACGAGATTTGGGCTTCTGGATGTTTAACAGGTTCTACCCGGCGCATTTTTTTGATGTCTCTATGATCGGCGTGCACGACAAATAAATCTTTTCTATTTCCCTATGTATGGTATCACTTTGTCCCTTCCCAGCTATCTAATTTCAAGTATGGTTGTTGAAATAAAATTATAAATATTTGTGGCTCACCGGTGGTCCACGCCGGGTAGAACGTGTTAAAACATAACATAATTAATCTTTTGAGTGCTATCGTCGCATATATGCGTCTGACGAAAGTTGCTCGTAGGGATTATGGACGCATATATGCGCTTGTTAATTTTTTTTTTCTTCGCCTTATGACTTTTTCAGTCGTCACATATTTCGGCGTTAATCTCCTAAAAGTACTACAGGCGTATATATGCGTCTCACGACAATTTTTGGTAGGAATCATGGACGCATATATGCGCTTGTTAATTTTTGTTTTCTTCGCCTTATGACTTTTTCAATGGTCATACATTTCGGCGTTAACCTCTTAAGTGTGCTATAGACGTATATATGCGTCTCACGACAATTGTTGGTAGGGACCATGGACGCATATATGCGCTTGTCAATTTTTGTTTTCCTCGCCTTATGACTTTTTCAATTGTCACATATTTCGGCGTTAATCTTTTGAGTGTTACGGGTGCATACACGCGTCCAATGCACCATGGACGAATATATGCGTTTCTCAATTTTTGCGATCTTACCGCAATGCGATTGTCAGTGTACGAGGTAACGATACTCCGTCTCCAACAAACAATGCTCCGTCCACGCGGAGCATTTACGCTGAGAGTATTCAGTGCTCAAAGGGTTAATACGTGCATCGTCTGGCTGCTGCCGGAAATAAGCCACCCGATCCGACCCTGCCCGTTGATATCCCGTTTCGCGGCCACGATATAGCGCCTCGCGAACCCGATCGTTCGGAGATTCGCGGAGGATAGAGACGCCCCCGCAGAGATACGCCGCGCCGCAGAAATGCATCGCGGCTCGATTATCAGCGTGCCGACGGTGCACGGTATATCGGCGTAATACCGGTCGCGTGCCATCCATCTATTTCCGCTGAACGCACCGTCAAAAGGGGGAGTCGAGGGGCGAATTTAATCTATTTATCGCAAGGTTCCAAGCGGTTCCCCATCCACGTGCTGCTGCCCTCCTTCCTCGACCTCCAGCTCCCAACCCTCTGCCTCCTATCGAGTACACGTTGCATCCGTATACACCTCGCGTTCGCAAGCGCGACGACACTTCGGGGAAATTAATCTTGCGTTTTGGCCTCTCCGCGTCGCTTCAGCCTGATACCTTTGATCTTCGTTGTTCGATGATAGGAACTTCGAGCAGGTTACAGAGGTAGTTTGTCGATATGCTTGGTCTCTTTCTTCGGTTTCGTGCGTCGAACGTTTGGTACTTTTCTGGAAATGCTATCCAGGGGATGTTATGAAATACCTGCGAGTTTAGCGGCGATAAAGGTTTGAAGAATAAATAAATTTTACTTAAGTGGAACCTTGTATTTCTTGATTTGAGTCGGCGATTATGAAAGTGATCTAAGTCAAAAGCTTTTCCTAAAATCCATATTTTCGTTTCCTGTGATTTGGCTTGTTTCTATACGATTTAAGGGATGAAATAAGTTCTTCAAAATTTTTTACTTAGATCAGTTTCTTAATCACCAGCGTATTTCAAGCTCAGTTACATACTTTTTTACAAATCAGTCATGATAAATTGTAAAATTAGAACCGTTTAAATAACAAAAATATGTATCTCAATGTAAATTTTTACCGGTACGATATCGGAAAAGTAATTATAAAAATTGCATTATCCGAATCAACTATCGCATCTCGCGTAAAACCAATGAACGCCTTCAACCCCCACCATTACCCAGCCTATCCTTCTCCGTCCGTGCTGTTGTCCCCGTTCAACGAACGACGACACGTCTCCAGCCGTTTTCTGGCCCTATCTAAGGGGGCAGGCTACGTGTGCCGACACAGGCGGCACAATTAGCGCGCGCCATTAGTCAGCAGCCTTTTCCTCCTACCTACAAAATTGTGCCTCCGGTAAAGGCGCCTGTGTGTCTAGCGAAGGGAGTAGAACGGGGGTAGATAATGCGTACATATACGCGCGGGAGCCACCCCTTCTTTAAACTCTTCGCGAGGGGCGAAAGGGGGAACAGAGGCGGAGGGAGAAAAGCAGAGACAGACTTTTACGGGCAGAAAGAACTCGGGGGTGTTCGAGCAAACGTTGTTGGAGGTATAGTGCGTTTAGGCGTCTCGTTTCGGGGAGAAGCCGTGGTTCGAGTGCTCGACATTTTTGTTCCTTTTTTCTCTGCACTCCCCTTCGCCCACTCCCTCCGCCCCCCCTCTTATTCTCTTTCTGGCTGGTTCTTTTTTGTTCGCGAAACCAAGAGATACACGCGTTTGTCGCTCTTTTCAGGCGAGCCCCTTTTGTTCCCCCTCATCGCGCCGCCCGTCGAGGACATTAATGTGGATTTCGTGTTTGCCGCGCGCGTTACATCCGGGGATTCCCGGTCCTCTGTCCCGACGAGGGTTAAAGTTGCGTGCATTAAGGTAGAAGAGCACTTCTTTCTTGGATGGCGCGCGTACGAGAAGGGACCACTTTCGCGGCCGCCAAGCAATTATGCTCGGCTAGGGATTGAAGGCTAATAAGAAGATCGGAGTGCGGGACGTAGATTTTCGATTCGAAAGATCTCTCAATGGCGATCGCACAACGCGTGGTTAAAAGCTTTGGGGACATCCCAAAGTGTTTGACTGAATGCTGCGCGAGTTGTGAACTTTATGCTATGTGCAGTACTAGCTGGAGGTTTGGAATCATCAGAAAATTGTAATAAGGGCACGAATTTTTAGAGAAAATAATTTACAGCGGCGATACTTTAGAAAGCTATTAAAAACAAAGGAAACTGTTATTGACACTGGTAATATCAGGTTGAATAGTAACAAAAGATTGTGGAGAAATTTTATATGGTTGCAACTTTGAAAGTGATTCCAAACTTTCGGCCGATATATGTTTCACTTTATCACTTAGCGTATCGAATAAATGTTTTAATTTCGAAAATACCTATATACGATTTATTCTGTAATTCTTCAGTAGAGAAATAATTATTCATTCGTTTATACTTAATCTTTTACGGTAATCGCAACTTTTGTATTATCGTAGCGCGATCGGAGTAATGCAGTTTAAGAGAATTGCTCGCTTTAACCTGCAACCAGCGATTTAAAATCTGAAACGCTTCTAAAATTCGTTTCTAAATTTCATCAAGCCCGGAAGATTAGCATCCTAAAGGAAATTGAAGCGAAACTGTCGCGCTTCGTTAGCAGATACGGCACAGTTTTAATTAACAAGCTTATAACGGGTGATTAAAAATTGAAGCGTGTTCGCCCCGAGCCGCGAGCGTTTCTCCTTAAACGTTATCGTTGGTCGCGAAAATTCCGCGTCGCGATGCTCGACAACCGTTCCTCCTTTCGAAGCTTAATAAAACGCAAACCCAAGCACTCCCGGTTTAAGAATTAAAGCATCCCGCCGTCTCTCGGTCCCCCGCCGCGCTTTCCGCGGCCATTACGAGCTTCATTATGCCCGGTCTCGCCGCGGAACCCCCGGTTTTCAGCGAGAGCCTTCGCAATTAATAAACATCGCTGCATCACATTACGCGGCAGGTTACACGCGGTTAGACCGACGAGGGCTCTGGAGGAGAGTGGCGGCGGCCGGTTTTTTAATCGCGAAGATGAATTTCCGCGAGCGTGAAAAGGGGGCCGCCCGACGTCTACACGGGAAAGCAATTCTCTTTTTTTAACGCGAACGAACAAACATCCGCGGGAAAGAGCCGATGTCGAACATTTGGAACACGCTCGACCGTGTTCCTCGGGCGTTGCTCGACGATGGGTGGTTCTTTCCCTTCGTGTGCCGCGCACATCGTTAAGCCATTGTTTTCTCGTACGAAAGGAATTTGATATTCGTGGTGTGCCGTCGCAAAGGTGATTACGAGAAGTTAGTTTTCGTTTTGTCGGGAGTATCCGAAACGGAGGAGACTGATAGCGGGAAAGAAGATACTTCTCTTTATCCTTGTTTAATCAGGATAAAATTGTTGGCTACAAGTTATTGGGTTGGAGGGAAAGTTCTGTCGTATTTTAAATGGACAGGTAATTTTTCTTGTATATAAACAAAACATCTGGCTAGTGAGTCGTTGGGAATTTTGTTTGTTTGTTTACCTGCTGTATAATATAAAAGGAGTCCTTGTTTACCGTTCATCATTTACTTGTGATATTTAAAGCGAAAAACGTGTCAGTAGATAAAGTGCATTTATGACACTGCATTTGTATGAAGTAGATGTAAGTATTACTGATGATTGACTAGTGTTGTTCATAGTCCATCAAATGCATTTTCTACTCTTCCAAAGTACAATTTTTAATCAATTCAACACCAGTTCAAGACTAACTAATAGCAAAAGTTGATAGAATCAGTGGCAGCGGTTTGATGAGGAAAAGAATGGTCGATTAAGTGTTTATTGTAAAGAAATTCAAAGTAAAAAGTAGACGAAGAGTGGACAAGAATTTGTCGAAGAAGGAACTACACTTGTTCGATCCACCGTTCGCCATCGATAATAAACCAAGATAGCCATTTCAAATTCACCATTCCGTACTACCTACCGTAGCCAACTTCTCGGTAACGATGGTCAAAAAGGAGAAGAATAGGAGGCGTTGCGAAATCGAAAGAACGATAACGAGCACGCCGGTAACGCGGCGAAACAAATAAATCGAGCGTGGATAACGGACGAATGTCGGGCGATAGCTTGGCCAGATATAGGGAAGTGCGGCTGCATTCGTTTCGAAAACTTTATTTGAAAAGCCTGGCACGGCTCGTCCCTAGGAAAGGAGCACTGCAGTCTTTTCCAGCTGCGTACGAAGCGATCGTTCAACGAAGGCGCCTCGGCGTCCGTCGTGATAGAGAACACGAGGGGAATAAAGGTACCGTTTCTTTTGCAACGGGGAGAAAAAGACAGCCATGACGGAGGAATTGGCAGATCGCGTTGCATCACCGACTGAATTTTCGCTAGAGTTACTCGTTTAAACGGAACTGTTTGTTTACTTACAATGGAAGTTTTCACTTTTGGCAATTATACGTTTTTCGTTACTTTAATGTCTTAATTACGGACGATCGTGGATATCGATTAACGTGAACGGTATATTGGTAATTTGGTGTATGAATTAGAAATGTTAATTAACCCTTTGACTACGGCAGACTTTGGCACGCACTGGCCGTATGGTACAGTACGAATTCACTCGCGATGGCCACTGGGTACGGCGAAATTTTTCGTTAGACATGCATTTCTGAGGAAGTATATTAAAATATTCAAAATACTGAAATTTATTACATTAAACGAATATTACTTGAAGTGAACATTAATTTTAAGCTGTTTTCAGATAACAATATTTTATTTTTTTAAATAACAATGTTTAATAGTTAAGTCAACATGTGTTGGACGCCAATAGGCGTCAACAGCACCGGGAAGCCAACATGTGTCGGACACCAATAGGCGTCAAAAGTAGTCAAAGGGTTAAAAAGATACTAGTGGATACTAGTATAGACACTAGTGTAAATTGATACTAGTATAAATGAGATCGATGGAAATTTCGATTTTGGAAGACGATCGTTTCTCGGTATGCAAATTCACTGAAGTTTGCTTGAAATGAGAAACAATTTACGTTGAAATTTGGATAAGATCACATTATCTAATTGTAAAGTAATAGAATAGCAGAATAGAATAGAATAGTGCTTAATGATTGAAATCGTTACCCCACCATCATTATCTTTTGGATTAGCCTAAATCTCCAATAATTATAACAACGATTGATTCCTTTCACTAAATTACGCGAAAGTCAGCCTTATTTTTTCCAAACTATCAAAAACTTCGTTCTTTATCTTTCTTCCCTGCGATGTAAGTAAAACCGAGAGGTGGGATCGAAGAATCTTAAAAATATCGCACGGGAGCTGCGACCTCGGTTGATCTACTGTTTTAACGACGTTGTTTCGTCCCGTGACTTTATTATCGCGGAAGGAAGTTTTCTAATTTTCCCCTTCGGCGAACAGCATCGCGGCTTGCAACATTAACGCCACTCTGTTGTTCGTTACGCAACTTTTATCTTTTTTTTCCTTTTTTTTTTTCTGTTTCAAGTTAACTATCCTCGGCCATCATTTCCGAGAAGCATAACCGGCGCGCGAGCGCCGTCGTAAGGAAACAGAAATAAAGAGAAAAAATAAGGAAGCTGATTTAATTGCACGTCGTTCTCGCGGTTCCGTGCGAATAAGTAGCTCGAACCGAAGTCTGCTTATTAACGAAGTTACCTTCGTATCAGTTTGTTGTTCCGATGAGAGGGAGAAGAGCGGGGAATTTTTTTTATCGCGAGGGAAGAATGCGCTCGGAGGCGAACAAGAAAGTTGGAAAATCGCGAGAGAGTGTAAAAACATACAATTTCCATTTCATCGCCTATCTTTTTTTTTCTTTTTTTTTCTATCAAGTCACGAAGTTTCGTTAGGCGAGAGAATTCTTCGAATTTTTTCCTCGAGCACGAATTTTTCAGTATTCCAGATATTTCGTAATTATAAAGTGTCACTGTTGAATCGATGATAAAAAATATTCCAAGCTTCTTGAAAAAGGGAACTGTGAAACGAAGAATTTTAATCTTTGCATAAATCTGTTGCGAGCATCGATCTCAGCTGGAATTCTTAAAACGGCAACGCGTTAATAAAATACCAATAATATAATAACACGATGGAATTCTAGGAACAGGTAATAACGGTAAGACACCGATATAGCAGCGTGGTAAAGTTGTAAAAGTCGTAATTCTCGAAATGATAATACCATCCCCTGCAGCATCGCCAGAGTTAACTCATCTCACTTGCATGGGACATCGTCCGCGTTATGCTGAATTAAAGATAAGAAATATTCAAGTTGCATCGCTCTGTTTTACTACACAGACCAATTTTTCCCCGGGACGCGTTTTCCCTTATCCATGGAAACGCTGAAGATTATTCCAAAACCCGATCCCGCCCCCTCCACCAGCTTCGTATAATTCGATACAAGTCCTGCCGGTCAGGTGCCGCGAACCGATCAATACCATCTGATGAATAATTTTATAATACTCTTCCAGGCGAGCGAGCGGCGCGTCATGGGGTTTCCTTGGCGGAATGACAATTGATCGCGGCGAGACGTTGCGATTCAGAGAGACGTTCACCTCCGTTCAGAAGTATGAGGATATTTTTGGAAATATTAAGTAAAATCTCAGGAGTCAGGAAATTGTTAAAGATTTTCTAAAATCCTTTTGCTTCAGTCTATTTATAAAGAATTCGTACACTCGATGCTGTTAATGATCTGCGGGTAACATAACTTTTCGTAGCAATCTGATGATGTTGATGATAATAATTAATAGTATTCCAATAACGAGGGATAATCTGATAGGTTATGGTTGCTTTAGTGTAGATGCTTTTATCCATTAATTTAGAGATATTTATTTCAATGTGTTCAGGTTTATACACAACTTTGTCTGTACTTTTGCAAACATACCTTTTCGATATCTTCGCTACAATATTCCAACAATTCCAAACAATACACAGATACTTTCTGTATTATGCAAATCGTGAATCTATAGTCTTCAATTTGAAATCGTGCAATTTTAAAATTATTTAAATTTGAACGGGTAGACGTCATCATATTTTCGAGCAATTGTGCGTTGCGTATTTCTGTCGGTGAACTTTTGAAAACATATCTTTTCGATATCTTCGCTATAATATTCTAACAATTCCAAACAGTACACAGATACTTTCTGTATTATGCAAATCGTGAGTCTATAGTCTTCAATTTGAAATCGTGCAACTTTAAATTTATTTAAATTTGAACGGGTAGACATCATATTTTCGAGTAACTGTGCGTTGCATATTTCTGTCGATGAGAAAAATTTGTCGGGGTGAACTTTTGCAAACATACCTTTTCTATATCTTCGCTACAATATTCCAACAATTCCAAACAATACACAGATACTTTCTGTATTATGCAAATCGTGAGCCTATAGTCCTCAATTTGAAATCGTGCAACTTTAGATTTATTTAAATTTGAACGGGTAGACATCATATTTTCGAGCAATTGTGCGTTGCGTATTTCTGTCGGTGAACTTTTGAAAACATATCTTTTCGATATCTTTGCTATAATATTCTAACAATTCCAAACAGTACACAGATACTTTCTGTATTATGCAAATCGTGAGTCTATAGTCTTCAATTTGAAATCGTGCAACTTTAGATTTATTTAAATTTATTTAAATTTGAAGTGGTAGACGTCATCATATTTTCGAACAATTGTGCGTTGCGTATTTCTGTCGGTGAGAAAAATTTGTCAAGGTGAACTTTCGCAAGATCGGTCACTGTATACACGTTTGAACCAAGAGAAATGGCCTATGCTCCGTGGCTGAGATAGAATGGCGAATATTTGCACGTGGCGGAAGATACATCTCGCCGTGCCCGCGCGGATACATCGTGGAAAGTTAGCCCGATAAGCTTGTCCCCTCGTTGTCGAACCCCATTTTCGATCACATTGTTTGCCTTTCCGTTTAATAGCGACCAGAGATAGCGTTGCGTCATCGTTCCTGAACGTCGGCGTGCTGAATCGATAGGATCAGGACCTGCGGCTAGTATGATTCGTGGTAACTTCAAGTTGGAAATGTGGTCCGGTTTTTCAGAGCGCTCCTGAGAGGAGAATGGATACCGTAGAAGGGGTTAGAGTCCTGGAAACGGTCGAATTCGACGGCGAAAAAGGGTTTGGACAATGCGAGATAAGATGTTGTTTGGAAGGTGAAATGATTTTGTGAAAATGAAGAATTTCGTGGATAAAAACGAAATTGCAAAATAAGAAGGTCGTAGAAACAAACCCAAACGATATGAAAATTAAAAGATTTTATTTGGAAGGTAAAATAATTTTGTTAAAATAAAGAATTCTGTGGATAGAAAGAATTGCAGAATTATAGGCTTGTAAAAGTAAACCTAGATAATATGAAAATTAGACGGTTTTATTTGGAAGGTAAAATAATTTTGTGAAAATAAATAATTCTATGGATAGAAAGAATTTCAGAATTATAGGCTTGTAAAAGTAAACCTAGATAATATGCAAATTAGAAGATTTAATCCTTTGCTCTCTAGAGACGACTGTGAACCACTAAATGACAATTTTGCGAATTCTCAGACGCAGAGGGTTAAACAATCATATACGCGAATAGTGTACTACTTAATTGATATCGATTGAAGTTCAATATAAACGAATCTTAGTGGATACTCCACGCTTGGAAATTTTTGAGATTAGTGTCGTTGAACGACTAACGATAAGAATCACCTTTTGAGTGCAAAGGGTTAATAGTAGAATGATCGATAATATTTCTAAAATAGCACGACCTCTAGAATGCGAAATACCTTAATTAGATAAGAACTAACTAATCGACTAATTATTCAATTCTTTGGGAATGAAATGACAAAATAATTATTCATAAGGTTATTTTATTTAATTTCAATGAACAAATGAAACAGTTCACATTATATTCTGGGTTTATAATCGCGCAAGCGCGTGTTTCAGCGAGTGTTCTCGGTTTGATGGTCGAAACGTTATTTTAACAAGCTTGTTATTAAGTTCAACGGTATCCAAAGTTTTTGCTATAAATCTAATAGCCGTCGAAACACACGTGTATGGAGAGGTAGAATAGTTTCGTCAACTTTTAGTTTAATGACCGACATCCCTATAATTTTGACGTGCATATACGTATGTTGTTCTGAACAGCTTCGCCCATCGTATCGAAGTTGTAATTACGAACATTGAATATTTGAACGTGGACATTGCTGCGGGTTCAGTAATTTACCGCTATGAACTCTGCTATTACATTACAGTGAAATCAAACGAAAGGACCTTCGTTTCGCCTCGATCAATTTGTTTCACACTTTCCACTGATATAGTTTAAATACTACGCAACTTTCGTATTAGAAATATCACGTTATCGTAATTATTGTTAGTATGTTGGGGCGTATACGACCCGTACTTCTACAATTAAATGATGTTTTTGACCTACAATTTTGGCCTTACAATTTTTCAGTACTACAAAACCATGATTGATATTTCTTAAAAATTTTTACATTCTTAATAATTAAATTCTTAAATTAAATTCTTCATTTTACAATGAAACTATCCACTGAATGGCTTGAACGGAAAATTCAGGACGTGTTAAATTATAAGGATACGATATAAGAATTATTTAATACACTTAACAATATGTTAACGTGTTTAAATATTTAAATATTTCACACAAAACAATTACACAAATGTATTTTCATTGATACCGTAGAAACTCCATCGAACTAATTCGTTGTTCGAAACGAAAATTGTCGTCGGTACGAAATAGATTTCAGTTTCTCTCTCTCTGTTTAAAATACTAATCAGCTCATTCGTTACGGTTGCGTTAAAAGTGCAACCCGTGAAATTCTTCTCGCAGGGAACGGGGAAAAGTTTCTTCGCTCGTTTCTCCCGTTTCGACAGCGAAATTCGTCGGTTCCCCAGGCGGAAGTTCGCGCTCTCGTAGGGAAAAGGTTCATTTATGGTAACGGTAGGCAAGAGACACTTGAAACTACATCGTAAGTAAGTGGTGGATTATTACTCGTGCCTGTGTACACGCCTTAAGAGTATTAACGTCGTGCAGCACACCTAGAACCAACAGGGTCGCGCGAATGTCTCGGTTCCGTTGTATGGGCTCTGTGTTTGCTCTCCACCCTTCGTCATCGCACTTTCATTATTTTTGGACTTCGATTTTCAAACCCATTTTTACAACCCATACTCGAGGGAAGCACTTTCTTTTTTTATTGGACCTCGAGAATCTGTGTTTGCTGTTTCTGTGTTTGTCTTTTACCTTTTTGCTCCGGATGAACATGGTTCAAAATTGGAGTCGTTATTTCAAATAACCTGTTGTTTTTCTTATAGCTTTCGTTTCGATGGTTCGACCATTAATTCTCTATGAGCCCGAGTCAGGTCACATGTTAATTTATTGACATTTTAACAAATAATTTTAGTTTTTCTTATGAGATGGCGTATACATATTAATTTTATAATGTTCTATTTATAATGAAGAAATTGTATAAATAGGAAAATTTTTTTTCATTTAATAATTAATTTTTTCATATTTGAAACAGAAATTCGGCCCATAGAGGGTTAAATTTCATATACGAGTTTAGAATCATGCACAATCTCTGTTCACTGTGAGAAATTCGATGAAGTCTAAGGTTGTTTAAAAATATACTTCGTTCGTGGCACTTCCGCTCTTTCTATTTAGATTCTTAGGAAACCACACTTTTAGAATTGATTGGCCTATCGATTGCAGAAGAGAAGATTCTGTGACGTGTATCGAGGAAATGATGTCGAGGATATTGGTTTCACGTTAGAGAACGTCAAACGTGTGGAGTAAAATGATCCAGGATATCTTTCGTTACATTAAAACTACTTCCATTTTTAAGCCATTAGAATGAAATTAAGATTGACAATTTGGCTGTCAATGGATATCCATTTAAAATAAAATCTTCGCGCCCTCAATTCCGAAGAAATTAAAAGATTACTTGAAAACTTCTCGATCGTTAACCCTTTCATAACGAACAGCTACACGGAACAGTTAAACGATGTTAAGAATTAAGTAGGCTACTTAATTGTTAAAAACAAATACGTACATTTTCATATATACACTCGTATTAGGTGTTTCTTTAATATAATTTTTAATTTGATTTCTTCATCACAAATAAGTATACCCTAACCATCAATAATTAGAGTGTTAATAATAATAATAATATAGGAAAATTCTATAAAATGATTTTCGGAAGATGGAATTCAGGTGTGAAAAATAAAAGTGAAGCGATTAAAATATTAATAAAAGTATATTTCAAACAATTTAACAAAAACAACTTAAACGACTTTACAATTTAGCAACTTCAACACTCTTTCTACGTTCACAATCAAAACCTTTCGTCCAATACTTTCTGCCTCGCGCTCGCATTTTCCCCGCCATACATTCTTCCAAACACTCGTTTCCTTTCATTCTAATTGTCAACCTTTCTTAATCTACGCATTCGGTCACAACCACCCACAATTTCTCAGTCGCACTGTTTTTTCAAGTTCTCATCTTTCACGTCTTAGAAACATTCGAGCCCAAACATTCTGCGTTCGCACGACAATCGCCCAACTCAAGTACTCTTCCGAATTTTCCAAACTCGCATCCACTCGATCGCATCCCTACAATAATAATAGATAATAATTTCTCGATGTAAACAGTGTAAATATTCTTTAATACAAAAATTCATATTATAACTTTTGTATTATAACTTTTGTAACACGTTTTTTTCGTTCTTGAGCTGTATTCGCATAAAAACGTATCGATCTCTGAACCAAGAACGTTTCTGGTTTGAGGGTGCCGTGGCGAAAGGGTTAAGAGCCTCGATTTAACAGTCCGGCCTGGCGATGGCGTACATTTTCCGCGTGCACGCGGATAGGGAATCGTTCTTTCCCGTTTAATCCCGGCAAACGAAACGGAAATGCAAAGTAACGCGAGGGAAGTTCGCAGCGAAGGGCGTTTAATTATTTCGCTGTTTTGGAAACTTCCTAATACGTTCCGCGTCGTCTTCTTCCTCGATTTTCTTCAATTTTCTCCGTCAGCTTCGTTCGTTCCATTTCCGGTGTACCAAGGCGTGCGCCGACGTATACACGTCAGGCTTTTGCTTGGCTTCAACGTTCGTTAGAGTGGCGTCGACCACAGCTGAACATGGAACGTTGCTGTGTACCTGGCTCGGAGCGTACAACGCGCGAGCGCCCATAAATTCTTAACACGAGGCGGTCTTGGAATAATCTGTTGTTTATTCTCAAAATTATTCTACTTAATGATAAATTAATCTTGTTAATTTGTAGGCTGATTTTAAGTTTTGGTAATTTTATCAGTTGTTACCTCGTTCGTTACAATTAATTGTTAGAAATTTTGTTTATTCTCAAAATTATTCTACTTAATGATAAATTAATCTTGTTAATTTGTAGGCTGATTTTAAGTTTTGGTAATTTTATCAGTTGTTACCTCGTTCGTTACAATTAATTGTTAGAAATTTTGTTTATTCTCAAAATTATTCTACTTAATGATAAATTAATCAGGTTAATTTGTAGGCTGATTTTTAATTATGGTAATTTTATCAGTTATTACCTCGTTCGTTACAATTAATTGTTAGAAATTTTGTTTATTCTCAAAATTATTCTACTCAATAATAAATTAATCTTGTTAATTTGTAGGCTGATTTTTAATTTTGGTAATTTTATCAGTTGTTACCTCGTTCGTTATAATTAATTTGTTAGAAATTGAACACAGAAATACTACAAAGCAAAAATTAACCATAAAGCGGCTTTCCCGAAACGTATTTTCTCAAGGCGTTCTTCTAAGAACCCAAGCCACATCTGACATTTTAGAAAATTCGAAAAGAGGCTGAAGGATCCGGACGAAGTTGTAGGAATTTCGACCACTGCGTTTTGTTAGTCTCATGACAAAGCTCGTCACAGTTGCCCTTCCTCGTGCTGTATAATAAAGTATTATAATATTTCAAATAAGAGTAGATTTTATTTAAGCAATATAAAACCCCATTTCCAATAAAATTAACTTCGGTTAAGGTAATTAAATCAGGAAAATCCTTGTTGTTAGCAAAATTTGAAATTTAAGTTCATGAATTACAAAATTTGTGTTTATTTATTAATCATCTGGGGATGCTTCATCGATGGCCCGAATTTTTTCAAGAAAAAAATCTTTATTACTTCGAATTACGGATATTCTACTGTATCTTGTGATAAAGTATTTAAACAAGCGACACGACAGAATTTATCGGTGTTCAAACTATTCTTGCACTTTCCTTATTAGTACTTCCAAGCGTCGTTTCAAAGTGCACTCGAAACTTGCTCTAAAACATTTGAAACGTTGTTTCATGCGCTATTTATGCCAGATCCGAGCTGCGTATTTACATTCAATGACCGTAACGTTCGCGTGGCCCTTTCGCGGTTTTCTTTGCTTAGAAACGGTCCAAGCAAGCTGATGAACCGTGCTGCTGCTACCTCAATCTAAAATGTCCTGTCTGGCGTTTCGAAATGTCCGAGGGAACTCAAGTTTAATTATCTTAAATTAATGGTATCGTTTGAAAAGCAGTCGGTAGAATGAATTAGACTACCTCTAAATCTCTGCAAAGCGCTCGAAAGTTTCCTAAAATGTAGAGGAACGCGTGGAAATTCGAACGTTTCAACGCATCTCGAGGAATGAACAAATGTTAGATAAGCGTAACTTAAAAGGAACAGCATGTCGAATGACGGGGAATTTCATGTACTCGACTAAATTCTTTGAAATTCGATTTTTGCCGTGGCATAAACCACGAACGAGGGTAAATTTGAATATCGAACCTTTTCGATCGTCGGATAGTATCGATTTCAGGAATACTTAAGTGCAAGATATTGAAATGAAATGACGTTGAAATTTGTCGTATTAAAATTTGCTAACCTAGTTAGCGATTTAGCAATTGAGAGTCGCCTTTTCAGTGTAACGAGTTAAAATGGTACCGAGTAATTATAGAAATATTGAAGTGCCAGAAATGATAGACCTTTGAAACGATGAATTGTTAGGAAAGAGGAGATTTCTTTGGGTTTCTTTGGTACTTAGAAATCCTATCCTTTTTCTGTTCATTTATCGTACATGCTTCGAAGATGCCTTTTTACACCTAAAAATGTCCAAAGATGGATTTCAACAGAACGAACTCTTCAATGGAGAATTGCCTTGATTAAACGATGAGCTTGGGTGGTGTCAAAGTTTGTATCTCATGCAATTTGTTACTATTTTAAGTACGAAAATTTAAGACGTTCATTTTAAGACTGTCGTCAGTTTACTTATACGTGCACATACAATGACTCCAAGAAGTATTCGTACACTGTATTGTAAGGAAATTCATCTACTTCTGAAATTCTAATTTCAATGCAACTTTATGTCTGTACAGAGCATGGTGTATCCTGCAAGGAGCAATTTTTTGGCGGCAAAGTATCTTTTAAGGGGGCTGATAACGAATCTCAAAGCTTCAGCGATTTTTCACGCTTTGAATACAAGCTTTTCTGGGTCCTTTTCTTATGACAGAACGATAGAGTATTAAAAATTAAAGATTTTCTATTTGAAAGGTTTTGCTTCATCAAGTACCATTACAAAGTTATCTTTAAAAAACGAGAGAAAACTCAGAAACTTCAACGTTGGTTTCACCCCTTTAAAATGGCATTTAAATGAAAAGAAGAGATTAATTCATACGTATGCTATTACGATCTACATACCCACAAACTTTTATCAAACACTTCTATCAGACTCAAAATTTCAGGGTTAAACGAATTTATTTGTGACATAGTGTACGAATACTTTTTGGAGCCACTGTAAGTGCTAACCATTGATAAACCGACCGCCTTAACGTATTGAATTTTCGTTTCCGGTCTCGAGTTAGAAATTCGTGAAAGACTGCATGCTCGCATCAAGAGTTGATTTAAATTGGTCGACGTTTGAGTGTCACTGTTAATTGGGGGCATCGTCCACCACTTCGTTTCTCGCCCTCCCGATTATTTTCAAGCAGCTCTGAAATTGAAGCCTGCTGAATTACACATCAACGTTCACTATTTCTCCAGCCAACGTTGTTTATATCGATGTCTGTATGTGTCTGTGCGTGTGTTGAGGAACTGGAACGATTCATAAAACAACCGAAGTGAACGTTTATTGAGTAACCAACATGCTCGTGCACGTGACTTATCGAACAAAATTTGCAAACAATTGAGTAACAGTTGTAACAGCTCGATAGAAGTTTATCGAAGGAGCTGTTGGAAAACAGAGATAGTTAGAACGCGAAAACGCGGGCAAACACAAGTATCCACGTGTAAAGTTCTGTTTGCACGCTATAATGTGATTTTCACAGCTTCTCCAATGTTTTCAGTTCAGTTAAAATGGCTCGACTTTCTAGCTCAATGTTGATCGCAGAAGTATCATAACTGTTATAAGAGTCATTTTGATTCTTGCGTTCATATATGCTAGAATATACTGTTTCAATCTTATTGACCGGTTTAGACCACTTTTATAGCTACGTATACTTAAACGTTTGTAAAACATAAAAGATAACTATGGCGCTCACATAAGATTAATTGAGAACCTATTTTTTTTGTATTTGAAACATTTTTAGAATAAATGAATGTGTATACATTCAAAAATTTTCAGTGTGATGGTTTTTGATTAGATTCAAGATCGTCACGAGCATGTCGGATATATACGGCACCCGTAACGAAAGGGTTAAAATACAAAAATTGTTGAAATATAATATTATTAAAACACAAAATACATTTGGATGCTGCCTATAAGTGGCGCTCGTACCCACAGGTCATCTCGTGGGTGTCGCCTATAAGCGGCGCTCGAAGCGAAAGGGTTAAAGCGGGACAAACGTCTTCGAACTTCGATAAACCGTATTTCAATTCTAGCACCGTGCGCCAGGCAACCTGATCGCATATGTATTATACCGTTGATCGATCCGCCTCCGTAGCGAAACGTGTCACTGATAGATAGCCAATTTACTATGAGAACCGTAACTCTCGCGTATGCGTAAGAGAGCGAGGAGCTTTGCGGGGCGCGACCACGTTGTCGAAGAAACGGGGAAAAAGTAGAGGAGAAAAAGGAATTAGCGTTCGAGGAAGCGTACGTGCCTCGAAGCCGATCGCTATCGGCGGCGAGTGTGGGCGATGGTCGGCTATTCTTGACCATGGTCAATATGCCAGGAAGAAATGAGTTTACCGCGAACGGAACGAAAAGCGTCGCTGTTTCCAGTGAAACGGATGCGGAGAGAAAAGCGAGGAGCTGTTGTAATTTTAAGGTGGCCGGTTTTAGCTCGAAATTAGTGTCATATCTTTGAGACAGCTATTTCTGCGTCTGTTCCGGAGGGTTTAAGAGAAGGTTCCACGAGGATTATTCACGGCGAAGGAGCGATCGATTCGTTGAATTTATAAGCCACTGCTTCGCTTCGAACCTATTAGGTTGTAATGTCAGTTTGTGAATAACAACCCCAGCTGGAGCCATTTCTCGATATCTAATCGATAATTCTTATTAACGCCTTCGCCGTCTGGTGGTCGATGAAACAGCTAATTATTTCCAGCTGATTCTAATCGAATAAAGAAAAAGGATCCTGTCGGTTATAGTACATCGTTTCACGAATGAGGCAGCTCGCAAAGCTTGCACTTTTAATTGCTCCAATACCTGGTTTACATATTATTCAACTATATTTATTAAAATATATAGTTCTAGTTTTCAGATATACTAAATATTTATATTTAATAATGTACCTTAAGCATTTCTATTAGCCTGTACCCCGACTTCGGCCATTAATCGCATCGGTGATTTTCATTTTACGCATTCATGGAGTTCGCCCGGTATATTGAATACTGTTGATTGTTTAATCATGATCCGCCAATGGATTTTGTTTTTTATATCGAATTTTATTATTTCAATAACTAACATACACACACACACACACACATACACTTATTTATATTTCCATACGTAAATAGTATCGAACAAAAAGTAAAGATATCGCGATTATCGGTCTTTGCTTCAACAAATACTAAATAAATATTAAATAAACAAGTAAAATTTCTGATTATTAAAAGAATCCAGGTTATGCTCCGAATAAAATTCGGATTTAACGTATTCTAGTTCCGAATAAAACCATGCTCTGTAAATTCGACCAACGGATTAATCGATCGATCCATTCTTTCCTTATCGTTATTCTTACGAGCCGTTTAACTGTCTCCGTCGCTTTCCTCGCCTCTTCGTCCCTCCCCCTCCCCATCCCCCCTTTTCCCGGCGGTTCGCGTTGGAATTAGGAAAGTTTTCAGCTAGACGGAAGTTCCGTGGCCGGAAGAACTTTTCCATGGAGAGCCGGTGATGACCATCGCGAGCTCCAGTCAGCCCAGCCGAGGGTTAAAGCCAGCTGTCGCCGTGATGAAATTGAAAAATGTCCCGGTTTTTTCTGACCCTCGGAAAAATCGCCACGCGGATCACGATATCTTTATTGCGGCGGCGGTGATACGATGCGTCAGCTGCACTTCGTGATTACGCCACCGGGTGAAATCTAACTTAAATCAGTCAGGTTTTCTTGAACCTAGGTAAGTTTGATGCGCATGTCACGAAATAAATCGGGACTTGATATAAAAAAATATGAGCCGTAGCCCAACTCTTACTATTCTTTATTGAAAGACAAAGTTAAAATACAGAGCGATGGTTTGCGATTGTTAGACTCTTAGCTAGCGACTCGTAACTTATGACTGACTGCTGGGCAATCGATTGCCGTATTTATATTGTTCTCTTATCAGCTTCTAGGCGATTCCTCTCTCCGGGTGGATATCCGAGTGGTGGCGTGAGCAAAAATCGATTGGTCATCGAATTTGTCTAAGGTTACGGCTTTTGGGTGGTCCCGTGTCTCCGGGTCGATATCTGAATGGTGTCGTGTGCAAAAATCAATGGTTTATGGAATTTGTTTGGGGTTACACGCACTTCGTTAATATTGGCCGACTGTTCGATCGATTCGAAGTGTTATTTCGAGTTTCTGCGCTGCTCGTCTTTATCAGTTGGGTCGTGTTACTGTGAGTCCCTGGAAATCGAGCGATTCGATGTCGCTTTACCGATTCGAACCGGTTACTTTTATTTGTATTGTCGATTAGTCGAGCTGCTAAGTTAATTAAGACTACAAGTTCCTCGAATTTGAACGATTTAATATTATATCTTGTTCTTTAATACCCCTTTCAAGATTCAATTGAAATTGTCATCCGAATCGTTTCTTGACTTTAAACACCTACAGTGGCTCCAGAAAGTATTCGTACACTGTATTATAAGGAAATTCATCTACTTCTGAATACTATTACACGATCTACATACCCACAAAGTTTTATCAAATACTTCTATGAGACTCAAAATTTCAGGAATAAACGAATTTATTTGTGACATAGTGTATGAATACTTTTTGGAGCCACTGTATAAAATAGCTTTGAAATATGCTTGGACTTGAAATACAGTCAGGATGGCATAGTAATCGTCACCGTGTTATTTAACGCCGTTTTAAGTATACCCTACTCGAAATCAGATAGCTGATATTCATATTTAATTCTGAGCACCGTTAGCTGTTCCAAGCTTTAATCCTCCTATCACATTCCGAGAAACTTACACGATTACGTGCTTCTTCGACGAATCTAATGTGAGGGTGATTGCTAGTTTATTGACGTGTGTATGTTTGTTTGTGTGTATGAGATTCTAGAATGAACGGTCAAGAAATTAGAATGAGAAGCAATGTATGGAAAAACAAGAAGGATGCAAATATGAGTGAATAGAGTGGAGAATGAAAAAAAAATTGAATGAGGATCGTGAGTGTACACTTTTTGTTTATTGATTGAATGAGAATAGGACGTGCGAATGGGATCGGAGAATTATTACACCAAATAAACACATTTATATATTTTTAACATTGTCGTTTTCCTCAACATCTAATAACAAACGTGGACAAAACCGAGGAATTCGATCTCACTGAAATCGACGCGAGGAAGTTGCATAAATCAAACAGCAGAGGTGATTTCTTCGGGTCGACGTTCGAAAGCCTTTGTTGGAAATTGAATACAGAAATACTACGAAGCAAAAATTAACAATAAACCAGCTTTCTCTTAACGTACTTTTTCAAGGGCTTCTTCCAAGAAGCTAAGCCACATCTGGCATTTTAGAAAGTTCGAAAACATCGAGAACCAGAACTGCAGGGGCTGAAGGACCCGGACGGGGTTGTAAGAATTTCGACCACTGCGTTCTGCTAGTCTCGTGACAAAACTCGCTAGGTGCGGTCATAATTGCCCTTCCTCGTGCTATATAAAAGTATTAATAAATATCTGAGTATTATTTCACAAATAAGAGTTTATTTCATTTAACAATATAAAACTCCATTCCCAATAGCCTTTAATCTCGAGCTATTTAACTTCCATAAACACACGCTTCAAACTACTCCCATTCAAGTTGACTAGTTTAAGGGAAACTCAAGGCGTCCCTAGCGCGGATAGCCGGTCTCTGTTAATCGATGTCGCGCGGATACATTGTCCCTCGGTCCGGGGACGCATAATTGGCCGGCTGCTCGCTGATTAATTATCGATTCGTTGCACGATGACGGTTTCGCGCGGTTACGCGCCAATTCTGGAACGAATCTGCCCGGAAATCCGAGGGCGCACGGTCGACGACGATGTATTAAACGGGACTCGCTCTGTGTTTGCAAATTAATGAAATACACTCGTACGGCTGATAACCCGGAGAGCGTTCATTGCTTGCGCGCAGATTCCGAAGGTTTATAAAATTATACGGATTAAAGCCTAATTTACAACGCGGCGGGGACGGCCGGTGATTATGGACCGGCTGCGGAATCAAGTTTTTTCCGCGAGAGGAATCTTTCCCGGGGAAATTCGCTCGTTCACCGGATACGCGAGCATTTGGGGAAGCTAATTAATTTTTTTCCTGTTTGTCGGTTATAAACGGAGACTGGCACCGACGATAAGTAGGGAATTGTTTTAATAATCTGATTTATTGGATTTTGTACGAAGCGTCGAAAAACGAAGAGAAATAAATTGGAAGAAATTTCGTTATTCGTTTTATTTCAAAGCGGATGCATCGTTTCTGGTAAATTGTTCATAATGTTTACAAATATATATCTAGCGTAGAATAATGTCAACTACGTTAAAAGTGATCGCTTACAAGTAAATTATTTATAGTAATTCGTTGCTTTAAAATTGTTTACGTAAGTCTGGATTAACAACTGCTGGAGTATCTGAAATGCACTTTTTCAAACTCGAATGTTTGACTGTTCGCCTTAAAAATTATTCCAGCTTGACGTATGAATCGAACAATTTATGAAAATTACGTACGTATAGGTACAGTTTGTTAGTAATTTTCGATAGCATCAACCTCCGAACGATCTCAATGATTTCGTCGGTCTCTCCTTCCAGCAGTTACTTTTAATTATTATCCATGCTGCATTGGATTAACAAGAGCACCGGCTCGAGTTCAGACGCAACATAAATATGCGCGTTCGCGTAAAGGATTACGTAGGCGAGGATTAAAAAGAACAACGTCACAGAAGCGTTCAAAGGGGACGAAAAAGGGAATCCCTGATAAATAGCGCTACTTTCTGCGACTACTTTCTGCCCATTAAAAATACGAATCTCCATTGAGTAATCTACAGAGCTTTCTCAGGCGGACCGTTCCCCGCCGGTTCAATCAGATTTTAAAACGCGCATCAGAATAAATTGAACTGAAATCTCCCGCGGGACTAATAATGGCAGGGACATGAATATTAATACCACCTGAACTCCGTGGAAACTTTCAGTTCGACTTAACAACGGAACCTCGCCGCCGTCTGTAACCGAAGGGAGACGAACGAGAAACAGGGAGGGGGGAACGGGGGAGGAAAAAAAAGGAAAACAGGAGCGAAAGAAAAGGGGAAGGAAAAAAAGAGCGGTCCCTGGTTCCGCGGTTCGTCAGGAATCGCGAGCCGCTCACGATGAAAGCGGAACACGTTTCGCGGATATTTCATCCGTTGGAAATCGACGTTGGATTTTTAAGCCGCAGAAATTAATAAAAAGCGCAAAGCGCTTGAATCAAACCCGGGTTTTTTGCGCGCGTTTCGTCCGGAACACGTTCGATTCAACCGCCGACCTAGCTAAAATCGAGGGACTTCGATTGGGATTCGTTTTTGCAACGACTTTGCGAGGAACGAAAAAAAAAAAAAAAGAAAAAAATGAGGGAACAGCGGATTAATTAAAATATTCCGCGTAATCTTTCGGGCGTAACAATGGAATTTATTAGAAACAGAAAGCTTGTCGCCAGACACGCAAACGGAATCCACGTACACGTACACGCGGGTAGTGGCGTGTGTTTCGAACGCATCTCTCTGTCGTTTCGCACACCCGAACCTCTTCCTCCGACTTCCCTCGCTTCCGGCCGCGTACACCTTTTTAATTAATTGCTTTATCTTACGAATATGCATGGAGGTTGCAGCGTAAACGGGTCTCGGCCTCGTTACGCGTTTACACCGGCGGTGGCTTGAAAAAGTTCACCCCCTGACCGAGGCTCAGAGGGAGGCGAGCTCCGCGCGCATATTTCACGTTTTCTGCTGAATTTATTCGAGGCAACAGAGTATCGACCGATAGGAAATTGAAAAATGCAGATCGCTTTCCCTCAACCTCGTGACGGGGAAGCCAATGCGCGGGGAGCCTGCAACAGGGACGCAGAGGGCGCGATGGAGAACCACGAGGTATCTTTGTTCGATGTAGCAAGGGTGTTTTGTATCGCGATTGAGTAACATGTAGCTTCAACGATCGTTACGCGCGAAACCGTTTGATTACTTAACGGGCGAGAAAGAACATTGATTTGAAGATATTACATTGCTTGTAATTAAAAGTGTAGGGGAGATCTGAGTGATTGGCGATTGAATTGATGTTTGATGTTCTATAGCTTATTTTTTGGATCTGTTTATTCAGGAGCATGGAATTTTATTAGGATACACGTATTGCATGAAAAGGAACATCTAAATTTCATGCTGCAATGAAACAACGTATCGCAATGCGCGCCAACGTTTAGCGGTACCTTAATACAAATAATAATCGGCTTACGGTTCAGCGAAACTTCGAAGAACCGTGGGGTCAAAGGTGACGAAGATACGGTGAACTTTCCGGTTAAAGGCAATTAACCGTCGCGTCGCGCGGGTCGTAGTATAAAAATTGAAATCCCAACCAACGTGGCGTAACGTACCCAAAGTTCTAATTATAATAGCGCGGAGAGGCTGCGGCGGTTCCGCGAACCCGACCACGTTTCCCTGTCCCGTTTAAACGGGAACGGAACGAGCGTACGTGAGGTCGTGGAAAAAACGAGGTAAACGGGGGATAGGTATCGCGCGTGGTCCGTTTCCTTTCCCGCGAATCGCTTGATTAACTGCTAATTCGTGGTCGGTGCTCGCCGGTGCACGTGACCCCGGCTTGGTGTCTTCCGGTGTACGCGTTAACCGCTTATGGGTTAATCCACGGATCGAGGAATAGAGAGCCGCGCTGCCGGGTTCTCTGTCGTGTAAGCGAAATTGAAAAGAGCGGCCTCAACCCCGGCCTCGTCTCTGTTAGACAAATTAAACCACGTATCCGGTCGGTTGTGTCCGTCTGCATTATACGTTCCCCCATTGAGGATTGGCCACGTAAACGCAGTAATTAAAGTCTCATTTTACGCCTCGAGACGAGAGCGGACGGGTCTGCTCTGAATGTGCCCGGCCGTGAACGTTCGTTAATCACGCGGGGGCGTAATTAAAGCGTGGCAAACGCGAATTAACGTCGCGGCCACGAGTGGCCCCGCGTCACCGCTGGAATCTCGTCCTGGTCGCCGACAGCTTTTTCAGCGACCCGTTGCTCTTCGTTGCCCGCTTTCGAGGTCTTCCGGCGGCGTGTGCCTTCGGCTCTTTGTTTCGCGAACGCTGAATCAGACTCGTAAGGAGGGATTGCTTTGCGTGGCCAAATACGGATGTGGTTATAATTTTGGTACTTAATTTTGACGCGTACCTTCGCTCGAAGGCTTCCAACCATTCGTTGTACCCTTGATGTAACGTTTGGACTTCGAGCAGAGCAAAGAACTTGCTCGGATTAATGAATTGTTAGCGTGGAGCGAATAAAAGCGTTAGTATCGTTCAAACTATCTTATTTATTAACTATTCTACCGTTAATTGGATTCGTATATTTATACACTCATAATTACCGAACGCTTATTATGCGGTTTATAATTATGCACGCTCGTCTCTATATCTCTATGCTTTCCATAATACTACTCGCGTATCCTTTCACTTTCATACCGTACACACTTATATCTCACTGACACCGCTTATGTCCTATCCTAACCATAGAATAAGACTCTATAATGCGTTGAGAAGCGGGCTAACAAAACATTTGGATGGTGGTGTACGAATTAAAAGATCGATCGAGAATCCTCTTCTTATTCCAAGAGTCGAACCATACCTCGGCTAAGAAAGTTTCCTCAACTTCGTCGCTTCGTCTCCGACCGAAGGCCGATGAGAGGGTAGGGGTTGTCAAGTGGGACGGGAGAACGAACGGAATCATCGTTCCCGCGGCCAGAAGTCCAAACAGGGGCGGCTAACTTTTTCGATAGCCGGGGATCGTTACCCTTTCAAATGCGGAACCGTATCGTATGATCCGCGCTCGCTCGGGCGTTTTCCGTCAAAGGGGAGCCCGAAATCCGACAGAATGTATGCAGTGCCCCAGAAAAAAGTTTTTGCCCCGTCGTCAGGGGGGATTAGAGCGGGTGTCCCGGGCCGAATTTATCCCCGAGGTTAGAGCATGAAACCGGCTCGCAGTTGGGGCCTGGAAACTGTGTGAAATCGTATTACCCGATGAATATGCAGCACGATTTTGCGGTCGAAAGTTTTCGGTTCCGCTTGTAACCCGTAGCCGGTCCGGCCGGCGAACGGTGCGACGGAACCGTCGTTGTGAGCCTGGGATCTCCAGACGTATTCTAATTAGCACAAAAATACGACGGAGGCGCACGCCGGCCGGGAGAACACGCGGGATACGGGGTGAGGGTGTGAGTGTACACGGGACACGGGCTGCTGTTCCTAAATCACACTCGACCGAAATCTGCGTTCGGCGGCTTAATTGGTCTGCTCGCAGAAAGCGCGGCAAGAAATCAGCGGCGCGGCCCGGAAATTAATTAGGCATCGGCCGGGGATAACGTTTAAATCAAATTTAATTGGACAATTCCATTTGCAGATTGGGCAGTTTTGAATTCGCGTCCCACCCTCCCCCTGCGCCGCCCCCTTGCAAGAAACGCCGTTTCCCCCGGAAATAATTGGCTTTCTTGGACTCCTCCTCCTCCTCCACTGGGAACGGATGGTGGTTCCCTCTGTCATTCCTTCGATAGATCCTCGATCTTCCTGTCCTATCTATCTCTGTCTCCCCTCTGGATCCATTTTCCATGGTAAGCCGAACGGGAAATTACATCACGAACGGCCGATGCGCCGATGCCTGAACGGATGGTTAAAAGTTGATCGAATTATCGAACCGCTCGAATCGGTAGGCGGATTAGGTGATCTCGAGCAACTGCCCCCGTCGGTTGAACCGGTTCAAGTTTCATCGTTCGCGAAATAATCGGCTTTCTTGTTGCGACACCGTGTTATTAGGTAGTCGAAGGTACGTCTGGTTCCACCTCGGTTGCTTTGATCGCTGATTGGAAAACGGCGGGCAAAAAGGGGTAAAACGTTCTGTTGGCGGTAACGGGTACACGTTGTCATCGTGAATTATCGTTCGGTAATCGGATTCGAATTCGATATTCAAACTGTTCGAGTTGTTCTGTTTTTTCAGACGACCTTGATTTTTAAGGTCGTAAAATCTTTCCAGCAACATCCGTAAGAAGCCCATAAAAGTATAGAGCAAGGAATAAACTCGTTAGAGGCCAAAAGAAACACGAGCAGAGGCGAAGAAGAGAAAAGAGCAAGCTACGGAACGCTAAGCGATAAAATTGATTTATTTCCTATCGCTCGCGATACACTTCAGCCACACGAAACTGTGGGACAAAATTAGATTTCACGGTAGACGGAATTTCTGGGTCGCGGAGAGGTATCGGAATAAATTTTCGAGCAATTTATCGGAACTTCACCGGTACACTGTGTAGCTAAGGACTCGAGGAGCGTAGCTAAGAGACTCGGGAGCAAGTAATACAAGACTATTAAAATAATATGAGATAAAGAGAAATATGTAAAGCGAACGAAAAGAATGCGAAAGGTGGAATTTTACCTGTTGTGTGCAACGCATAAAATAAGTAGGTTGTCCGAACGAACTACGATGCTACAATAGATATCACACCGTAACGAGTTCGAGTAATGTCATCATTGCTTAGCTCAAAGAGAGAGAAAGAGATAGAGAGAAAGAAAGAGGTGCATCTGCATACACAGCAGTCGTACTGACAACGTTTATCTTCCACGGTTTGCAACTATAACTGCTGGAAGGTTCGAAATGATAAAAGAAGGCGAAATTTCTCGGTCGACCGTGAGAACTCGTAAGAAAAGAGAGCACGAAACGCGCGAGTACGCGCGGAGGCCACGAAGAAAAGGTGCGAGAAGCGGGGTGGAGCCTGTGGATAACTTGTTCAAGGACTTCAGCTTCTACAGCATGCAGCTGCAGTCGCCCCGTCGTAACCCTCTCCGCCACCCTCTCTTCATCTTCTTTCGCGATTTCCAACCTTCGTTCCAGCCTTGATACTCCAGGTTGTTCCATACGCACCGGATCCTCGCGCGTTCGCCTCGAGCGACTGTCGACGGCCGCGGCCCGTGCAAGGAAATCCAGAATTTCCAGTCAGGGTGAGCGACGTTTGATTTTTGCCGTGAGTGAGAGCGGCGAAAAAAGAATGTTCAGAGGGGGGTAATTACGTTTACGACGTTGTACGTCCACTTCTCGAGCAAATTACGTTCCTCCATTTTTCGTGGGAGACACGTACCACACTCGTTTGCATGGGGGGATATTTTCTTGCGTTCGCTCGAACGTGCTCGAACGTCAGGCGATGACAATTATCGTAGAGCAACAGTTGCCGCTTTCCGGTTTTCGGCTCGTCGACGGGAATCGAGAACGAATGTCGCGCGATATTTAGCGGGATAACGGGTAAACGGGTAAAATGATGCATAAATATTTTTTTGCCGTGCAATCGTTTCGATTGCGTTTGGCGAAATTTCGTGGTTAAATTATTCGTGCGCGCACGCACGCGAAACGTCGAAGGTTGCGCTTGGGAAATTGCGAATTATTTTGCATATCTAGCGAAAGGAACCTCGTTCCATTTTATAGCGTACATTTTTTGGAGCACGCGAAATTCTTTTCGAAATAGAATTCATACGGTCGGGTTTAATATATTTCTTTGGTCCCCTTTCGGTAACTTTTTGTATATTGCACGTTTCTCTGCTGATAACGTCAGCTTCGCGAGCACATTGCGCGAACGACGATATATTACATTTTACTTCAGTATTCTGTTAGATTTTGTTGTTATCTTCGAAATAAAGTTAAACGTGTTATTTATTAAATATGTTAAATATGGTTTAATGATAGGTTAGGTTTATGCTTTTTTATTTAATATTTGATTAGCGGGTCCCGGTGAATGTGCAATTAATTTTTAATGCACATACATTATATAATTTTATGCATTTACGATAGGAAGTATTTTTCTACTGATTTTGCAGCAATGATGTTACGATTAGTTTATATAACTCAAGATAAAATAGAATATCCAAACATTCTCTTCCATTAACATAATGAAAATGTGCACGTCAACAAATAATGTTTTTAATTAAAATTAATATTTTAGTTATTGTCATTCTTTTATTTTTCTTAATTGAAATTAAATTAAACTTTTGTAGGCAATTTACTAATGAATGGAGCCTTTGTATAGGGAAGAGCGGCAAAGAATGACACTGCTTTTCGTCAGGCGACCGCGGATCAGGTTTCGAAGTGTCGCCGTGTTATTTTTTTCGGGGCCGCGTGATCTTCCGGCGCCGTTGTAAACAACTCCTGCGCTGTAGGGATAAACAGTCGCGGCCGTAAATCTGAGTCCCGAAGAAAAGGGAGACGGCGATATCCTAGATGAAAACGCGTGGGGATATCGAAGGCGGGCATTTTTCCGAAGGTCCTGATTGGTAAGGATAGGAACCGCCTATCAGGCCCGAGGCAAATAAAGAGGAAGCCTCGCGATAATTAGAGTTCGTTTTATACAGTTCGTTAACAGTTTTAAAGAGTTCGTTAGTCCGTTTTGAGATAGTTCGTTTAGAGTTCATAAGAATCGTTGCACTAGCTCGTAGTTTAAGTAAAAGCCCATCGGCCAATGAGATAATTACCTACAAATTCAGAAGTGGGATAAAGAACGGAAACTGTGGGGACGATCTATTGCGGAAGTGAGTGCAGTAGAATTGTTGGTAAAAGTAGTGGAGCGTGAGATCTTTGACCGACGTGAGTGTCGAATATAGAACAACGCGGAAGTGACGCGGAGTGGTTCTACAGTGGAAATTCGTTTACGTTCGGGAAAAGTTTAGCTCATTTACCAACATGTCAAAAGACTTTACAGTTTCGGAATTGAAAGAATTTTTGCGGGCGCGGAATTTGGCCACGACCGGTAGCAAGGCCGAATTGACGTGCAGGTTAGAACAATTTGATACGAAAATCTGGGAGGTTATCGCGGCGGAAAATACTCGAGCGGCGGAGCGCACCGCGAGTATAGAGGAAGCGCGAGAAAAAGGGGCCGCGGATAGATTAAGGGCCCAGGAATCAAACGAGGACACCACAGGGATAACAGTGCAACGATCAGATGATTTAGTACAGAGAGAGTTAGAGCTGCTGAGAAGGGAAAGAATGTTGATGCAGCGAGAGTTAGAATTTTTCCGAAGTGCGCAGATGACTCCGGGCGTCCCAACGAGCCCCAGAAGCGCGAATAGCAGCCACGGACAGAATATGTCTCCTCCGACGCTTAGTATCCAAACGATAAGCGGGCTCGTTTGTGAATTCGAGGGACGGGATAATTCGTTTTGGAAGTGGGAGCAGCAGATCAACCTCCTCCGGGTAAATTATCAGCTGGATGATAACACGGCAAGAGTGTTGATTAGCACAAAACTAAAAGGACGTGCGGCTGAATGGTTTCACTCGAAAGTGCAACATCTCATCCTACCGGTGGATGATTTATTGAAGGAGATGAGAACGATGTTCGATCATCGACCCACCAAGCTTGCGCTGCGTAGAAAGTTCGAGGACCGAGTATGGACTTCCGGGGAACCTTTTGTGGACTATTTCCACGATAAGGTCATTCTCGGAAACAGGGTGCCAATTGCGACGGACGAATTAGTGGAATACGTCATCGACGGGATTACCGACTCGAGTCTGCGGAACCAGGCTCGGATTATGCGCATCAAGACACCGGCCGATTTGTTGGAATCCTTTGAGAACGTCACGCTCGAAAAAAGGAAATCAAGTCACCAAGAGAGCAGAGGAAAACGGGAAACACCAGTGATCAGCTCACATCCGAGGGAAGAAGCAATATCTGTGAAGCCAGCGGTAAAAACAGTGACGTGTTTCAATTGTGCGGAGACCGGACACATATCGAGGAGCTGCCCAAAGCCGAAACAAAGTCGGGGATGTTTTGAATGCGGCTCGACAGGACACCAGGTCGGTAGCTGCCCACGACGAGCAGTAGCAGATCAACCAGGAGGGAGCAGCAGGACCCAGGAACCGGACGCGACGACCTCGGCGAATGCGGTACATCTTATGACGCATCCCGCACCGTATATGGTAGAATTACGGTATGATTTAGTCGATTCGCAGGGACAAAATTGTAAATACGCGTTAGCGGCGATGTTCGACTCGGGATCGCCAATTAGTTTGATCAAAAGTAGTTTAGTACCACCCGCTGCGCGTTTACCGATTACAGAAGCAGAGGAAGAATTCCGTGGAATAAACGGATCGCGGTTACAAATATTAGGGAATTTTTGTCACTCCGTCAAAGTTGAGGGGATAGCGGTCGAAATAAAATTTTATATTGTGCCGGACGAGACAATAACATTTATGGCCGTATTAGGACGGGATTTTGCGTCGCACCCGTCGATAAAGATTATATGGGACGGAAAGTTGATCATTACGGGAAAGGATACGGAATCGGTACCTACCGATTTGGATAGCGCGGTGCGGCAGATACTGATTATCGATTCCGTAAATGAGGCTAGAATAGTTAAGGACGAGGTACAAATAAAGCCGGTACAAGAAAATAAGGTAGTCGAAGAAAACAGTACATCCGATACAAATTTTGAAATGCGAGATCGACCGGGCCACGGAACAAGTCACGTTGATGTGCTCAGGGGCCATAGCGTATTGGTAATTAAGGAGGACACCGTTAAACAAACAATAGGGATACGACTGGATAGTGCGGAGGAAATCTGTAAAATACGGGAGAAATTAAATAAAACCGAGAGGAAGCATTACGGATTACGCGACGGAGTACGGTATCGAAAAAATAAAAGGAAAAAATCACTGTTTTATGTACGTCAGAAATTGTTGAAGAGAAATTCACGTAGGAAAGTTAGGGAACGAAACGGCATTATATTGTTCGAGACTATGTATATGAGATCGTTAGAAAAAATTGGGAAAGGATATAGACACTTATTCGCCGTAATGGACATTTTAACAAACTACATAAGGTTATACCCGTGTAAAACTGCTAAGTGGAAAAAAGTGATAGTGTAAACCCAGACGGATAATATACGAAACCCTATAGAGTGTAAGCATTATTTTGTGGATTTTGTGTAATTTAATATTAGGACTGTACGGATACGATAGTGAAATAAGGTATGGGATATGTTTTATATTTTTATGTTTGTGTAGATTCAATAGTGAAGTAAGGTATGGGATATGTTTTATATTTTTATGTTTGTATGGATTGTGTGTTTTTAGAATAGTTAGGATTAGCCGGGACGGCTAAAATGTCAGGATGGCCGAGCTGTAGGCAATTTACTAATGAATGGAGCCTTTGTATAGGGGAGAGCGGCAAAGAATGACACTGCTTTTCGTCAGGCGACCGCGGATCAGGTTTCGAAGTGTCGCCGTGTTATTTTTTCGGGGCCGCGTGATCTTCCGGCGCCGTTGTAAACAACTCCTGCGCTGTAGGGATAAACAGTCGCGGCCGTAAATCTGAGTCCCGAAGAAAAGGGAGACGGCGATATCCTAGATGAAAACGCGTGGGGATATCGAAGGCGGGCATTTTTCCGAAGGCCCTGATTGGTAAGGGCAGGAACCGCCTATCAGGCCCGAGGCAAATAAATAGGAAGCCTCGCGATAATTAGAGTTAGTTCGTTTTATACAGTCGTTAACAGTTTTAGAGAGTTCATTTTATATAGTTCGTTTGATAGAGTTCATAAGAATCGTTGCACTAGCTCGTACTTTAAGTAAAAGCCCATCGGCCAATAGAATAATTGCCTACACTTTATAATTTGTAATTGAATTTAAACGTTTGCAAATATTTAAACGTTCGTAATGTTTCCCGCCGGTGTTTGAGCTTTCTTAATGTTTCCCGCGAAAATATTTATTCAATATGGCGTCCGAACGTACAACGCGCGTGGTGCGTGCTCGCCAGTTTCGGTATTAAATTCTAATAATTATCGTTAAAGTGCTTTTTTTATACTCTAATCTTTACTCTAGTCGATTAATTCTTATCGGTAAAGTGTTGTTTTTATTCGTAAGTGCATATTTTTGTGATAAACGGGGTTAAAATGTGTCGCCTGTCAAACGACGCCAGCCGTGGTTGGAAGGGATGACGCAATCACGTTTCACGTTAGAAAAGTAAGTTTACTGCTGTTGTTCGCGAGTGTTTTAGGTATTTATTACCACAATTAGCATTCGTAACTTCCTGACACATTGATGCATCGTAATACGAGTTGCGTTTCACGAATTCAATGATGCTCGGCGTCGTTCGTGACGTCACACGCGAACCGTCACGTTTTAGAGATTAGATGCCAAAGTAACTCTTGTTTGATCTTGTTTGTTACAGAGGTTGCAGTGGTCCAGCACTCCAGCGCATCGTGAACTTTGTTATCTGAAAGGACGTAGCGAGGACCAGTGTCAGAATTATGTACGTGTATTCGGCAGACAAGGGCCTGATCGATTTCTTGTTTGCGGAACGAACGCATACAAGCCGCTGTGCAGGCAGTTCACCATTAAGGTAAGCTTTAGATTCATTTTTAACCAGCGGGCACACCAAGGTTATACGATAAGTATAGCCTTTCGGTTGAAATCGCCTGGTTCCAGTCACTTTCTTATTCGAATACCGACAATTTCGACAACCAATATGCAATGTAGAATAATATTTAAAAGTACAGCAGTTTCCCATACATATGAACTAGTGGGAAAACAAAAGAGCTTCGATAAAAGAACTTTCGAATAATAGAACGATTACTTTTTCTTACATTAAGCTTTATTCACTTCAATTAATCTCGAGAAGATTAATTTCTTTAAATGTTTGCCTGTCCCACCTCGTTTTCACATTTTTGTTTCCAAAGCTGCTTTGTCACATTCACATTGCAAAATTTTGTATTATAATTTTTTAAAACAAACAACTATTGTTAGATGACCCTCTGTTCAGATAATAAAATAGCTCTTTGTCACATTCACATTGCAAAATTTTGTATTATAATTTTTTAAAACAAACAACTATTGTTAGATGACCCTCTGTTCAGATAATAAAATAGCTCTTTGTCACATTCACATTGCAAAATTTTGTAATTTTTTAAAACAAACAACTATTGTTAGATGACCCTCTTTTCGGATAATAAAATAACTCTTTATCACATTCACATTGCAAATTTTTGTAATTTTTTAAAACAAACAACTATTGTTAGATGACCCTCTGTTCAGATAATAAAATAATTCTTTGTCACATTCACATTGCAAATTTTTGTGATTTTTTAAAATAATTAATTATTGTTAAGTGACCCTCTTTTCGGATAATAGAATAATTGAGTCTACAATTTTGAGATAATGGGAGTATCACGGTATTCGAATATTTAAATGATACTGGTTTAATGGATGCACAAATTGTCAAGCATACCTTGTACAAATATATGATTTGTATCAGAGATGAACATTCATTGTATTTAATATGTATGTTCTTCATTGTAATCGATCGGTATATTTTTATTTGATAACTGCTCGTGTAACTTTTGCATTTAACCAACTCGTGGTTTTCACGAATTATAATTATATCAGTCATGAATAAGATACATTAAAATGTTGCTCGTTTAATATGTACCGTATAATTAACGTATTACCGTTGGTTTTCGCTTTGTTATAATGGGTATTTATTAAATCAATACCCATTTAAATTGTTGCGAACGCGAATAACAAATGACAACGATAATGAACGTAATTTGATTAAAATGATCGAGCAATGTTCAACTCTGATCGACGTTTATCGCTCATCAAATATCCAGCGATTCGAATGATGATTATTTTTAAAAAATTCCTACCGTACACGATGCATTCTCTAAATTTCGATATTTGTGAAACGAAGGATTGCGAAACTACAGGGATCAAGTGAAACTTCTTGAGTAATCAATGCGGTTAACGATTACTATACTTTCATCTCGAATTGTCGGGAATGAAGCATCCGTGATTTCACAATACCGTTTTATTACACAAAACAGTCGCCACGTTGTATCATTGCTTCTTTTTTCGCGTTTCAACCCTTTAATCGATAGGAGAAGTTTCGCGTCAACTTTTCTAGCATTACGTTTTAACACTAGAACCACCAGAGTGCTCAAAATGATTAATAATTGATGATTACTTGTAACAATCTCATAAATTCACTTTGATAAAGCTTCCAAAATTTACTGTGATTTTCTGCAGAAGATATGAATAAAAATTTGTTTCCTATTTATTCGGTATATTTTTTGTATAATTTTCAATTTTATCTCTTCCACTCAAAGAAATACATTTTAATTGCTAGTAGTTCTAGTGTTAACAAACGTGCACAAATTAATCCGCGGCACTGATGTAACTCGTAGATGTAACTGTTTGTTAACATTTAGCCGACCGAATGTGGAGATCTCCTTTGCCATTGATTCTATTTACTTCTGTTATTAATTAATCTTGAACAAGTGTTAATTAATTAATTGTTAATAGATAAAAGTGTTAATTAATTCGAGGAACTCCCCCTTTAGGAGTTCGCGTAACAGATCGAGGCTTAGGAGTTCTAGGGTTAATACACGATCATTTAACCAGAAATCCGTTCGACAAAGACGAGCAACATAATGGTTTGACTTTGAGTCTGTTCCCGTTTGTTTATTTAATAATAACGTGCTCAAAAACGGAACCGGTGGCCGAAAGAAAGGGCGACGTTTCAACGTCGCTGTAAAACGGGCCAGCTAGGACAGAATTCACGGCAAATAACGTTAGAGACGTGGAGTTTACGGATAATTTATTGCCCGACGTTAAATATTGGCCCAACAAACAGAACGTGTAATGCGATTACGAAACGATAGTAATAAGCGAGAACGATGCGAGTAGGCACCATAATCAGATTCTCGTCAGCTCGTGTTGGCGTTTTATCGCTGTGCAACCTAGCATTAGCCTAAAATCGTTTGAGAAACGTAGCTCGACGCATGCCAGATCAGTGAACCGTATTAATTTTAATTTTGGCTTGCGAAATTTCGGAGGAATCAGCATCGATCGCGTTTGTCTATACGTATAAAAATGTATGCCTCGACTGACTGACTATTGAAGCTGGAGATTTGGGCAATGGGTTCCCTTTTATGACATAGACACCGACTAAGGAAGGATCTTTTGATGTTCCACTCCTAATGGGATTAAATAGGGGATGAAAGGTTGTTTGAAAATCCGCCGATTTTGAAGCAAGCACTATGAAAACTGGTATTTAGCTTTTCAGTTAGAAATAAAGAAATACGTGTTTTAACGTTTTTGCAAAATCAATTCTCAAGGGGGGTTAAATAGGGGATGAAAGGTTGTTTGAAAACCTGCCGATTTTGAAGCAAGCACTATGGAAACTGGTATTTAGCTTTTCGGTTAGAAATAGATAAATACGTGTTTCAACGTTTTTGAAAAATCAATTTCCAAGGGGGTTAAATAAGGGATGAAAGGTTGTTTGAAAATCCGCCGAATTTGAAGCAAGCACTATGAAAACTGGTATTTAGCTTTTCAGTTAGAAATAAAGAAATACGTGTTTTAACGTTTTTGCAAAATCAATTCTCAAGGGGGGTTAAATAGGGGATGAAAGGTTGTTTGAAAACCTGCCGATTTTGAAGCAAGCACTATGGAAACTGGTATTTAGCTTTTCGGTTAGAAATAGATAAATACGTGTTTCAACGTTTTTGAAAAATCAATTTCCAAGGGGGTTAAATAAGGGATGAAAGGTTGTTTGAAAATCCGCCGAATTTGAAGCAAGCACTATGAAAACTGGTATTTAGCTTTTCGGTTAGAAATAAAGAAATACGTGTTTTAACGTTTTTGCAAAATCAATTCTCAAGGGGGGTTAAATAGGGGATAAAAGGTTGTTTGAAAATCCGCCGAATTTGAAGGGAGCACTATGAAAACTGGTATTTAGCTTTTCGGTTAGAAATAGATAAATACGTGTTTCAACGTTTTTGAAAAATCAATTTCCAAGGGGGTTAAATAAGGGATGAAAGGTTGTTTGAAAATCCGCCGAATTTGAAGCAAGCACTATGAAAACTGGTATTTAGCTTTTCGGTTAGAAATAAATAAATACGTGTTTCAACGCTTTTGTAAAATCAATTCCCAAGGGGGTTAAATAGGGGATAAAAGGTTGTTTGAAAATCCGCCGAATTTGAAGGGAGCACTATGAAAACTGGTATTTAGCTTTTCAGTTAGAAATAAATAAATACGTGTTTCAACGTTTTTGAAAAATCAATTCCCAAGGGGATAAAATAAGGGGTGAAAGTTTGTTTGAAAATCCGCCGATTTTGAAGCAATCCTATAAAGAAAAAAAAATATAAATACAGAAGGCATCACGCGGTCAAAATAATCGAACAACCAGTTTCTGTTTCAACGTACACTTTCTCAAGGGTTTCGTTCTAAGAACCGAAACCATATCTGGCTGTTAGAAAGTTCGAATACAGTCAACTCTCCCATAACACGGTTATCTCGTTCCGTGTTCTATCGAAATTTAGGAGTATCATTATATCGAACACGAGTTGAGCCAAACCTTAAAATAATCTTAAACTAATACAAACTTAAGGAATTCATTTCAAGGGTTTCTAGGAGCTTGTACATTAAAACGAAAATAAAATAAAGGAAAATTCGGATTTTTGTAAATCTAAAGGATAGGTACAAATTTCAGTAAAATTAATCTTCATCAATACTAATTTCACTGCCATTGCTATAAAAATAGTGTTATAGAAACATTCGTGTTGTAGGAGAGTACTATATCAAGTTATATCGAAACGGTGTTTTCAGAGTACCGTGTTATGAGAGGGTTGAGCATATTTAGGATACACAGTAAAAGAGTTTCAGGATCCGGACGGATTCGAAGGAATTTTTGACCGTTGCATTAGAGTCAGTTTTAAAACAAAGCTCGTGTAGTTCAACTTGCTTTTACACTTTCCTCGTGTGTCAAATGAAAGGGATTAAATGAGAGTTTCATTTATTTTATTTTTAACCTGTTACCAACAGCGTTAAACGTATTCGAATATTTCTTTTTTTCCTTCTTCTTTTTCCGACTTCATTTTTTTCGCGTTTAAGGCGGTTTTGACGGTTCAGCTTTAAAAATGATCGTTGAAGCTGAATGATTCGAGAAGATCGATCTGGCTGTGATTAGAAGGAGAAGGGAATTGTATCGCGCTGTTGACTCGGGAAAATACGAGCAATAGAGGCGAGGAGCTTTTATGGGATCTTTTACGAGGTTCGAGTAGACTGAAGTTCCCTCCAACTTTTTACTTTATCACGGGCCACTGCTAATACCACATAATAACCCGTAAAACACGGTTAATGCTGTATCTATCTGTAATAGTTTGCCGTTCGAAACTATCGCACTTTACTAGCTTTCAGTTTCTTATTCCTATACATTATCGAGGACATTGATTTTTACGTAACGACATGGAAACGTGTTCCCTTTTGTATTCCTCCTTTGTTCGATATTCAGCGAATATTTGGGATACGATAAAGTAATAATATCCGTAAGAAAATGAAATCTTCGACGCCTTTAAATCAGCAAGCTTTAGTTACGAATACAGGCAGATCTCGATTAGTGCGAACAATAAATTCGCACTATTTGATCGCGTTATTCGAATACTTGGAATGCAGTTATCGATTCCAATTTAACGAAAATATACGATAAAATTTCTTAAATATCCATTTTTATGTGTTTACCAAACGACGATGGCAAAAACATTTTTATCGTCTATTAAAAATATTTCACCAGTGCGTTCCTCGCACATTAAACGCGACCTAGTAATCATTTTACAATTTCCACTGAATCGAGTATCGTACTAAAGCAAGTTGAACTCGAATTAATCGAGATCTATCTGTATTTGATACAGAAGTCACAAATACCAAGAATATCATGTTTGTACAGTTATACGAATGTCGTTCGTAAGATTTCTAAGAATGCCTAACACGAAGAGTCGATTAAAGGGCGAATCAAGCTAGGAAACAAGTAATCTTATGTTGCGGCCATTCCCAGGATACCGTCTTGAAAACGTAAGGATTTTAATTACGTGGGTTGTGCAGAGATAATACGTTTGCAGCGACACCTGATATTTTACGAAATCTAATTAAGGTCCGCTACGTCAGGAGGTATGATATAACATTCCGGGGATTATATTTGCGAATTTAATACATTTCTGGTTAACATCAGTCAGCCGAACAGGTCCGCTATCATTATCCTCCGGGATGTATTAATTCTCTCGATCATCAGCGCTCGCTGCACGCTCGGCACAGAATAAACGCATGAATTTTAATGCGTACTTCCTGTCGACGTTGATATTTTTCACCTGCAAGGGTACTTTCGCGATTGATTACACGCGATCATCCAGAAATTAATCGCCTGAGGGCTAACCTTGCTGCTTTCGATGAATACCTTCGCAAGTTGCAGAATTTATGGTCTGCGAGTCTGATACTAGCTGAGCTTGCATACATTAGTACATTCGAGTGTTGCTTTTGTCACCTTTCCTCTCGCATTTTTTACATGCCACCAATACTACCCCTGGCAGTACATCGACTCTCTCCTTCCATGTTTTACCTTCCGATTCGAGCATACGACACAATCTTTACTTCTTCTTGTCTCACTTCGCTGAATGATACGTAGAAGGCCGTTGAGCATTTCTGCTGTTCAAAAAGTTGAAGGTGGCTTAGGATCAACATCTCGAAAATTTTCAATCAATTGATCTACCAAAATAAAAAGTTTCTAATGTAGGAATTATTTATTGGCCGATGGGTTTTTACATAAACTACAAGCTAATACAACGACTTCTAATAACGAACTCTGAACTATATCTCATAACGAACTCTATAGACCTTCCGCGAGGCTCCCTATATGTTTGCCTCGAGCCTGATAGGCGGTTCCTGTCCTTACCAATCAGGACCTTCGAAAAAAATGCCCGCCTTCGATATCCCCACGCGGTTTGCATCTACGATATCAGCCGTCCACATTTTCTTCGGGAATCAGGCTTACGGCCTCGACCGTTCATCCTTATTCGTTGTTTAAAGGGACGCCGGAAAGATAACTCGGCCCCCGAAAAAATAAAACGGCGACACCTCGAAGTTTGATTCGCGGTCGCCTAAAGAAAGCAATGACAATCGGCATTTGTTATTCTCTGCCGCTCTCCCCTATACAAAGGCTCTATTGATCAGGAAATTGCCTACACTAATTTCGTTGAGAGACAATTTGACTTCTTAGGTTAGTATACCCATGCGTATCTTATCGTTTACGATGACAGACATACGCTAGCCGCAGCACGAGAATTGGGCGGTTATATGCCGACACTCGTCCACAAAGGGTTAAAATCTGTCAGCCGTGTCGCTGTGCAGGTTCCTTTGAACCGCAATCGTCTTGGACGTTCTGTGCA
Source organism: Tetrapedia diversipes (assembly GCA_033822845.1). Classification (NCBI taxonomy): domain Eukaryota; kingdom Metazoa; phylum Arthropoda; class Insecta; order Hymenoptera; family Apidae; genus Tetrapedia; species Tetrapedia diversipes. The sequence goes on along the minus strand of JAOPTO010000541.1, from coordinate 45,368 downwards.
TGGTCGCGGAGCAGGATGGGGATGGATCTTAAGGTTTATCGTGCTTTTATAGCCACGACAAGTTTTTTGTCCCGCAGGATTGGTCGCAATTCGTTGGTTTCTAGAATGAATCCCACGATAAGGCTGTTATTATTTCTTGCGGACGTAGTAAATTCGTTTTCATTCCTACGTGCTCCTCCTTTTCACCTTCGAGCTGTGCAGCACGTTGTAAACGGGGCTTAAGCTGTATAATTGCTAGAGCTTCATCGTGATTACAAGTACCATGAGCCACGTTATTTGTCGAACATTCTAATTTTACTTGCTGCCATATGTCGGTGTTTGACGGTGAGATTATATCGTGAACGATTTGATTTTTTATTTTTGAGTTAGGATGATCGGTATCTACAAAAATGTGGTTAATTCGAAGATTTGCAGATGGTTGGCGCGCATATACCGTCATTAATGGATATTTTAATTTTATCTTGATTTAAAAAAATATTTTGCATTAGGTGGTAATAGAGTTAGGTGAAGGTATTTTGCCCTTAAAGCATTTCTTCAGATTACGAATCTTTATTTTATAACGAAGTTAAAACTAATTCGACTCTTTTTCTAAATTCTTCCCTTCGACGATTAAAATACGAATGATTCCTAATCCAATAATGTGTCATTTCGATGCCCTCACATTCAATTTTCTATCAGTAATACTTACATCTACTTCATAAAGTATCCATATGCAAAATATATGTATTTACATAATTCACAAGTTCCTAATAAGAGCTTTTAATGCTTAACAAACCGAATGAGGAGATTCACATTTTTCCTTATCAAACTACTACCACTGATTCTATTTATTTTTCTTATTAGTTAGTTTTGAACTGGTGTTGAATTTATTAAATATTATACTTGATGAATTGCGAACAACACTAGTTCAAGACTAACTAATGACAAAAGTGAATAGAATCAATGGCTAAGGAAAGAACAGGAGATCTCGCTATTCGGTTCGCTAAGTGTTAAGAGAGAAAAACTGAATATACTTCAGAGAGTTGTCGAAAGCGAACTATTTTCATCGATCGTTCGTAGCGACGTAAATTCAGCGTCGAACTTCGCGGCAAATAAATCGCAATGTTGAGATAAGTTTTATACGATCGTGGAACGCGCGACAAGGGGTAGGGTCGTCGACTAGAACAGCGGGGACAGAGGAGATGGGCAAGGCGTCGCGGCGCCGAGCGTCTTAATAATGGCACGTCGTGGAAACGCGCCGTCATGCCGGCAAGGGCAGAGAATGGTGGAGCAAAAGGAGAGGACGAAAAGTGGCATGAACTCGTGATTTATCTGCTCTCGCGTACACCTTTCTCTCTTTCTTGTGATTTCGAGCAAATAGCATCGGCGTGTCTGCTCGTCTTCGTGCACTTCTTTCCTCGTGTCTGTGCGCATGCATAGCGAGAATCAAGGCCTAATTAACCGTTTGCGTACCACGAGCCGCTTTCGCGCTCTTCCGATTTCCTGTCGAGAAAACCCAGTGCATTTGACCGATACAGACAATTGACAGCGCGCTTACAATTAGCCAAAATGCGTTCAAACTTTTAGACGCATGTACGTCGCATCGCCATCACCTAGTATAAGAATATATATATAATAGTATTTCATAAAATAATAAGTTACAAATTAAAAGTATGAAAAATTTAAAGGACAAAGAATATTTCGGCACATAATCAAAGGAGCGCCATCGCGCTCTTCGGCTTTTTGCAACACATGATCGAAAGAGCGCGATCGCGCTCCTTGGCGTTTTTCGATCGTGTTTTTTGAAAACCCTTTGGTACGCAAACGGTTAAGCAACATTTTAACCCTTTGCGGTCGGCAGATTTTTCGACTAGGACTACCAGCAAGTCTGGACGAATTTAACTTTTCGGAGTTATTGTTCCCTAAGCGATTTAAGGTGGATATATCTACATTTAAAAGCACACACTATGTTGATGCTGATTTGTAATGTTTAATAGGGCTTAAATTGCATAAAAACCGAAAAAGCTAGCTTTTTAGCATTGTCTTGTCTTCCGTTGTACGGCAAGACTTGTTTGGGAAAGGTAGCGCACCGATGTCCTTTTTGGACCTCAAGGTAATGAACGCCCGGTTACTATGACTCAGCGGCAATAGTTATCATATAAAATTACGGTATCGATACAATTTTCTTATTAATTAATGGTGGAAGTTCAAAAACAAGGAAACAATATAGGGTAAGGTTGCTCAAGTCGTACCCCTTAAGGAAAAATCCGTATAAAACTTAGGATTTATCAAATGAATAAAAATTAAACGTGTTATTCAAAACTTGTGTTAATATTGTTGTTATTTATTATAACGAAATTGGTATAACATGTGGCTGATCCAAATGTATATTTGCTTGCAATTGTATGCGCTGTTGTCGCTGCAGTTCGTTCAAAATTCAAGTGGTACGACTTGAGCAACCTTACCCTAGATTAGGTGCTTTAAACACGTTGATAAAACGAAAGAATATTCTAAAATCATCTATCAATAAAATCCGCAATCATTTAGTTGCCAACTCAATACATACTTTGAAAAAGGGGGGAAAAATAAAAGGAAAGTTAGTCTCAAGAACGATGCGAACGGCTACAGTCGATCTCACCCAGAAAACGCAGCACCCTTGTTTTATTTTTCGAACCCATCCTTTCTACCTTTAACAAGTGGTATAGAAAATAGAGAGAACTAGATTTTTCATTTATAAACCGGATCGATTCGTTCGAGTTACCGTGCAGTATCGTTATTGTTACTGCTTCGTTGGTGACTAGTTGTAAGTTCGCGTTTGACTGACTTATTGTCTCTGTTACACCGAGGTATTTGTGAGGGTAGTTAAAAGTGATTTATATCGACCGTACCGCGATTTACATAAAGTTTCTTTGAAACGAGGTTCATTCACAGGGATCGGTTTGACTCGTGGGATTTTATTGCAGTTCAATCGAAATAATTTCAGAGTTGAGCGTGTTCTGATCCTTTCGAGTCGGTGGGTGTGAGGATAACGTGATTGGACGAATTTTTTTTTTTTTTGAAATGGTAGAACGAGCTATTGTGAAATTAGAAATGTTACGTCGAAGAGAAAGGTATCAATTGTTACGGACAAAGAATTGTTTAAAGGTGGTTCGTTTATAAAGTAGCGAATTCTTGACTGTCACGTTCTGAGGTGTCACGGTTTTTTATCTTGAATATTACTGCCATGGTTGCTCGACGCTTTACGTTTTTCATTTTCGTTGGTTACAACAAATAAAAGACCGATATAAAGCTTGTTGGTTGGTAAGCGGAACATAATTACGGGGACGTGGCAATCGACGTTTTAACGATAAGGGGGAGAGTGTATACGTGTTTGCACCTATTACCCAGGATTATAGTTTCGGAAATGAAGGGGTTAGCGGATGAAGGTATTTGCGGCAATTTTTCCATTATACGCCAACATACGGCAAAATGAGGCGGATTATAGGGAGAGGATCGTTGCACATAACATCCTTCGTTTTCCTTGTTTTTTTCTCTGTGCTGGCTAAACGATACAAATTTCTATGTACCTAATATTTCAGTGTAATAGAAAATTTTGAATTTAAAAGAGAAATTATTCAGTACAAACACATTTTGCATACTCGTTCTAAAATGCATTTCTATGATTACCTCATACTTTTTATCACTAAATATTAATTTACATGTTACGTTCACGATAGCTGTTTGTACACACACGTAACAATTACTGTAGCATTATAAAATTTATACAAAGGTAACTAAGACCAAGCAATTATATAGCGTATTTTATAACAACAGACTTTAATAAACAAAAATGCACGTACATATATGTCCGCGTATATAATATAATAAAATACATTTACAGAAGAATTACAAAAAAAAACACTTTAATCTTCCGTAATGTCTTTAAACTTGATATATTATATTCATGAAACAACTCAGATTGTCTGACGAGTTTCATGAATTTTCCTGAAAGTCCTCGAGTAGTTCCTAAGCCCTTACAACTGGTGACAATTTGTACGTAACCTTTTACCGACACTTTTCCCGAATTGTTCTTTTATTAATGTGCGTTTCGTTGCACGTGCACCAACAGGTTGCATATAAGTGCCCCCTTACACTGGAAAATTTAACCCCCTGCAAGAAGTTGCAGCAAGGATCACGTAGTAACGTGGAACGCGTACTCCTCGACGAATGACAGGCGGAAAGGAAAGGGTGTCGTTCGTAGGGTGGCGCGCGGGCTATCGTGTTGCACAATTACCGTTCAGAAGGCAAACTTGTCGGTATGCGAGAAGCGGTCTCGCACGTGAACCGATATCCGCGAGAGAGCGAGAATGGACCGATCGAAGGGGGGGCCAGCAGAATGAAACGTCTCATTCTCACGTGAGCGTCAAAGTGTCACGTATCGGTCGTACGCTCGAATGTCTCTCGGAGAAGTCCTCGTGGTAATCAATCGAGGCCTCCCCCTCTGTCTCGTTCGCCCTCCTGCACCAGACACGAAGTCTTATCGAGAAAGAACTTGGTCGTGGCGTCGCTTCGAACGTGTCGCAGTGTCCCCTTTCGACGCCTTCCGTCGATGCCCTATCATCTCTTGGTCGTTCCTGAAGATCTATCGCGCACGCACACGATTCGTGGACTCCTATCGAAGGAGTTCGAGATGGAGAGAGAAAGAGAGAGAGAGAGTTAAATAGAGAAATAAATAGAGAGAGAAAGAGAAAGAGAGAGTTTCCTTCGTGCTCCTCAGGGAACCCGATATCATCGGTCTACCGCGGATCTCGACAATTTTATTTCCGTTCTTGGAGCCTCTCGCCTGCCGACGCTGAGAGGAATCGAGCCTGGAGGAGGATGGTTGGGGATTCCGTGAAATCGATTAATTAAGTCAATACGGGCTTGGGGATAATGGCGGGGCCGGCGGGCGAGCGGAAGACGAAGAAAGAGCGAGCGGCGGGATAGTAAAGAAATTATTAAATGGGAGGCGATTGAAAAAAGTTCTCCGGGAGAAATGGAATTATATTCGACGCCGGGAGTATAATATCGCGGGGAGGGATCGCGGCTGAGAATGGAACCGGTTCAAAATTTAGATGGAGTTTAATCTGATCGACTTCGTGCCGCCGCCCTGCGCCCCCTACCCTCGTTTGCGTCGTGGCTTTTAACTTGGACATCATCGAGGAGCGAGTTTTTAGACCTTTCTCCGTTTCCGATTTAAATGATAGATTATACCGTCTAAAAGCGTGGACCTCGGTCTAGATATCTCTGGTGTTACAGATAGTAGGTGAATCAATGAGGCGAACGTAAAATTGGAAGTTTTTCTATAGATTCTTAAAATCGAATTAAAAGATTAAGATGGAAAAATAGAACGAAATGGAATTGCGAACGGGATAGAATTGGATTAGGTAGTTGGGGAACTATGGTGATTGTGTTAAAATTGAGATGTTTCCGTTATTATTTCAACTGATTTGAAACCTAGTTAGAGACTGAGAGGACAATGCACGAATTTCTACAAATATGTAAAACGATATTTTGTCGAAAAACATTTTATCAAGTTTAAATCCGTGAGATTCGTACATACTTGTCGAATATTTAAGTGGAAAGCTTAGGATATAATGTAGCGGTTAATTTTGATGCAAAGACAGCTTGAAGTAAGAACAAAATAAAATATTTGATCCTCGCAAAGATAAACTATCAGTTGATGGAGAATAGAGGGAGCGGATCGAAAAATCTCTGGATTCGTGATATTGGTTCACGGGTAGGTCATGTGCTAAGACCTGCTTCTTCTTTGATATCTTATATCCTCGAAGGAAAAGATGAAGTTCCATTTCGTCTCAACAGTATTCTATTGTCGAGGAATGCCGGTCGCGCTTCAGCTGCCGGTTATTCAACCGAATCAGGAAACTTGCACCGATAGCTTTTGGATTTTTAATGAAACATACAATTTTCACGTTTAGCAACAGAACTTGACATTCTTCTTTATAGTTTCATATCTAATTGTACGTTTCATCGGGTGACCTAGATGTTATCTCTCAAAGGAATTTGTTTCAAAACATCGACATCCTACATTTTTTAGAAAGTGTACACGAGTGTTTGATAAATCAAACGCATGATTTTGTATTACGAACTTTTAAACCTGAAATAACCATTTTAACGTATACCGACTGTTAACGTTATTTGAAACGGACGTTTAGCGAGCTCCGTTAACTGTAAAACGAAATAACCGGCATGCATTACGTACCTACTCCAATTCGAAGAATTCACGGAAATTTCTTCTTAGCAGGCATAGAGGAATTGTTAAAATTCCGTCGACGACACGGATAGCCGGAATTCTCGAAATAGTCGATGATGCAGCGCGGCTCGTTTTGCCGAAGTTTATCGGAAATATTCTTTTGTGCCTGGAAGATGTAGAACGTGCCCTTTCGCCGCAGGTTCCCCGGGGCACAGGGGATCCGAAAGCCACGGAGCATCAGGCACTGATCCGAGTTGTCGTTCGACGCTTTATCGGGAGCCTAATTCTCACGTTCGGCCGAAAGAAAATTCGAGTGGGTAGGTTTATTCGGGTCACGTGGCCCGATATGGCTTCCGGATGCGAGCCCGCACCTTTGGTCCATCTTCCTCGTTCCTCCCGTGCCCTTTCTCCTCGTCCGCCCATTTTTCTTTCCTCGCGGAGTCCTTTGCTGGCCGAGAGGAGTCGACTCCTTCTGGAACACGAGTTCACGTTCCTTCCTTCTTACTTTCGAGCTACTTCCTTCCTTCCTCGAGCACTCTGGAGTTCGTCCAATGTTCCTTCCTATACCCGGTCGGGTTTCCTTTTCCGAAATTCACCTCTTGTCCACCCGAACTCGAGTCCACGGCGTGTCCCTTCGGCTCTCGCCGTTCCCGAGTCATCCATTTCCATGGAAGCTGCTTAACCGCGGCTAACGCATCGCTTCTGATCGCGTCGCTTCGTGGCCTTCTAGTTACCCGCTCGGCTGGTTCCTCGCAATACGATCCCTTTTTGCTTTGAGCTTCTCAGATCGCCCTCCATTATCGCTCTTTCTCTTCTTCGCGTCGCGGACCTTGCGCGACCATATTTGTTGCACGCTACCATTTCCCGAGGGTAGCTCTTTCACATTCTTCCACGTCATTAGGTAGAACCTCTTCGAAGACGGTCCGTTTTTCTGTTTCTTTCCGCTGAAAGCGCTCGATATCTTTCGTTGATCATCGACAGGATATTTGTCGCGTTTCGTCAAAACGTGCGCAGGCAGTCTTCATTGATATTCGATGAATTAGATAAGTTTAATAAAATTAAGTTTGAAAGTATTTGAACGAGAATCGTTGTATTGGATATCTTATTAACCGTACTTTTTTTCAACTGCACTACAATTTTTCTAGCAGCTTTCGTTTCGTTATCGCTAAAGTTTCCCCCTTTGAAATACGGAGCGCACTGTTTCATTAGCTGTTTATTTGATTCGCAGTTTTAAAGCGACCCTCTTAGATTTCCTCTGATTTTTCATATCTCATTTTGTTGCATTGTTTCTACTCTGCCGCGTTCCCGTTCGAGCCACCCCTTTTTGGTCCGTCTTTTCCTTGTTTACCCGACTCTCCTCGTCTTTTTACGCGGTTATGAGCTCCAACTTATTTTTCCCTGTTACTTTTGTTGCCTCTTTCCCATCCTCCCTCCCCTCCCACCCTCTCGAGAGGGGGAGAGCTTCCAGGAAAGTTCCAGCTTCGTCTCCTACCGCGGCTACAATCTCCCGCTTCGGAATTACAGCTTCATTTCAGCTCGACTCTCCTTCGTTTTACATATTCCTCCGCCCCGCCGCGACCCTCTTTCAGTTTCTTCCGCCTCAATTCAATATCGTTGTTCCTCGTCATCCAAGAGCAACGGCGGAATTGTTTAGCTTAAGGGTAACCCGTATCGGGCCGTGTTCAGGTCCGAGTTCAACGAACCAGCGCATAGGTGCATCGTAAATTGTTGTTACCGCATTCTTACAAGGCTCTGCACGCGTTATGCTTTTCCCTCTTTTTCGGTTTCCGACGCAGACCTTGTGTACCGTGCAATTGTCTTCTCTTAGTTTCTACAAGTTCTCCGTGTTTCGCGTTTGCATCGCGATTCTCTCACGGTTTCTCGTTAGAACGAGAATTTTTTCACACTTTATCCTTTCAGTAAATTTAACGCCGAAACGCGAATTTCAGATATGAGAAGAAAATGGAAGATGTAGATATTAGAAAGCTGGTTAGATGTAAATACTAGGAATTTAAATATGTGTGCTGTTCTACAAATGTAAATTATTATTATTATTATTATGTTTTCATTTCTCGGTGTTTTCCTGGTTTTGCTCCATTCCTACGGGTCTTTTCCTTAGACCAGGTAGAAACGGACCTATCTATTTATATTGGTGGATCCATGAATTTTCTCACTATTGCACATTATTATTAATATTATTATAATTATATATTAATTATTATTATTATTATTATGAATATTATTACTAGATTTTTCTTCTCATATTATCGTACTTCGTTCTCACTCACGAGCAATATTCTCGATAGCGATTCAATTAATGGAATATTTATCCGTGACGTCTTGCTCTCGATTCGGTTCTCGGTTTTCTGCATTCTTTATTTCACAACGACTAGCACCACCCGTTCCAGCAATACCGGTGCCCTTTTTTTCTCGATTCGTAATTCGACGCTGCATCCGCGTGTCACTTCCAATATTTGACACCGAAACCGTCCCTTCATTCGACCCTTTCGTTCTTCCCTCTCCTTCGTTCTCTCTCTCTCTCTTCTCTCTCGTGCTATCTGATCTCATATTCCCGAGGGAGTTGTCAGCCGGCGTTCTCGCCTCTCCCGCGCGCTCTCGTATATCCGCAAGCGAAAGCGTGTAATGAAGTACCCGGGCTGTAATTATTGTCCTATATGCGAGGCCATTGTTCGGTTCTTTGCCTCCAGCCTGACGAATCAATTTTTGGTGGCCTATGCTCGCATATTTCAGCCGGCAAGCTCGCAGCGATTCGTGTTTCGGAGAATAATTTTCGATACTCAACGAATTTCTAAGCGTAGAAACATAGTTGTAAAGAATGGTACAAAAACGGCAAGCATAGAGAGCGGTCCATTCTCTGGTAGGCTTACGATCAGCTGATGTTATCCTTGCTTCTTTGCCAGCACCCTTTTTCCCGGCCCTTGTCTCCAATCAGGCCCATTGCGCACGTTTGGGTCCTCGATGGTTCAAGCTTGGCTAGCAGCCCCGAATGGAGTTGCCGGCGAGACCCACGTGTCCTCTTGACAATGCACTTCCGCAATGGCATTCCTTGTAAAGTTTAATTTCGTAAGGCAATCTGTGTCTCGCGATAATAAAAGCCACTGTCGTTGATCGAGTTGAATCGAGCCAGGTTTGAAAGTACTTCGAATAAATTGGAATGCAGATCACGGGCACAGTGGACACCGAAAACCCTTCCTCGTTATCCGTATGGCGGCCTCAAAGGGTCGGTAGTAGAAGGAATACTTCGTTCGAAAGATGTTGGGCATTGTGTTGCCCTGATGAGGTACACCATCGTCATCGTGTTTGCTCAAGACAGTCATCGGGTCGGATTAACATCGAGCTGAGTTGGGGTTAGACGTGGGTGAAATCTTATCTGGCCTAACAATAAATCGATAGGTCACCGATATTCTATTGTTTTCGCCCCCGTTGCTCTCTTATACCCTGGCACACGCTGTCTTCTCGTGACGCTATATAAAATTGTCGACTTTATCGGATACACGACGCTGAAGGACCGCCTCGCTTGGCCCCTTTATATAAGGACATAGAGAGCCATTATGTTCCCTAACGAGACCCCGATATCGCGTCTTAATAAGGAGAAAATTAAGCGCGACTCGATCACAATGCAGTGCCGTGCAGAATTTAGTTACGCGGGTCGAGAAGGACGGTTCCCTTACGAGGTCGAGCGAGCTTCTTCGATGAATTCGGCTCGTCGAATCGAAAATCAAAGGAACGTATTGAATCGTAGAGAGAAGACGCGGACTGAATTGGAAACAGAGTATGATCACAGTTGGCGGTGTACCGTTTTTGCCTTGGATCTTTTCCTCGGGTCCAAGTAAGAGGCGAGTTGTTGATCGAATAAATCCATTTTCCATCATACGCCACCTATACATAAATATATACATACGTGTGCGCGGATCTTCGATTCCTATCTTACAGGTAATCCGTGCCACTATTCTTGCAACGTATTGCCTTTTATCTCGTCGGTTGTGCAAGACGATATCCGTCGCACAGCAGTGTGCTCGTTCCGCTTTCCGCTTCCGTTTCCCTGATTTTCATTTTCAATCTCAGTTTTTTGCAATTCAAAGTCGCTGGCCTGGACACGGCAGGCAATAACTTACGATTCCAGGAGTCAAACCGATTGACCTTTATTCGGATCTATTTTCAATCTTGGAACCGCCCCACCCTTCCGTGTAGTTGTCCGACGAACAACTTCCTCCTTTACCGGATGTATTTACCGGGACCGTCTGATCGGGCAAGTTGATACATGAACGGAAGAGCAAACGTATGATCCAGACCCAGATTCCCGAGTATCCGAGTATCAAAGGTAATACCCAAGTTGGCGTTCCAACTTTCAAGGGGATACGGGAACTGATGGACGCAATCGGACCGTTTGGCATCGTTTTCGATCTAACCTTTACCGGCTCGTCATTTATTGATCTGTCTTGCGGGAGGTGTCCTGCGAGGTCTAAGCAATTTATTCTTTCGATTATTTGGAGTGCAAAAACAATGCGATCAAAGGACTTCGTATACGTGTGGCAGAAAAACTCCAGCGTATGGTCAAAATCGAACACATCCGGCACTTGTAATATTATCTCGCATCTAATTATAATACATACTCCTTTGGTTAAAAGTTGAAGCAGTAAGCAATAGCAAGCGCGAACTCAATATTTTCAAAAACATTCTTTATTCTAAGAAACTGATTTACGTTAATCTATCTTTTCTATATTCAGTCTGTTTAATAAAAGTTGTGGTGTAATAATTATCTCGCGATACACTTTGATGAGTTCGTCCTTACCACCCTTAATAGCTCGCACACATTTGCTCGAATGTTGTCTTCAATTTATAATAAGATTCCAGAGAAATGTAAAATCCTCTCAACAGTATTAGCATTAACTGACTCGTCAATTTCGACGTCTCCGCGATCCTACTCTGTTATACGCTTCATCCGCAACATTTCTCTTGCTCAACAATAACCACGGTTCAACCGAAACATTTAATTTCCATATCTCATAATCACTCGATCCGTCGAGCACCGTGACCGCGCGTGCACCAATGCCGGGCGCTAATTGCTTTCATTCTTTCAAGTCGTAACTCAGAAGCGGCTGAATGTCAATATCCCGGTTCCCATTGCTCCGACCCCTTCTTCCTCTTGTCCCTCTTGTTCAGTTCCCTCTTATACCCTGGTTCCTGTGGGAGTCAGCGGGATAATAGGAGAACGTCGTGTGGCGAAGGTTACACACACACACACACGCGGGCAGGCTCGCGCTCCGCCAATTGTCCTGGCGTATCAACGCACATCAATGGGGTAGTCCTTCTAATATTTTTCTCTCATTTCCTTACCAGAACGCCGGGAATTCTATCGAATATTCGTTTGAAGTTAACCAGTTTCCATTGTTCCAATTCGAGGCTCAAAGGAAACTCCTTCTCCTCTCCTCACCCTTTCCTCACCCTTCGCGTGTCTCACTCGCTTCCCTTCCCACACTTGTTTCGACTTGTACCGTAGTCCTCCCGAGGGAGTTGTGCCGGGGCGAATAGTGTGCTGGTGACCCCTCGTCCTCGTGCGACGCACCTACACGTACATAAATTGCGCGACGAGGATTCTTCATGCCGTCGTGCCGCATTTCCGGGGACACGGCCAAAGAATATTGCTTTCTTCCGCGATACGGACACGCAGGTGTATCTCGATGTCCGTTTTAATTTTTCCTTTGTTACGTGGACGACGGACGGCTTGCTAGCCGAGATTTAATTTCGCGTACGCTCCGATCTCCCTTTCGAATTTTTAATACCTGTTCCGATATTAAACCTCGCCGCTTCATCTTTTTGGCGCGATGAAAATTGTTTCCGTTTTAATTTCGTTCGAACCGATCGTCATTTCGATCTCTTTAGTTTCGAACGTTTAATATTGTTACGGTTAGTTAGATAAAACTGTATATTTGGTTAACCCATTCACTGCCAGGTAAATTTTAGAGCGTCTTGCCCTGGACGCCAAGGTTTCATTTTAAGGAAAATATGGGTTATCATTTTGATCATGAAAACTAGAAGATTTGTTGATTTTGAAAAGAAGATATTATTACACATAGTTTTCCTTCATCCTTTCTAGTAATTCGTAACTGAAACGGCTATAAACTTATTCCGTGATCAATTGCAATCAATCTAAAGCTTATAGCACAAACCATGAGATATCTCGTAGTTGGCAGTGAATGCGTTAGTCAACGCGGAGATTCTTAATCGACAAGTCGTTTAACCCTTTAACGTGCACACTCGAGATAATTCGAGCGACAATAAAATTTACAATACAATAAAAATTTTGATTATTTTTATACCTTTTTAATTTTCTTGCCAAAACAACGTTCTAAATTGTGTTTTTTTATATTTAAAAAAACTGATTTTTTTTGGTCGGCTTTTTAAAAAAAAATCGTTCATTAAGGGGTTAACGACGAATAATTTCTGCTAATAAACACGAAAACAGTTTTCATGCTCTAACGAAGCATAACCCTCCTTTTCTCTTATTTAGCGGTCCTTCGTTTTACAGATTCGAAACGTTAACAACGCGTTTCGTCTGGTTACCATCGGATATACGGTATATACGCCCGTGCAATCGGTTTTAAAAGTTCCCCGTGCTGTTTCATTATCGTTGCATTATTCCTGCGAAGTTGCCGCGGGAACTTTTAATAATTTTATCAAATATCTCCCGGAACTTGCCTCAACTCTAATTCCACGTTCTGTTTTTATTCGCCGTGCATCTTGCACCGCGAATGCGCGCTCCCCCCCTCCTCCCGTCCCTGCATTCCTGCGGGAATTACCGCGCGAGCACCACACCTATTTCTCGTTCGCGTGAAACGTTGGACGCGAAATCTTCCCTCAGCGGTTGTTCCCCATGTTCTCATTGTTGCCCGCAACCCCTCCCCCAATGTTCGCTGAATTTTACTTTCTTTAATTCTGCATTAAAAACTTCATCAAACATCCCCCGTTTTGTGTTTTATCCCCTTTCTGCCGAGCACCATGGCTCTTCTCCACCCCTTCGTTGATCCCCTTAATCTTCGCCCGTGTACTCCCGCGGGAACGCTCTCTCTCTCGCCTTTCGCGCCGAGAACAGGCGGTGCTCGCGCACAAACGCTCCCTCTGCCTCTATCGATTTCGATCCTTTCATTTTAATATGCGGACCAAATCAGGCAACTGGGAGCAGTCGCGCTTGATGTTCGGTTTGCGATAAAAACGGAAACGGCCGCGAAAGAATTGGACGTTGTAACTCGGGGACGAGCGTTTTTTAACCCCTAGCGAAATCTTCTTTTCCTGTTTCTTTCAAACGAACGGTTTTATTCTGTAGCCGAAGAGCGAAGCTTCGCTGTTAGGTATAAGAAGTTGTACTGACACATGGTAAACGGTTTTGTTTATTTGATGAGAATCTTGAACACTTCAGTTTGTTTCGATTTGTTGTAATACAAATATGAAACGTTTGGAAAATGTAGCCTTTCAAAGTTCTCAAATCTACTGTTATCAGTTATCGAGAAACTATTGAACACGAGTCCATTGTTAATTTTCTCCAAATAGCACGTGTTTCGTTTCTGCAATAAAGAGCTGAAAGAGATTAATAATTCGTAACCTAGCGCGTTCAAAGGGGGTACACTTTGGAACCATCAGATACATGGCGATTTTAGTGTGTCGCTTGACCTCTGAGGAATCTAACTGCGTTATCCAAATACTCGGATGACGCTTCTAGTGGGCCAGACTTACATCCGCAAGTCTGAGGCTATAGTAACCGTAAAAAAATTCGTTTATAAAATCGTTCTTACGCCCTTGCGCTACGTAGTTAGAAGAGGGAAGAAAAAGGGGTTGTTAAAAAATTTAAGTCGCCTCTTGGATTGGGTACGTGTGCACGGTGTTGAAGCACCTTGCTCTAACACTTTTATGCATAAGATATTCAGAAGACTCGAATTACTTGGCAAGAGAACGCATACAGTTTCCTGTGAAGAGGAGTAGCGCAGTTGCACTTTGCGGCTGGCTCGGTACACTTACGAAAGAGCGAAGGCAGTGGGAAGACAAAACCCTGTTACCCCATTCAGCTTCTCTTAGCAATTACGTGACTCATTCGACGCGCACGGTTGCCCCTGTTTCCAGAGGCATTAAAAATTCGACAAAATATTGTCCTCTTGCTAGATCTCCCTTCATATTCTCCTCCCTTCGGCCTCTCTGTCTCCGTTGTCCTTATCTTCTCGTTAGGTCCGCCACCCTCGTGTTCCCGAGGGACGTGGCGAGGAAACCCGCCCTTGCTGCCTTCCATGAAACGAGTATAAGGGTAGAGTATCTTTCGTTATTGCAACTTCGTGGATTCCATTGTTTCACACGTGCGTTTCCATTTTTGATAGGCGACGACACACATCGGCGAGACCCATCGAGCCCGGATTTCCCATTTTCTTAATTTATTTCCTTTTGTTCGATATCCACGCTACAGACGGAGTAGTTCCGGCTGGAATCTCCGCCGGTTTCCCTTTGTTGCCGTCAGACAATGTTTCCTGATTTCTGTTTTATTAGTCCGGTTGTAATGGAAATTGTACACATCGTTTGGATTCGTGATGCTCGAGACGAAGAAATGTTATTTCAATTTTTTAAGCTATACTTTTCCGATGGAAACGAGAAGTAACAATTATTCCAGTCTAATGATTTTTGTATCGTATATCTCTCGCCTCTTTGTTTTACTTCTACGTTGTAAATTGCGAATTAGCAGCGAAGAAACGTTATTATTGATGATAATGTCGTCGAAAGTAAATTCGGTGCACTCCTGGTGTAGCTAGTCAGTCGGAAATATGAAAGTGTGATAAAAGTACGGCAGCGTTTGCATTTGTAAATTCGCGTGCGCCAGAATATTCTGCATCGAGTCGTCGTAAAATGAGGGTATATCCCTTTTTTTTTTTATTTCCTTTTTTTCGAGGGGCACTGGACATTTCGACCTTCACAAGCAGAACGTATTTGCGATTCTTATGCATACGCCCGCGCAGCCTGTTAAAGTACGTTTCAAAATTTTGCGTACGCTCGGTATGCTAGAAGGCTAATTTACACAAGCTGGATTATATTCGAGAGAGTGGACAGAAAGGGGTGCAAGTAAAATTTAACCAAATATTGAGCTTCTGCTTAAAAGCAGCGTATGTGCACGCAAAAACTTAGCAACTCGGTGGCGTAACCAAATTCATGGTTGCTATCTAGCTGTTTGCGACAAAGCAACCACTTTTTGTCCCCGTCAAAGCTTTTCCTGCGACGCATAAATCAAGCGCATTTAAAATTTCCACCCGAGGTTAATTCGACGGAATGATAGCGTTAAATTTTGTTCTCTACATTTCTCAAATTATCATATTTTTAATCTTGTGCCCACCTAATCAATGACCCCTGCCAAACCTTATTGATCGTGGATCACATTATCTTCCACTGCATCGAGTACTCATCTTTCAGACAATTAATACAACCTAAACCCCATTTTAACGAACATTATAAAGAATTCACCATTTATAAGGAATCTACTGCAATACAGGAAGCATACAAGACTGTACAACAAACTCAAAACCGCTCAACTATTTAGATACTGTCGCTGATAATCCTATTAACGGTGGATGCGACATTGAATAACAAATTTGGAAAAAAAAATCATCTTGTCCCGTATTATTATGCAATTCTCCAGAATCTCCTTCCCTAAATTCCCAAGCGAGATTCGTGATTAAAAATTAGTTCTTTTCCAAAAGCAAATAATCGTTGCGCCTTCCAAACGATTCGTCACCATACTTTGGCGCACTCGTTTCCGGTACCACCTTTCGTTATAATCCGCCCTCCCCGCCCTGAAATTCCCCGTGAGCTGCATAGGAGGAAACCCTCGAGCCGCGCTCGAATTATTCCGTTTCGAGAGATGATCCCCCTCTTTATAGGCCGCGTATACGTAGAAGGGTGGCTTCTCCGCTTGCCCCAGGATCTGCGGCTCATTGTTGCAACGTATCTAGCCCGCGTTGTGTGCGGCCGCAACCGGTGTCGAGTTTCAGCGCTGCACACTGCACCGGGGCGCAAACTGCGAGTGACCTCCCCACGCAATTGCATGCAGGTTATACAGCTAATGCGAAATGGCAACTGGCAGGGACCGCCGCGCGCGGCCAAACTCCACCATACCCTCTCGCGGGTAATTATAAACAGACGCGAGTGCGGGTGGAAATTATCGATCGGGGACGACTTGCGGCCTCTATCGACTTTTATCGGGCCGGACATCCCAGGGGACGGATTCGGCTTAACCCCTTTGCCTTATGGCCGTCGGTCGCAGAGTTGGGTAAAACACGTGTAATCAATGAAAATGTCCGATCAACATACGAATCGAATTTGTACAGTTTTTAATGCGATCATCTTGAAGTAACTTTAGCATTTATTTAACATGAAAAGAATGAAGGACGATGTTGTACTTTTGCTTTATGGCCTTTAGTCGCAGAGTTGGGTAAAACACGTATAATCAATGAAAATGTCCGATCAACATACGAATCGAATTTGTACAGTTTTTAATGCGATCATCTTGAAGTAACTTTAGTATGTATTTAACATGAAAAGAATAAAGGACGATGTTGTACTTTTGCCTTATGGCCTTTGGTCGCAGAGTTGGGTAAAACATGTGTAATCAATGAAAATGTCCGATCAACATACGAATCGAATTTGTACAGTTTTTAATGCGATCATCTTGAAGTAACTTTAGTATTTATTTAATATGAAAAGAATAAAGGACGATGTTGTACTTTTGCTTTATGGCCATCAGTCGCAGAGTTGGGTAAAACACGTGTAGTCGATGAAAATATTCGAACGACATACAAATTGAATTTGTAAAATTTTGAAAGATATCAATTTTTAATTCGATCATTTTGAAGTAACTTTAGTATCCGTTTAACATAAAAAGAATCAGGGGCAATGTTATACCTTTGCTTTATAGTCATCAGTTGCAGAGTTTGGTAAAACACGTGTAGTCGATGAAAATATTCGAATACTATACGAATTGAATTTGTAAAATTTTGAAGGATATCAATTTTTAATTCGATCATTTTGAAGTAATTTTAGTATTTATTTAACACGAAAAGCATAGAGGACGATGCTGTACCTATCGATGACCGAATATTTTTATGAACAGTTATTTTATCATTGTGATTATTATAATACATGTTTGATATATGATGCCTACTGTACCCAGAGTTAGTACGCTTGTGATATCGTGAATTAACAAGTAAGGTATAAATTTCTAGCATTCGATTCCGCCGGTATATGTAAAATATGCATTGCTCTGTAAAAGCTTGTTTTCGTAAATTGCACCGCGCGTTTCTGTGTTACCCGCTTTATTTTATTCTTCCGGTTTGTTCAGAAATTCAGTTTCCATTCGCGAGACGCGATTTCGCAACGAGAACAAAGTCTGGGGCGGACACGGGGCGCGTGTTGCTAGGCGAGAGTCGGTTCATAAAAATTGAAAATCCAGAATTTTTGAAATTCTAGATGTTCCCGTTCGTTTGTTCGCTCCCTATGCGCGACTGTAGGACGTTGCGCAAAAATGACGGAATAGGTCGAGTTTTTCTCCTCGTATTTGTCCGATTTTAAACGAATTTCCAGGAACTCGTGCAGGGCAACGTAGTTTCGGTTGAGCAATAGCCATTAGTATTTTTACCGATTCTATGAATGGGAGCACTTGTGCAGTTAATTAGCGCCGCAGACGTTTTAACCTAATTTAAAGAATGATTAGTGCTCAACTTGCTGTAATTAAGAGAGAGTTCTTTGCTTAATACGACAGCCACAAAACCGGTTTCTTCTGATTTTGGTAACTTGTGTAACGTGTTTCGTTGCAACGCCCGGCAGTAACGCGAGCAAAAACTGGTATCCGATGATGTTTGCTCGATAGAAAACGTGCAGCGGTACCAGTACGCTAAACGTTACGGTAATTTAGAAAATCTGCATTTATATACAATTTTACTTCGCGCGCGTTTACATTAATATCACACCGTATACTTCAAAGTTGGATTCGGCGAAATTCAATCGATCATCGTTGATTCAATTTACTTCGCTTAGTTTCGCCGTTATTATCGTTACTCTATCATCGCTTAATTCGTAACGTACAAAATATTTTCCCAGAGACAAGCTTTTCGAAAGCTTCTTCGCACACGTCACAAATCTTTAGTATCTCTCGAACACACTTTACCGAATTCTAATAAATAATCCCAAAGCTACTCATTACTCCTTACGGAGCACTGCTGCCTCCGAACTTCCCATCAAACAGTGCACTGTTCTAAAGGCTTAACGCTCCGAAGGCGGTTGCTAGCAACAGCTGCCACGAAATTATCCATCGGGAAACTTCGCTGCGTCCCTAAAACAGACAACCTCCCCGGCTCTTCGGCGTATCGCAATTATTCCCCGAAAGATTGCTCAGCGAGGCCCGTATTCGCGGATCACGAAATCGGTTACGGT
Organism: Tetrapedia diversipes; assembly: GCA_033822845.1. Taxonomy (NCBI): domain Eukaryota; kingdom Metazoa; phylum Arthropoda; class Insecta; order Hymenoptera; family Apidae; genus Tetrapedia; species Tetrapedia diversipes. The sequence goes on along the minus strand of JAOPTO010000541.1, from coordinate 26,680 downwards.
ATTTACTCTGGCCGTGGCCGGGGAACCGGCTAGAGACAGAGAGATTGACAGACCATTTTACAGTCTTGTTACCACGGTCGCGAAACTTTCTCGCGGGGCACTCAAGCATGATTATAATCCAGACGTTTGCCGGCGGATAGCCGCGCGGAATATCGACCGTCGCCAGGCCGGCACCCGGCAACTTAATCAAGCCCCGAGCCTCTTCCTTTTCATCGTTGAATAAAGTTACCCTTTGTCGTGTAACAAGTAGATTCAAGGCGAGCCAGACCATCCCCCTCTCGCGCTCTGCGCAGCGTCGGAGGTTTTAAAATGATTTTATTATCCGCCTGGTAATTGGCCCGATGTGATTTCCCCGCCGCCGAGATTTTATTACCATTATCATATTTCCCTGTCCCGAAAGGTACACCCTCTCTTTCTCTCTCTCTCTCTTTCTCTCTCCCCTCGATTGCACCGGCGGATCCCATTTGCGGATTATTGCGATTTATTTTGCGCGAGGATCCAGCTGCATTCAAACGACGAACGATTCTTTCCTGCTCGCGATTAATCGTGCGCTTCCGTTTCGAGCGTAAACGATTTCTCAGGCGGCAGAGATTAATTAGTCATCGGGAGCAAGATTTTTGTTAGATTACACCGAAAGGATTTCGTTCGACATCATCTGCTTGCCTAGAAATCAACTTTTACGCTAGGTAATAGTTAGTTTTTACTGTGTACCAATCGCAGAGTTTCGTTTCCAGAAAAGCACGAATTTTTGCACCGTTCGAAAACAAGGGACAAGTAATTTTAAATTGACCCAGTACGGGATTAAGATCGAATTTTATAACAAACATGTGTGCGACACCTAAGCATTAAATTGCTAATTTCTACGAAAAAAAAACGGTCAAATATTTTGTTAGATTACATTCAAAAGGTTTCGTTCGACATCAACTGCTTCCCTGGAAATTAACTTTCGCACCGTGCAATAATTATTTTTCTCCGGGTTCCAACCACGAAGTTTCGTTTTCAGAATAACACAAATGTTTGCACTGTTCGAAAACAAGGGACAAGTAATTTTAAATTGACCCAGTACGGAATTAAGATCGAATTTTATAACAAACATGTGTACGATACCTAAGCATTAAATTGCTAATTTCTACGAAAAAAACCGGTCAAATATTTTCTTAGATTACATTCAAAAGGTTTCGTTCGACATCATCTGCTTCCCTGGAAATTAACTTTCGCGCCGTGCAATAATTAATTTTCTCCTGGTTCCAATCGCGGAGTTTCAATTTCAGAATAACATAAACTTTTGCACCGTCCGAAAACAAGGAAGAATCAATTTTAGATCGACCTAATACGGGACTAATCGTAAAATCGAGTTTTGCAAGAAACACGTGTCCGTAACCCAGGCATTAAATTGCTAAATTCAACGAAAAACGATCAAGTAGGTCTAACATCCTTATGTCGATTCGTTCTGTTCGCGAAACAAACCGCGCAAACGATATTTTCGCGGCAATTTCAGCGCGTATCGATTGATACGATGTCCGTGAAAATAGCGCAACAGAGACGATCGTTTCTACGGTAAGAGAGGCATCGCGTCGTCCTAACTGCCCCATCAACCGAAGGGATAATGGTCACACGTTAGACAAGAGGACATCGGAAAAAGTTTGCGGCCTGTTGGTCGGTGCCGAGCACGATTCCGAAACCGACGTTCGCCGGAACAGTCATGCGGGATATCGATCGCCATTACCGCGGACTTAATGAACCCCGAGGCCCGCGCCTTAACCGCTGAATATGACAGTGCCGTGCAATAAATAGACAAGTGGGCATACTCGTGGCGTCGGATCGCCCTTCGAGCGCGCTTATAACTTCGTGTACCGGGTAATTTCGGTGTATCGAGTGTCTCTTATCGACGACCGGTACACACAACGGCCGGAGATACGATCGAACATCCGGCGGCTGAGTTTGTCCAATCGTGGAACAATCGTTGGCAACGATCGTCAACCGGCGAACAGAAGTCGTGCGAATGTTGTGTCGGATTCGTCGATGGGAATATTAACCCTAGATAACTAAACTTAAATTAGCGTTATTATAGAAAAATTCTGCTTTAACGACTTTAGTAGAGCGAAAGATGGGACTCTGCATAATAATTTAAATAAACTCTGTTCCTCCCCAAGAAAAAAAAAACTAAAATTAACTTGTACACCTAACAGTTATAGGAAAATTCTGTTTTCATGATTTTAGTAGAACGAATGATGGGACTCAGGTGTGAATTAAATAAAAGTGAAACGATTTGAATATTAATAAATGTTTATTTAAAATAATTTAACATTGACAACTTAAACGACTTTACAACTTAGCAATTTCTACGTTGAGAATCACACTTTTGCTACGTTCACAGTCAAATTCTTTCTGCTTTCACAGTCGAACTCTTTCTGACGAACGTTCGCATTTTCCCCATCACATATTCTTCCAAACACTCGTTTCCTTTCTTTCTAATTGTCAATCTTTCTCGCTTGATGCATTCGGTTACAACCGCCCAAAATTCCTCAGTCGCAACGTTTTCTCAATTGCTCATCTTACGCAAAGCATGTTTATCATGTAGCTTTCAATTTTGTTGTATTAACACCAGAATTACCGATGCCTGAAGCGTACATATTTCCATTAAGGAAATCATATTGAAAATCATGTGAAAGAGAATTTCATACAGGTGTATTAGATTTAGAAGTTAATACGAAGTTAATACCCAAAGTGTTTGCCATTACTTTCGATAACCTTAGCTTATTCTTCAGACAATTGCCAAATCCCTTGGCGTAAAAAAGATAGTGGTTGCAATGCGATAGGGTTATGAATGATTCAACATAGATACACTGAATTAACTTCTATACCTAATATACGGAGAAAATACTTTATATTTTTTACAGGAAATTGTGGAACATTTCTGAGAATGCCTCATGGTGAACTTGCGAAACTTCTACGAAAAAATGACGAATCGATCGTTTCGATCTGTTTGGTAGACACTGAATATTGTTAATTTAAAGAATGGAAGCAAACCCATCACGGTCGGCTGTTAACGTGGATTTAATGAGCCCGTCTGAAAGTTGCCTGTTTCTTTATTCGTTATAAACTCCGGAAAAGTGGCTCTTCGCCAACTTTGTCTTGCAGCTTTCAGGTCTCGAACGCTTGTTCTCTTCTTTCGCATCGGGACCCGATTCCGGATCGCTGGCCGAGGAATTATCTCGTTAAGGAAGTTGTCTTCGTTAATTTCTGCTTTGTGGTCGTCGATTAGATTCCGTGGCTCTTTGGCGACGCTTTCGCAGAACTTGCAACCGTTCCTGTTGACGATCTTTCGTTTCTTGACCGCTGACCGTTCTAATTAATTAACTAATCCTGACGTTCGTGGAACTCTTTTTCCGTCGAGGCTGTCATGGGAAACGGCTTTCGCTTGCAAAACGCCGGTAATTTACCGCTACAAATGGACTGTTCCCATAGTCCGCCAGCGTGTCCCGAAGTAATTAACTCCGAGCCCCAGTTCATCGGGCATCAAAGTTGAATAGACATCGAGCGGGAACTTCGATCGCGTAAATTCTCGTCGAAACCGCCGTTGGACCGCCGATTTTAGTTGCAAAAACCCACGTCCAACGTCACAGGCTTTGTGGTTCGTTTCAGGGAACCTTGAAACGGGAAGGGGGGGGCTGTTCGAGAGAAAATCTTGAGAAAATATGGCGGCCAAGACCTAAACGGTCGATGAGAAAATTATGATTAATGAAGAAATCGAAACCGCAGCGAGGTGTCCTTGGCCAACTAGGCTACACCAGTGATCGTTTCCATGGAACGTCTGGGAAAGTTCAGTATCGTATGCTTCTGGTCGATTTTAATAGCATTGTTGTGCAGTGACCGCTTGACGAGGTACGATTGGGTTAATGACATGCACAGGAATAAAGAAAAGACACTTATTTTCGTTGCAGTTATTACCAAGTTGTGTTAGTAGTGCAGCGATGTATCGTTAAAAAATGTAGAGTTGCGAAAGATAACTCACAGTTTAATCCTGATACTTTGTTCTCGTCTATAATGGCTTTGTGGTGTTTTCAAATTAGCATACTTTGATTGTCTTAACTTCTCCGTAATCAGGTTTCTAAACTCCGTTTGTTTGTATGTATATTTTAGAATACAAAAGTAAGTATTTCGTTAAACATTATCAGAAATGTATACAGTAGCAATCTTTACACATTAACGTTCGTTTTGTGAAGAGAACAGAAGGGTTAACATTTTTTTTTTTTTTTTACTTAATTATGTACAAGAATTGCTATAGGGGAGGGTTAACTATCTCCCTGTAATTGAAAATATTTGATAATTCTTAGATTCAATTAACACTAAAACTACCAAGGGTTTCAAAATGACCCAATCTGTAATTTTTCATAGAAACGTGGTAAACTTATTGTGGTGCCTATACGTTTGAAAATTTACTATGATTTTTACTATGATTGCTAAAATTTGTTTCCCTTATATTAGGTATTTTTTTCGTACAGTTTTCAATTTAATTTCTTTGTCTCCGATAAGTAAACCCTAATCGCTGGTAGTTCTAGCGTTAATTTACCGAATAGCTACTAATTAACCGATAATGCGTTTCATTGATAAACTTCCGGTTATGCGGAAATAATTTAGCATCCAAACGGTTTGACGTGGCATCTAGTTCAAGACAGCGCAACAGAAAATCGTGTTTGATGTAGCATCGGTTCTGCACAAGCCCGAATAGGCATTAACCGCAACGGTTCTGCGGAATATCGATCATCATTACCGCGAGCGAAGTCTCTTCTCTTCGTGGGTAAACTCAAACTGGTGGCACAACCTCTAAATAGGTTAGAGATCAACCGGCATAAAGAAAGCTAATTTATCTAGATTCCGATTAAATTAAATTCCAATTCCGGAAGTTAAATCTATTTTGGCACGAACTCCCACAAGTATACCGGAAGAAAGTAAATTCATTCTTAGAAGAGAATGAATTGATCGTTTAGCTGATTTCAGGCGAATACGACAGTTGTGTCAGTTTTAAATAACACAGGAATATTTTTGGTGTACGTGTACAATTGAATAATGTTCGCTCGATATTTATGAATCCTTTAGTGCTTTTTCACGTTGGACGATCGAAAATAATTTCTTAATCGTTAAATTTTACAAAATTCCTATATAATAGGAATTAAATATTAATAGAATATTAAAGGTTAAAATATTAATTAGTTTAAAAAATATTAAACTAAATATAATCTGTTCGGTAACGAATGTTCAATTTATCAGAGTGTCTGATATTGAACTCTTACAGGTTTCCGTCAGTCACACGTAAATACATTTGCTGTGATTAATTAATCGGAGTAAATCGAAAGTTCGCTTAATTACAGGGAGTAAGAAAACTTTCGCGATCGTTTAGCACATCACGAGAGATGAATCTCGAAGGCGTTCGAACAGAATGATTAGGGTTGCAGGGTGAAACAAATGGCGTGATTCACGATCCTCGGCTCCGTGCATCGGCTTTAACGATTATGAGTATCGATCGCAATTACCGTGGAACACCAGGTGCTCTTTATGATTATGCACGAACCTTCACAGTGACGCAATTAAGTACAAGGGTATGGAACAATTCATAGTTGTAGCGATCCTAATTCATCGGTTAAATTATGGAGGTCCGGTTTAAATTTAATTCCACGAATTTCACGTGCTTCCATCGGAATAATTTTTCGCTTCTTCGTGATAATTTTCAACAAATTTGCAGCATTCTTCTGTCATGTTCACTTTCATCTCCTATAGCGCATTCGTTTTAATCGCTACTAACCCTTCAACTGCTTTGGGCGCGTATATGCGTCTGACGAAAGCTACTCGCGTGAATTATGGACGCGTATATGAGTTTTTGGCGAAAGTTACTCGCGTGAATTATAGACACGTATATGCGTTTGTCTTTTTTTTTCAATCTCGCATTTAGAGCAACACAATTGCTAATAGAGTGCTGTCCACACGAAGCACTTTGATCGGGAGTATTTAGCAGTCAAAGGGTTAAAGAATATCACCCAACCCGGACTCAAACAGATAACATTCACCGTCCAATATCAGGGAAATTCCCCCCTGTTTATAATTTTATTAGCCCTTTGACTGCTATGGGCGCGTATATGCGTCTAACGAAAGCTACACGCGTGAATTAGGGACGTATATATGCGTTTGTCTTTTTTTTCAATCTCCCATTTAGAGCAACACAATTGTTAATAGAACGCTGTCCACGTGGAGCACTCTGATCGAGAGTATTTAGCAGTCAAAGGGTTAAAGAGTATCTAGCCAACCCAGACTCAAACAGATAACATTCACCGTCCAATACCAGGGAAATTCCCCCCTGTTTATAATTTTATTAACCCTTTGACTGCTATGGGCGCGTACATACGTCTGACGAAAGCTACTCGCGTGAATTATGGACATGAGTTTTTGGTGAAAATTACTCGCGTGAATTATGGACTCGTATATGAGTTCGTCTTTTTTTTCCTCGCTCCCATTTAGAGCAACATAGTCACTAATAGAGCGCCGTCCACACGAAGCACTTTGATCGGGAGTATTTAGCAGTCAAAGGGTTAAAGAATATCACCCAACCCGGACTGAAACAGATAACATTCATCGTTCAATACCAGGGAAATTTCCCTCTATTTATAATTTTGTTAACCCTTTGACTACTATGGGCGCATATATGGGTCTGACGAAAGCTACGAGCGTGAATTATGGGCGCGTATATGCGTTTGTCAATTTTTCCTCGCTCCCATTTAGAGCAACACAATTGTTAATAGAACGCTGTCCACGCGGAGCACTCTGATCGAGAGTATTTAGCAGTCAAAGGGTTAAAGAGTATCTAGCCAATCCAGATTCAAACAGATAACATTCACCGTCCAATACCAGGGAAATTCCCCCCTGTTTATAATTTTATTAACCCTTTGACTGCTATGGGCGCGTACATGCGTCTGACGAAAGCTACTCGCGTGAATTATGAACGCGTATATGCGTTTGTCAATTTTTCCTCGCTCCCATTTAGAGCAACACAATTGCTAATAGAGCGCTGTCCACGCGGACCACTTCGATCGGGAGTATTTAGCAGTCAAAGGGTTATTCGCTATTGTTTTTGCACCATTATCATTTGCGTGCAATAGCGTTCACCGAGTTTATCGGTTTATCGAATCGATCGTGTTGACGGATATAATATGTCGTTAAAATATATCGTTAAAGTGAAATTCCCGTTGCAAGCCTGGAAGTTACAACGCGTGTAATCACAACTTTTGCGTGGCAGTTTTCACGATTCGCTCGTGATCTACGAAATAGAAGAAGCATTTTATTCATCCGCTTTTGCTATTCATAGACATCGTTGGATCACTCGATAATAACTTAAACGGATGTTCATTCAGTTTTACTGTTTGCAGATACTGCAGTAGGTAATAATCTAAACCGAGAAGCATTAACGTTAATTGAAATTGATTTAAATAACGTCGGAAGAGTAACGGAACAGAAATCCATAGTATCGGGACCCAATTTACGACCCGATTGATAATCTTCGAATAAGTTTCCAACAGCATTAGTTTGATCTATAAAGTGTAACTCCATGAATAACCGTCTTATTGGAATATTGGGAAACTCGACTGTTAATTTAGAACTTGTCTATGAATAGTACTGTGGGTTTACAGTTTTGTTTCAAAGAAATAGAACGATGTCCTACTTGAATTCGATTCTTTTCTGAGCCATTTCATCGTTTAACTGTCGAACGGAATAATTTTTCGGTTTTACCGAAGCATAGAATTATTTGAAAGTTAATTTTCTGCATCGAAGAGACGACTCTCAATCGTTAAATGATACTTACCAGTTTCGCAAATTTCCGAATTCAAAATTCCAAGTAATCGTTTGCGTAAATTCTAATACTTTCCAAGTAAATTAAATCCCTAATTAAATTAAATTAAATTAAATTAAAAGTAAAGGAAAATTCTTAGGAAAATAAAGGAAAAGTCTTCAATACTTTGTTTTATATCGCTACTATATTTCGTTAAGGATTGCTTCTCGAGTGCAAAGGGTTAAATGAAATAAAGAATAATTTAAACGTAATTTAATTTATTTGCTCGTAAAATTGTTGATAAAATTGTACAGAGATAGTAACGATGAACATCATTCATATTACAAAATAGTAACGTTTACACGAAACGTTCCATAATCGTTTTTATAATTTAAATAACAAAATAGCTTTAAATGTTTGAAACGTATTCCAAATACTTGACGCGATCGTTCGATGGATGTAAAAGTTTACCGTTCCACTGAACGAAAACAGTGGCCCCGACGAGGCACACGGTAGTTCCTCTGTTATGTATACACTTGACACGGCATTCTAAACGGACACCTCCCTCGACAGCCGTACGAGATATACATAAATGTACATAGGACACTATTACCTTCAACTTGATGGAATCCTGAATTCTCCGTCTCTTTATCAACGAACGAGGACCGTCGTATAGCAATAAACACGCTGGGCTGCAACTTGGCTCTCTATTCCTGATTCTCAATCTCGTTTTAGCATTTCTCGCGTCGATGTTGCATATAAGTCTGTCAGAGACTGAATCGATCAACTTCAACCTTTATGAACTGCTAAGTTTTATTGTTATAAATAGTGTGCAATTAGCGTTCGATCTCTTATTCTTCTGTACGTTTCGTTTTGTGAATAGGGTTGGTTATAAAAATAGGTGAAATGCAATTGTAAATAAAATATTAAAAATATCAATCTCTGTTCTCGTAATCGTATCATTCCAACTTGCAATTTTGTGAACATCTCAGTAAATTTCTCAGGGCGTGCCAAATTTTTCGCGATTTTTAAGCACTCGCCGCAAATCCCTCGATATACGATGCGACTTCGTTAGCGCCGAATTGGAACATTACAAAATTAAAATATCGGATTGCAATAACATTTATAGAATGTAGGCCAGTGAAACGTTCGCCTCGGAAACGCTAAAACGGGGAACATCGATGAGATCCGAACGGCGCGAAGAATTATATTCGTCGCGATACATATATCGAGTTGTTAATGCATCGAATTTCCCCCTGCAAATCGTCCTCATTTTCATCCGTCCCGTTTCCCTTTCCCGGCGCCGGTAATAAGCATCTATAAAGATGCTTTATCGAAACGTCGAGCAGCAGAAGCGCCCGGAAGGGCGTTTATAATTTTTCCGCTCGAGGAAACTCTGCGTCTGGTGACACGTTCCAATTTGCGATGCAGTTCCGATGTGCATGCTCGAAATCGAGCGAAATTGCTGGCGTCTGTTCGCGGATAGGTACAGCGGCGGCAAAAGATCGAGAGACACTACACGTTCAAAGGGTCGCGAAAATTCAGAGGAAGAAAGCGTTTCTCCAGAAATTTATGAAAGCATAAAGAAACAATTAGAGTTGGTAAGAAAATCAGCTGGGAATTTTGATATCGATGCATAAAGATACATCGAGAAGAAAAGATTAGAACGATGTTACCTTGCGATTAAAAATCTGTTCGGTAAAAATCCATGAAAATATAAAAATCGTAGCTTTGACTTCATAAGAGAATTCTACCTTAACCCTTTGCACTCGGCTGTCCCCTCTCATGAGACCTCGTAATCCTAGCATATGATAGTTTCGCAAATTTTCAGATTTTAGTTCAGACCCGGACGTTAAATAGTCATATATGTAAATTTTAATATACGACTAAATTAAATGAAGTTTAATACACGTGAAACATAGTAAATATTTCGAATTTTAAAATTTTTGAAGTTAGTATCATTGAACGACTAACGGTCACCTCTCGAGTGCAAAGGGTTAATGCATAAAAGAGAAAGGATTTGGAATAGCGTTCCCAAAAAAATGTGTCCAATCAGAAATTCTTGAAAATACAAAGAAGATGGTTCCAAATCAATAAGAAGATTATCAAAGGATTAGCCGTCAGTGCAACCGGAAAGTGATCTCAGACATATTTATACTTCGCGTGAACTCGACGTAATGAGATCAACCGATGATCGATTTCTTCAGGATCGAGGCACGTGTAACGATCACGATGAATCAGCCCCATTGACTGCGAACGTTTTGTAACGTCTGTGAGGTGCTCCAAGTCGTCGGATGAAACTTCTTGCCTGCAGCTACCGCTACGATGATTCTAAACAGGCGCCCGAGCATGTTTCACAAGAATACCAAGCAGTTTTTCATCGCTACCCCACCACTCTGCTGTGCACACTCAACGCGCAGGAACTTGGGAAACCGATCACGTAAAATAATCCTTCGAACGCCTCTATTAATGCACGCCATCTTCTACGTTTCCGTATAAACAGATGATGCCACGAGATTCATGCGAGGCGTATACACCTTCGATTCCATTCCGTGCTCGCATGCGATAATAATAATAAGGCGAGGTAGAAACGAAGTTCGAGCGTAACGCGCTGTGAATTATAGGGATTTGATGCAAGGGTTTCGAAACTCGCTTCGATACGATATTAATTTATTGCGAAGCATTGACGAGAAGATCATTACGGGAACATTTGCTCCGATTTTGATCTTGAATTGCTTTTCGCTTGAGTCTTGAGAATTATCAAGAAATATTCAACGAAGAGTGTCCTCGTTGAATAATAATTCTACAAGTTTAAGTAGAATCAGTTTGCAACCGGATGAACAAAAAATGGGAACACGAAGAAAGTGAAAAATTAACACTAGAACTAGCAAACCAGTCAAAATGATCAATTGGTGACTACTTATAGCAACTTATAAATTCACTGTGGTGAAGCTTCCAAAATTTACTATGATTTTTTGAAGAAAGTATAAATAAAAATTGGTTTTCTATGTATTCAATATATTTTCATGCAATTCTTAATTTGATCTCTTCCATGCGAATAAGTACACGTTAATTGTCAGTAGTTCTGCTGTTAAAGGCGAATCGATTTTGTAGACGACATTTTTCACTTTGTGTGAAAACCTACGTGTAATTGAATCTTTTCAGTGACATTCTTCATTTTTAGAGGGGTCAAGTACTTTGTGAGATATTCTGCGGGTAATACTCTTCGTTTTTTGGGGAAAACGTATGCGAAGAAAAATTCTAATCTTAATTCTAAATGTTACGTAGTTATCGTTTCAATTTGAGAATCGAAAAACCTATTTTTTCACCTCGAATTTCATCAAATATAAAGGAAACTTTATATTTCCTCAGAAATTCTAGTTCCACGCGTTCTCGTCCTTTTTCCACAGCATAACGTCGTTTATGTGTATCTGGAAAATTGCTTCGTTTCGCGGTCGTTAGTATTGGCCGAATGTCAAGGAGAAGATCAAACATTTCGATGGTAACGTGTGCATCACCGTGTATGTAACGGGTGGCCGTGCAGTCACGTTTGCTCGCGTGTGTCTCTGTTTTCTCGTCCGATGCTAGACGCAACGGAGGCTGTCACGTTGCCAAGAATTTCCAACAACTTTGCCGGCAAATGAAATTCTAAACAGACCCATGAAATTTAGCGTGCACCTCGCCGATGTTCCTTTGTGAAATAAAACATGAGACGAAGCCTCTGCTGCGACAAAGAGGCACACGTTAGATAATTGCAGGATTAAATAATTGTTAACTCCTTTATGCAGCGCTTATTTCGCTTGTTCCATTCATTCCGCGGCTTAACAACGCGAAGTTGAAACACTGAAACGGTTTGCGTACTTTTTCATTTGTATTAGCTTGGTTCGAGAAATTATCATGTTTTATTAGTAGTACAATAAAGATTCGATTTTCTCTAAAATTTCAAAGGGTTAACTCTGTCTCCGATGTACTCTAACAAGAAAAACCGTGTTACGTGGATTGAACTAGTCGTACAAGAAAATTCCATAACAGAACACAACCTGTATTTTCTACCGTATAACAGTTAACGAAACTCTTATCGAATGATTCATTATTACGGGAACATTTTGATATTCAACCATCATTTTAATTCGTATTAAAATATGAAATATTATCTCACGATTGAAAAGTCCCGAGTAGCTTCTCAGAATTCCAAATGAAAAAAATTCGCTGTTAACTTCAAGCTACGTTTTCACGAAATCGCAGAACTGCTTCGGTTTAAACGTACAGAAACTTAATTCTGAAAGTTTCCCGAAACCTGCTCGCTTAATTAGCCCGCTGATCGTTCCCACAAACAAGGTATTGGGTTCGAATTTCTGGTAACACGATCGTCCAACTTGTTCCCTTCGAATCCCGAAAACGTTGAAGCGGTCACGCGCCTGGCGTAAACCTCCCTTTTCCAAGGACGCAACAAACGTGGAAGGACCTTTTTCAACGTTCGCGAAGGCTGTCGTCGCTCCCTAAGCAGTCGATATTGCCATCCATTATCGAAAAAAGGGCCCGCGAACCGATTCTTCGGCAATGGCGCGGAATGCTCGGCGCGGCGATGATTTTCCGCGTTCATGAAAATCGGCCGGAGAGGCGCGAACGTCGTCCAATCGTTGTCGTAATTTCGCATATTTACGAGGCCGTGCACAAAAGGCGGCCATTTGTGAAATTACGCGTGTACACGCGTGCACACAGGCACCAACATACGTACATAAGTTGAACACGACCGGCATAGGCACGTTCTCGTCCGTGGTGTCGCATATGAATTCCTGTGTACACCCAGGAATATAATTCGTTTCTTTATCCTCCGTTTCACCGCTTTTGTTCGAGCCAACAATTTCGGTCAATTTTTGTCCGCTGTGTAACAGGCCGTTTTCATTTCGCTGCTTAGCTAATATTACTGGACAACGAGAGTACGTTTCGCGTGCAAGTGTTAACATTTAGTCGACCGAATGAGGAGATCTCCCATTTTTTCCTTGACAAAGCAGTGCCATTGATTCTATTTACTTTTGGCATTAATTGATCCTGAAAGCTGATGAATTTATTAAAAATTATATTTTGGAAAATTTTGGAACAGTACTAGTTCAAGACTAACTAATAACAAAAGCAAATAGAATCGATTGAAGCGCTCTGTTGAGGACAAAATGGGAGATCTCGCCATTCGGTCGGCTAAGTGTTAACCCTTTGCACTCGAGAGGTGATCGTTAGCCGTTTAACGATACTAACTTCAATAATTTTCAAATTCGAAATATTTACTATGATTCTTCACGTATATTAAACTTCATTTAGTTTAGTTAAGTCGTGTATTAAAATTTACATATATGACTATTTAACGTCCGGGTCTGAATTAACGTCTGAAAATTTGCGAAACTCCCATATGCTAGGATTATCAGGATGTCCCATGAGAGGGGACAGCCGAGTGCAAAGGGTTAACCTTTGGAAATAGCCAAACAACCATAAAAGGAAACCAAAGGGTGATTCTAAAGCAATAATGTAAAGTTATACGCGTTATAGTGTTTGAAGCAACAGTTTTTAACCCTTTGCGCTCGAGAAGTGACTGTTAGTCACCAAATGATAGTTTCGCAAATTTTCAGACTACAGTTAGTTTGTTTATTAGTTATACTCAGAGATTAAATATAATCATATATATAATTTTTAGTATATCACTTAACTAAACTAAATGACGTTTAATATAGGCGAATTTTAGTAAATATTTTGAATTCGAACATTTTTCAAGTTAGTATCATTAGACGAATAACAGTCACCTCTCGAGTGCAAAGGGTAAATTTATTTAAAGAAATAATTAGTTGCAATAAAGAGATAAATTTGGAAAAGAAGCATAAAGTGCGTATAAATTTCTTAGCACACTTTGAAACGTAGCATAATTAGATGCTTGATGATCATTTGAATACCGGTCGTTCGGTAATTGCTGCTTTACTGTACTCGCGGAACAAGAATCATCTGTTTGATATCCGATAACGTATCGAGTGTCGTAAATCATCTGCGTGTTTATCAGTAGTTACCTCACACTTCTGCCATTTTAACCGAATAGTATTCGTCTCAAAAATGTTTGAACCAAATTCCATGATATGCACAATTTTTATAATTCGAAGTCGTGTAACAAAGATGTTGGAAATGTTGTTTAATTAACCCCTGCGACACCTTGTATAGAAGGTGCCCCAGTGTAAGAAACGATGCATCCGGGATAAGAGTGGTATCAAAGTTGCATTAGGGCTCAGTTTTTGCGCGATGAGTAAACGCAGAACTACTCGTCCACGCATTTTTAGCCGCCGGCAAATGTTGCAGTTCCCGGATGTGTTGCTTGTAAACGCAGTGTATCCTACGCAAGTTGAGCTAATCGAGCCGTGATTATCTAGCTGCCGTAGCTGCAGATGCCGCATGAATTTTTGTTGTTTTTTGTTTGTTTTTCTTTTTTGTTCTCTTAAACGCACCTCGTTGTAGCCGTTCGTTCACCGAACGAGGTGTTTGAAGCAGCAACTCGAGCTTCAATATTTTCTCGCGAGACGTATTTAATGTAGAACGAAGCTAGAATCCTGTCTCTAAGTATTTCCGGTCGACGATGACTCTGATGCATTGTATTCTATATATTCATTTGCAATTATCATGTCGCAGTGTGATCTATCAAGTGCGACCATTCTTCAAGCACGCATACAGCTTCACAAATTGAAACCTGGAAGTATGAAAACCTTGATGATATGTAATATAAAGAGTTAAAGGTATTAACGACAGTGGTTTCACGAGTATTTCTTTATATTACGAGAGATATCATAGGATATCCAGATTTTAAGTAAAATTAAAGAACCTTCTTTCATTCGTGACGTTAATGATTTCAATAGTTCTCCTCGTACTTTAAATATAATTTTGTAATGGTGTGTGATGAAGCAAAACATTTCGAATAAAAGATGTTCCATTTTTAATCTTCTATCACACAGTCATAGAAAAAGATTCCGGGGAAACTTATATTCAAAGCACGAAGAATCGCTAAAACTTCGAGGATAACTTTTGAGAATTCCCGTCGAGAAAGAAAATTGCTCCATGTATAAACCATTATGTTGTATACACATGCAAGCTTTCATTGCAATCAGAATTTCAGGATTAAGTGAATTTCCTTGAAATATAGTGTACGAATACTTTTTGGAGCCACTGTACATACCTATAGGTGGGTTGCGTTTCCAAAATTAAAGCAGCCAACTCTTTTCCAACGAAACCCACCGCGCCCGCGCCGCCTTTCGCTCATCTCGTCTCGTTAACGCTTGGCGTGCACGCGCTTCGTTATATTCTCGATTTATCATTCCACTTACGGGAGCAAGATAATTGTATTATCATAACAATGGCGAATTCAAGTTTTCTCACGCCGCAACGGCGATACACAGATGATGCATTGTACGAATGACAAACACGTATTCATCGTGCCGTCCCGGGAACAATGCGGGGAAAGCGCTGTAATACCAATTATAAAATAGCTCGTGTGTAATTACTGCGGTGAATTCATTACGGCAGAAGTTTCGTAGCTGTGGGGTTCACGCGTGGAAGCCTCTTCGCCTACATGATAGGCTCGAACTTTAACCTCCGGGAAACTGTAGCAGGGATGGAGGCAGAGAACGGCCGTCTTCTGTTCGCGTTTCATTTACGGGTTAAAAAGGATTCGGGGTGAACGCGGAACAGCTGCCAAGCCCCCCCCCTTGACGTATCGCGAAGGATAGCCAGCTTTGTTTGCTTGTTAAATGCTTTTACAGTTTCCATTAAAGCTTGTTTGCTAAGTACTTTCGGCCAAGGCAAGTTAATTACGTTGCACTACGTTAATTAACGTTCCCCGATCCTTGATACCGCCGACCCCCGCGATTTCCGGTTCTTGCGCTTGCCCACTTCGAGTGGGTCATGAACAAGGCGCCTCGTGTTAGGTTTTGAAGCTCTGCTCGATTTTGAAGTCCACTTCCAGAATGTGAATATTACAGAATTCAATTGAAATGCACAAGTTATTGAATTTGAAATTTCGTCGAGCACTTGTACGTTTGATTTTGATTTAGTTCTGGGTAAGGTAGTTAGATCTTTGTTTGTTGTATTAAATGAGATAGCCTATGCAGAAGATAGCGTGAATCTTCAATGCTAAAATCGTAGGTAACTAGAACCTTGATGTGTCAATCTATTATTTTTCGATAAGAATGTCACTTTCAACAGTTCATTTGCCGATGTAGATTAATATTGTTATAGAGCGTATTATCAGTTTATTGATATAGGATATTCTTAAGTTTATTATTTAGTGAGATGGTAGTAGGGTTCAGGTGTGTGTAAAACAAAGTGAAGTTCTTAGATAATAATATATTTAAATTAGTTTAATAGAAACATGTTTAATAGTATAAACGATTTTTCGACTTAACACAACTTCAATGTTCTTGCTTCTTTCACAATCACATTCTTTCGCCTTTGCGCTCGTATCTTCCTCGTCATATATTCTTCCACACACTCGTTTCCTTTCTTTCTAATTGTCAACCTCTCTTACTCAATGCATTCGGTCACGTTCACCCAAAATTCCTCAGTCGTTCAGTTTTCTTAAGTGTTCGTCTTTCGCGGCTTCGAAACACTCTAGTCCAAATATTCTACGTTCACATGGCTTTCGTTCAACTCAAGCACTATACACACTTTCCCAGAATCGTACGCACTCAATCACATTCCTACATTGAGTCCAAACTCGGAACCGAACATTTAAATTATTAGTTTCAGCTCTGCCCTGAAAAATTGAACTGCGACGATAATTCATCTTAACACATTGACAGCCGGCCCCGCGAAAACGCGGGTTTCTGAGTCTGTTGTTTGAGTAACTGCTCCACGATGATGTGGATTTTTTTAACGTTAAATTGTACATGACGAATATGCAAATAAAATGCATTATTTCACGAAAATATATAATGTTTTAAATATTTTTTTTTGGCTATTCAGTGATCAGAAACAAACGAATAAGGCCGGGGCTCAGGCTTTAAATGTCTCAGGTCGCCGGCTGTCAATGTGTTAAGTGTCTACAACTAATACCGTGCTACGAATATCGTTTTTATACGAATTCGAAAGCTGTTTGTGCCATCGACCATGAAACTGTCGAATGCTTAAGGATCGAATAGAGATTGCCACGAGATCGCAGCGGATGTCGCAAAAAGATGTAGTTATTAATTTCCTCCACGGCTGTTCCCCCGTTCGAAATAACCGGTGACTCGACCCATCGGCTCCTCCCTGCTGGTAAAAGTGCGCCGAGAGCTATCATTATGAATGCATATCCGAGTGCTTGCATCGTAATGCCTTCCGCGTATCTCGTAACGCGTGTTAGGAATAAGATGGGATGTTTTAAGTAAACAGGGACATTCGTTGGCTTCTACAAAGTTGCAGCTCGTTTAATACCCGTCTTTGGACATATTTCTACGTTACGTATCGATAGAATGGTCGGCAACTTTACGTTTCACAATTTATCCAAGCGCCAATCCGACCGTAGTTAGGTGTCTAGTGTTCTTCTAGCTGTTCAGTTTGCGAGAAAATTATGATTCCCAAAGAATTACTATCGAGGAATTACAGATTGAAGTTTCTAATAAAGAAAAGGACGTTATTCGCAGCTCTCTGACGAAGTATTATCGCGATTGCTTTTTTCCCTTAGGCAGGGTTCAATTTAATGCAAGAACTATCGTCGGATCTATGTAAATTACCTGTTAATGCGAGTGTTAATTATTAAAATATATGTTGCTGTTATTTTCGTTATTAAATATCACCGTTTTATTGCATTTTGTCTCTCTGAAAGAAATTATCCGTCTCGAAGTCAGCCTGCGTGTGTAGTAATCTAAAATTTGTGGTACAGGTAAAATCGAAGGTCGCGTGACATGACTAATGACTTAGTGGAGTGCCGAACGGGTAGACGAGTTTTTAAATAATCGATTTTTGCCCGTTTGACAGCACGCGACCTGCAATTCTGCGATGCAGAAGGTGACAGAGAAATTGGACCGCTTGCTGTGTGTCTATTAGTGCGACTGGCCGCGTGTACTCTGTCACGGGTTCATGACAGGTCAATCGGTATCGGGAATCAAACAGCAAGGCGGTAATTTACCATGTTTTCCTTAAGCTTTCGTCGTGTCACAGGCGTATAAATTACGCCTGCATCTTCCGTGACGCGTGGCCATTTATATCTGATATTATCCTGACATTAAAAGATTCCGTAATTACGATTAATAACCGAAGCCTCGTGCGGAACAGACATCCGTATTCATGGATAAAATGGTGAAATCAACGATTAATCGTTGATACGTTTCTTGCGGTACAAATATTGAAGATTTAATACACGTATCCGTTTGATGAATTGAAAGAATTAGAATATGCTCGATCGTTAGACATTGATACTTCTGAAACTACGTGCTTTGGTCGAGTACGATTCGAAGCACGTTTCTTTGATTCTTAGAAGCCTTGGTTACCTTCAATATTTCCATACTTGTGAATAAGATTGATTCGAGCGTATTGTATACACCATCTTACTATTCCTTCGTTATTCAGTAGAACAGTTTGTTAGGGATCGATATTTACTATCTGTATCATAAAAAACCGGCTCTGGTTTATTACCACGAAGTCTGGGCCTGACCGTCGCGTCAGAGCCTAACCTATCCGGGTGACCACCCCCTTCTACCAGTGATTTCCCTTTCCCGAACTTTTCCCTCCACCTTACAATTGTCAACTTCCCTCTCTCACTTCCTATTTTCCAAACCCTTAAAAAGGCGATCGATCTTCGCCCACAAATCAGAAAAAGAAATAAAAGGAAGCAAGGCAAACGAAACGTATAATACTATTTTTCATTAAATCGCGCCACCCGGGACCAGAGTCAAGGTGATAATCAAGGAAGGGGCATCATCACACGAGCCGGAACAATACGTCACCTTACGAATTAAGAAACGTTGTTGCGGTCGACAACACAAGTTCGAGAAAGGAAATTAACTTTTTGGTTGATCTAGCTTTCAAGTGCAAATTCATTGTGGCTTGCGCATTGTAAAACGTAAAAATTCATAATTTCCAATTATTTCTCCTAAGAAACCACTGTTTTCCGATAAATCACATGCACGTACATATTATAAGAGTCCCCAGAAGATTTCACCGATTGTTTCTCAAAACGGGATGCTGGTTAGAGAAGGCTTGGTTCAGCTTCAAGGTGGAGCGAGTAATCTGTCTCGGTTGGATAACAGAAAGAATCGTGAAAGGGACACTCGCGGTTAATTGGAATAATTAATAGGGTCGTTTCATTGTCCATTTTCCTCGCCGTGTCTCCGCTGTTCGCCGCAAAGAAACATACCGGGACATCTTGATGTACCGCGGAGACGTCCGCGGTTCCCAATTGGATTCCGTAGAATTCCGCTGTCTCGTGGACATTACCTTCTGCCGAGGAATTCTTCAACCTTTACCCTCTCTTCCAAGGGATATCGCGAATATTCTGCTTGAATGGATTATGTCTCGAGACGTCAAAGATGTATTCGGTCTGTGGAATGTTGATGCAGTTGAGGAACGATTCGAAATGTTTCCGCGATTCAGTACGACGGTTCGCGCAAACATGCTTCAGATGTTAATGAAAACGCGTTACGCGTTCTGTAAAATATTGCAATTGATTGATAATTAGAAAATTGTTCGTTCAATATTACATGCGAACGTACTCGTTTAATTATCTTCAATATAAATAAACTTTTGATTGCTGTTTCGTTGGAACATTTTAATTTTTCGAACGCTTTACTGCACATGCATTGTTCTTTAATATTTCCGTTCAATTTTACCGATTACATATATTAAAAACACGTAATTTATTGTAATTGAAATACAAGTGTCCATAATTCATTTCAAAAGAGTGAACTAAAATTTTGTTTGTTGTACAATTTAAAGATAAATCTTGAATTATCTGTATAAAATTATATTTCAACCAAGCTTAATTTTCTAAGCAATCGTATTCGGTTGTCGAGCAAACAAAGCTATCGTTGTTGTTTCTCAAAACATTTATAAACGATAAGACACAAATTCTAGGGCGTTTCGACGCTGCTTGTAACCTGCTTAAACTCCCCCCCTTTACAATAACACTCCATTCAATAAGGTTCCCCGAAATTCGATTATATTTCACTCTAGACCACCACCACCGTCTGTGACACGTTTCATTCCCCACACCAGGCTGCCGCATCTCACGAAAGACAGGAACGCGATTGTACAATCCCGTTGTACGCAAGTCTCGACCCCGTTCGTCCGGATATCGACGCGTGCCGAGCCGGTTACATCGACTGCATTTCATCCCTTCGAAATCCGTCGAATTTAACGGGGCTGGACAGCTACTGGTCGCGAGCCTCGATCCCCTTGGCCGTCGAAATTAGCAGCGAGCGCGCCCCGACGACGTTAATTACCAGTTCGATGTCGCTTCTAAATTTCCCCGAAACCGCCGTGAAATCCACGGCTATCCTTAAATCCGTGACACGCGATTTCGGTGCCGATAGTTGGTAACTAGATCACGGACGTCTCGATGTTCGTAAGAGAAATTTGCATACGCAAAGAGTACGAAATTCGTATAAAATATTTAGAGGGCGAAAGAACATACTGTCTAGGTTTCGTTTCTTCGATTTTATTCATGAAGATATGAATTTATGAATGGTTAAGATCTTAACTAACCGAACAGAAATATTTGATATTGTATTGAGGGATGTTTACAATATTTCTTAAACACTCGGTGCAAGTGATTTTTCATTCTAAATAACCCAGTAACGTTTAAAAAGTTCACTAATTTAGATGAAAAATAAACTTTTATTTGCTGTATTGTCTTAGAATGTTTTTCAAATCTGTAAGAATCTTCGTTGTAGAAAAATGACTCGAAGTCTAAGCTAAAGTTAAATATTACGTTCAAATGTCTCTTAATTCGGTTTTGCGTTTCGTTTTCAAGGCACTAAATTTTTATAGCCGCGCAAAGATAAAGTGCTATAGAAATACTGGAATACAAATAGAATGCGTGTGTTATACATGCACTGGAATACGTGGAATAATTTTTCCATAACTGCCTTCCAATGTGTGTGCACACAAAAATTTACCATAGAATCATGCACCACCTCCTGTGCATCGAACCGTTTCACGCGGAACCACCCCTTATGCGTTTGTGTCAGTTCAGCCAGAATCGGCGAGCCCTATTTCACCGCATACCAACCGCGGCCTGATCGATCGATTGACTGTTTACTGGGGAACCCGTTGACTCGTATTTTTCCATCGCTTGCTTCGCTTTCCAACAGAATCCCGACGCATTATCGCGCGTAATCGCGCGCGGATAATCGCGATCTCTCGACGTTTGGATCCGTCCTGTCCCGTTCCACAAGCGACTCTGTTCAATCCTTGTATATACTGCTGTTCTGTGCGACGAGAGATTGCGGTTGATCGGTACTTAGATATGCTAATCGGAGTAAAAGAGGATAAAAAAAATTTGTGAAAAAGAAGAAAATATCGTACAGATTAACCGTAAAGCTACCGAATTGATAAAAACGATGAATTCATAATTTTTCAAGGGAAGCTTTTTAACCCTTTGCACTCGACTGTCCCCTCTCATGGGACATCGTAATCCTAGCATATGATAGTTTCGCAAATTTTCAGACGTTAGTTCAGACCCGGACGTTAAACAGTCATATA
This sequence comes from Tetrapedia diversipes, assembly GCA_033822845.1. Lineage (NCBI taxonomy): Eukaryota > Metazoa > Arthropoda > Insecta > Hymenoptera > Apidae > Tetrapedia > Tetrapedia diversipes. Next base: position 5,160 of record JAOPTO010000541.1, on the reverse strand, counting down.
TGTAAATTTTAATATACGACTTAACTAAACTACATGAAGTTTAATATACGTGAATCATAGTAAATATTTCGAATTTGAAAATTATTGAAGTTAGTATCATTAAACGACTAACGGCCACCTCTCGAGTGCAAAGGGTTAAATTTCGTATGACGCGCTTTTAGACGCTTTCTGTGGTTTCCGATGAAAAAGCATGGATAGATACTTTTTTCTTCGTATCAAGTATTTTACATAATTTTTAATTTGTTCTCTTTGGTGCAAATAAGAGCACATTTTAGTCATCGGTGGTTCTAGTGTCTGTTAATAATTGATAATGGAACATTATCAGTTGTACCATATGTCCCCTAACTTTTATCTACCACTCTAATCTAACTTACTTGTACTGTTTAAACTAAAACTATCTAAAATTGTAAATTATTCCGAAACAGGATTTATTTATCCGTCTGTAATCAATCAATCGTTCCATAAGTATACAATTGAAAAAAGCAATTCTTCATCGCATACATACTTGTCCTCCATTCCTCGAATATAGACGTCGCCGTTACACGGTTTCGTCGTAGACGAGAACTCGCCCGTCTACCAAACGATTACTGGGTCATTTGTTCGCGATAATCACTCGAACTCGCTTTCGTGTCAGCGAGAACAATGTTTCCCTCCCCCCCATGCTCCCTCGCTCGAGCCCCCGGGTGATATCGATTGATCAACTATTAACGCGTTCATAATTCTCTGCCCAGCGGGATGATACAGTTTTTCAAGCCGCACTCGACGAATTCCCGCGGAAACGTGTTCTAACGAATGGTAAACGTCGAAATTAAATTTGATCAATCAGCGTTGTCGTTGTTGCCCGTGGCCGTTGACGCGGAGAAATTAATTTGAAGGGAAAATTTGAAACCGGCCACGTAATACTTCGTTGATTGTCCAGCATTTCAGCCGGGCGGCCGGCTGAAATTGAAACGAAATGCATTACATCCGGTTGGTAAGATCCGCGTCGAGGTCGCGATAAACGACGAAAATCATCGGGGGCCTCCGTACTTGTTACCTGCTAACGCGCCGCGCAACGTTTGCTTGTTTAATCGCGGTGAAACGCCTTTATCGTATTCAGTTACTAACTTAATTTCGTTTCGCGGAACATTCTACGAATTAATTTGTCGGAAATGTTTGTCGCAACCTCGGACAAGAGATTCGTGCAACCCGACCGATGGATTTTATCGTAACATCGCGCACCTTGTTTTAGTTGTATATAAAGGTATATAAGGCCGAATAAATTAGGGCGCTAATTATAGCATCGCGATCACTGGCGGCAGCTGTGGCATATTTTATATTTATCCTGGATCTATTATCGTTTTCTCGACTTCTCGAAGTTCTTTTGTATTTTTTGATTTACCGAAAAATGCTAAATTGCTTTTTCAAAAAAATGGTAATCGTATCATCGCCAGTTAAGACGGAACGGAAAAGTTCAATTACAATTATATCTGCCAAATGTATGTTTTAAGTAAATTTAACTTGTTTGAAGTTAAAAAGGTGGGCTCCACTCTCGTTTAAATATTTTCAAACCTCGATTTTGAACGTCGAAATAATGCCAATTAACTGAACTTTTTTTCTTATCAAAGCATAAATCTTTCCTGCATTTTAAAACGATACCGATTCATACTCCCAACGTGATATTCTTAAAGACAAAAAATGGTCCCAGAAAATTCTCTTTCAATACAAAAGACAGATTGCTTCGTAAAATTGAAGTTTTAGGTATCAAAATATATTTTAGCATCGATAAGAAAAATCTGAAATACCTCCGTTGAATTGTCCAAATTCTTTTTGTAATTCCTCGCAATGAAGAAAATTTCGGTAATTTCTACGAATCAAGAAACTTAATGAATAACGTGTACATTGCGTATCTCACAGTTAACGTAAGCTGATCTCAGCATGTACACCCGGGTAACTGAAAAGAATAGCCGCGTTCAATTTCGGGGTTAAATTGGCCTGGCAGGGGGTGCAGTGTAAAGGGGTAAAAGCTGCTTGGAAAATATCGTGATACACGAGGTTAGATTCCACGGAGCGATAGTCTCGCAGGATGCGGGGAACCAGGGTCGTAATGATTTATTTCCACGAATCGGCGAACGCGTTTGGCGCGGCAACACCTGTGCACGTGGCTAATTTATGTACCGTGCATCGTTCGCTGGTCGAATTTGAGGGGAAACCTCGTTTTTTTTGTTTACCTTTTTTTTCCCTCGTTCAACGAAACCAACGTTCGAGCAACATAGCAACATTAATTGGCTATCATTTTCACGCGTACGCCTTATTTAAATCGTAAATGCGGTGCGATAATGCGCCGATGAATTTTGCAATACACAATGCGCACGATTATCCGCGATCCCACGCTCTCGTTTCGAAACTTTCGACCTTCTTTTTCTCGTGGATCGTCGAACGTGTTTAACCCTTTTATCGTTTTCGATGTACGAATCTTTTTATAAGAAATTTGAATATGTAAAATATTGTAGAATTTACTCGAAATGCAATATTGTACAAAATGTAACATACCTTAGAATATTTAGATTTCACATCTGTGGCTGTGTACGTGTGCGAGAAGTTAAATTTGCATGAAAATGTTTACAAGTTTAAAAAGTTTTCTTGTCATTTACGTTTAGTTTTGAAATTTTACTTCACCAGGTATGTCAAATACTTTCGCGATATCCTTTAATCATATTTCAGAAATCAGTAACACAATATACAGTCGATGCCGCTATGATAATATAAGCCCTTTTTTTTACAGAGGTATAAATCCATTTAAAAAAAAAAATGTGTTAATAGTAGTTTAATATGTTAATTCAAACACAAATCCTTAAACATCTCAATGTATGACAAAATCGACTTATACCATTTTCAAAAACAACGGCTCACATGTTAAATTAAAATGTAAAAGGCTGTGAAAAGTATATCTCAAAAACTCAAGCAGTGTCTATTGTGTCAAGTTGAATATTATTGTCGGTTACTGATCTGATTATGTTCCGAGGACCACGGGAGAATTTATTTCATTTGCAAGCTGTTCACCGGTACAGCTGACGTACAGCTTCCTGAAAATTTACCATTCCTCTCTGAAACCTGAAATGATACGTTTATTAAAAGTGTCGAGGTGCCAACGAACAAAACTTTCCTTTCTCCGCCACCTGTACACATCTCTCCTCCTCTGCCTCTCTGTCCCTGTTTTTTTTTTCTCGTGGCAGAGTTATCGTCCGGCAAAATGATAGAATAATCCCAATTTATTCAGCAAATCGGCCGGCACAGTTGGCTCGGTTACAACTTCGAACTTCGTTAACTTATGTGCACTGTCACTGTGCCGGATTCGAACAATACACACATACCGTCCCGAATATTGCAGCACGTCGGCGAGCCCGTTTTTAATACACATGCACCGCGATTTATGCGTACGCGTCGCATGGAAATAACAATTGATCGCTTTCGCGTTTGTTCTACCGTGTAGTTATGGTTTAACCCTCTATGGGCCGAATTTTTGTTTCAAATATAAAAAAATTGATGGAACGGAAATAAATAATTATAATACTCTATATGCAGCTGAAAAAAAATTTTTCAGTTTAAACAATTTTACATTATAAAACATTATATAATTAATATGTATACTCCATCTCATAAAGAAAACAGATTATTTGTTAAAATGTCAATAAATTAGCATGTGACCTGAAAGTTACACGGGCCTATAGAGGGTTAAAAAAGAAAAAAACCGAAAATTTATTTTCGACCGTGTGTGCATGTGCGTGTGCGTATGTGTCTGTGTGTGAGATCGTGTAGTCGGTTATGAGAATTCGAATTGAATGCATCACCGCTCGGGCTGATTGGTATTATTTGATCGTTCGATTAGTTTTTGTTAGTCTAAATTCCGTGGGCGCGAATTGCGTTACCGAGCCATAAGAGTGAAATCAATTTTACGAAACGGTTCCGAAACGGCGAAATTTCACTGCTGGATCACTAATATTGGCCGTTCGTTTTAATTAGACGGTACAAATCGGAAGCATCGGATGAAGGATTTCAGTTAATATTTAATAGAATTCCTATTGGCACATCTTTCGGACGTGTTCGGAACGATGCGAATTCGGAGACAATTCTCTGATAAGATTTCTCTTAATTCTTACACGGACCTTTCACATTCCTCTTGAAAGTATAACAAATATTAAGGTACTTTCTTGCCACACCGAGTTTGCTAAGAAACGTCTTGGCCAGTTAATTAAGGACCGACAGTAACTATTTCTTGCATGCAAAAAGTTAACGAACTCTTTAGAAAACGTGCAGTACAAAAGCTAACGTAACGTGATAGGAAAATTACTCTGTCTAGCAGCGACTATGGATACAATGGAAAAAGAGCCAAGCGTGCCACTTTACGTTTATACATAATCAAAATCGCTACTTGACAAAACCGTACACGTTACGATTCAGTTCTCGCGAACAACTCGACGATGCAGAACACAAGGATGCAACGTAATCCAGATGAACACGTCAATTTTGTCCGATTGGGTCCACAAATCACTGTGTTTGCCCAGGGAAACGACGACGACGATGACGAGGGGCGAGAGGGGTGGGCTCGTTGGAAACGCGAAATAAGAGGAGGCGCATTAATCGTTCGACAAATGCGATCGGTTTTTCATTGTCACTGGTAGGCCGGCCATAATGGCGGATTTATAATCGCGATTTATTTGCGCCCGGTGTTACGGCCGATGCGTTCTCCATCGGCGGGGATTCGCGCGGATTTCGGTTTGTTTGCCCGTTCGTGATCGATCGATCATTAACGGAGAAAACGCGATTACAAAAATTAATCGAAGAACGATCGCGCACTCTCGAACAACGATAATGTACCGCGCTGCCGCTCTGTGGCTCGAGTTCAACGAGCGTCCATTTTGTCGGGGACGCGGCCCACCATGCCGCCGCCTTGTCGCGTGTTATTAACCTTTTGAGCGCTATGGGCGCATATATGCGCTAGTCAATTTTTATTTTCTTTGCCTTATGACTTTTTCAGTGGTCAGTCATTTCGACATTAAGCCTTTGAGCCCTATGGGCGTATACATGCTCTTGTCAATTTTTGTTTTCTTCACCTTTGACTTTTTCAGTGGCCACACATTTCGCCATTAACCTTTTTAGTGCTATGAGTGCATGTATGCG
>JAOPTO010000540.1:0-378173 GCA_033822845.1 Tetrapedia diversipes | reverse complement strand
TTTGACCGGTTGTGGTAGGAATAGTGTTAACGATAAAACAAAACTTTGTGGGAAACGGAACGCGTTTGAACGGAATAATACAGATTGACCTTAACTCGATTCGTGGGCGGCTGCTCTGTTCAGCGTTTCCCATCGGAGACCTCTCGGTCGGTCGCGGCCGATTTCCAGGGCACAGGTTCCACTGTTCGAAACAAATTAACGAGTCGCGTTACGAAATGCGACGGCCGGCATCGGCGACACCGGACAGGGCAAAAAGTGGAATGCATCGAGGCCAATGTAACCCGCATTTCATGCAAATCGGACGGTTAATCGAGGTAATTAATTTATGAAACCGTGCCGCCGATCCGTGTTCATACGATCATATCGATATGTCGTTCTGTTGGAAATAACATACGTCCTAACGTGTAAACAAAAACTAATCTCTTAGAAGAAATATGTTGTGTTCCGCTGTAGGTTGCAGGGTATTTTTGTATATAAAAAACTTCTATTCGAACGAAATAAAGGACGAAAGTTTTTATTTCACAATCGGAGAGTGTTCGGTGCAGACGTCCTAAGACGAGCAAAACTGTTATTTTTCTTCAGAGGAGAATTCGAGACTTTTATAAATTTTAAAATAAAGGGGTAGGAGTTATCTTGGGTTAGTGGTCAGTAAGGGATGAGGTGTTAAGGGTAAGGGTTGGGGATGACTCGTGAGGGTGAAATGATTGTTTATCGGGGAAAGGATTTTGGGATGTTTACTGGAGGATGAGTAGGTAGCCCTAAGTAAAGATAATACTATGCGTTGGCATACAATAATATATGCGAGGTCGAGTTGGGGGGAAGGGGGCGAACAAAATAAAGGACGAATAATCTTACCCATAATCTCCAATACGTTCCGATATCATTCTCCACCCTTTACGAAGTGTGCAACATTACCGAATGATGTTAATCGAAAAAGCCAGGCCACGATGGTATTTTTCGCGCAAACACTGGTCGATTTACAGAGAAACGAAAGAAAAAACCGACTTCGTCCACGATAAAATTAATTCGTTCAAACTATGTGTGTGTGTGTATGTATATACGCGTGTATACGAGACTATTCTATTTCGATAGTTCTTAAATCTTTCGCTGGATAATAAAGAAGATGCAGAAGCACCGGCGCGATTAATCATAATGGACAAAAAGCACGGTCAGTCTGGCTGTAATTACATCGGTGCACCGGATGGCGTAATAGCCGCGTTGGACAAGGTCGGTAACGAGAACGATTTCACAAAAAACAGTGTGGAATACAAGAAGAAGGAGAAAGAAAATTGTCCGTCAGACGAGAAATTGAAAAACGAGATGAGCTTTTCAATTTTCAAATATTCAGATTTTTATGTTCCTCAATATTTAAATTATAAAGTTTCTAAATTCTCCCTATTTAAATTTGCAAATCTTTCATTTTCAAATTTTCCAATTCAACGATTCATAATTCACAAAAACAAGACAAAACAAGAATAAAATTGAAATTAAATTACAGTTCAGATAGTGCTGTTCACAACATACCAAATCGCAGTACCCAAAAAGGGATACCCCCCTTTCGGTAATTCGCGAAGCGTAAAGTAAATTACACCACGATTACTCCGTGCATGAGTCGCCAAATAGCCATGCGTTAAAAAGTAAGAGGCGCGGGGCCACCAAAAATAATCAAACGGGTCGATGGATGGTGGGGGCATCGTCCACGAGCATCCATCCTCTTTCCCCTTTTCCATTGTTTTCCGCGTGGGGACACACGCCCGGTGCGTGTCACGAGCACGCGTGCTCGCGTGACGATAGGCATACAAGCGTGCGTGCGTGCGTGCGTGTGAACTCGCGCGACCACTACCGCGCCTCGTTGGATCTCTCTTTCTCTCTTTATTTCTACCTCCCTCTCTCCCTCTCGATTACGCATGTGCCAGCATTAATGTTTGTAGTCACAAGTCGGAAAGTTTTGTGATGGCAACCCCAAGCGAGCGGTTGCCTAGGCAACGGTTTGTTATGCCATTGTGTCGGACACCAGCAGTAGAAATTCACCCCCAACAGTGTCCACCACCCTCTCCCCTTGAGGAGGATGTCCCTACTACCTGTGCGCGACCCAACTCGGCTTGACCTAGCCCAAACTAGCTGACCCCCCACTCCAGTGCTGGCTGCTGACCAATCGCGGCAGCGCGTTTCCTCTGGTGCCTCAACGACCCCGTCTCATTTCCCATAGAACGTTCGATTATCGCGCTCGATTTTCGAATTATGAATCATGTCCGAATATACATATACATAGAAATGTTTAAAATACGGAGATGATAGTACACGGTTAGTGACTCGGAGAGCGTGCTCGGAAAAATGGGAAGATGAGAAGGAACAAGAAAAAGAGAGAGTAAAGACGACGAAGTAAGAGAATGAGAGTACTGAAACGAAAAGTGGATCAACGGAGCGCGATTAGCAAAGAAACGTTTATCGACAGAAGAAATGGTAGATGTGGAGGATAAATCGTGAAGATTAAATGAAGAATTTGTTAACAGATAATGAAGTATAAAGGGAATTGCTATTAGCTTACGATTTGCTGGTATTGGTAGATTAAAACTCGGTAGTAATAATTTGTACTAGTAACTTACAGGGATACGATTAGGAATCTTCAAATGTTAACAATCAATAACATATTCGTGGGAATTTTCTAGCCCAAAGTATCGCGGAAAATCGTGAATGAATCAAAGTTAACTAGCTGAGAAGCACGCGTCGTGTACATACCATCGAATAGAATTGTACACGACGCAATACGCAACAATGTAACTGGCGAATTAATTGCAGAACCTGACAAACTGTCAAAAGCGGTTAGTGTTACAAGGAAATAATAGGCATTAGAGTCGAAGTTCATGGTAGAACGATCGGAAGATACCGTTGGCGAAGGACAAGGAAATCGTTAATACACGTGGGATTGTTCGATAATGAGCTAACAGCATTAAGGGTATTAGCTGTGTCGATTCTCTGCTAATTATTCCTGCAAATTCTCTGCTGTTATTAATGGAAAGAATTCAATTCCAGAGAACTAACGATGATACTAATAATAATTGATAAACTTATTAGACAGTTTCATACACAATAGCGAGTGAAAGCATGAAGGTCACTACAAGGTTGTGCATATTTTTGCACTATCCGGTATCCAATATTTTTAATATCATCGAATACTGAATTTCTAACCCTTTATTAATCGTAAAAAAAACTGCTACAAAATAGTATAATTCGATTGCGATTATATTTTACTCCTCGTTTCATAAAACGTTTTATAAATTTGGAATTCGCTACCTATTCCAATGAAGTACGTACGATAAACGTTGAAGGTGATTCAGAATATCGCAATGTAAATCGATAAGGAAGAGACTTATTTGCTTTTACCATTAACGCGTAAGGATTTGCAATTTAATCTTATAAGTTGTAAAAATACACTATTTACACCTGGAAAACGTTTAAAAGTTGATACCCGCAAAGAACTTCGTTACATCCGATGCAAACGAATATTCTGTTCCTTCTAATTTCAATTTTACATGGCGCCATCTACTTTTAAAGCTCAGCAATGTATTATCAAGCAGAAATTCCTCGATTAAAGCTCTGTGCACGCGTGATTTACCAGCGATCCAATAAATTTCTACGGAACAGATTCTCGATCGAACTGAAACGTTAATCGAGTCATTACAACTTAAGAGGGTCACATTTGTCAACACGCAAAAACGATAATCCACGATCTCACCGGATAACATCGTTCCCGATTCACAGAGGGAGTATGTTTCGTCGCAAAAACAGCCTAAAACCGATTTTAATTCCGCGCAATGGTTTTACGCAATAAATCGATCGCTCACACAGACTTCGAATCGTTATCCCATTTACAAAAGTATCCTCTAGATACTATTTAAGTGTGGTTTGCACATTATCTAACAATAATACAGAACATTCTATACCGAACAGAACACAACAGACGGAAAACATTATGCAAGTAAACACGTGATACGCAAAAAATTATTGTGTCATTCGTTACGGAATTTTTTTTCCGTACACTGTTACGCCCTGCATTAAATAACAAGTTAGATAACAAAGAACATTGAAATGATACTACAAAGTTAAAATTCTTCTTGATTAAAATTACACAACAAGCAACTAAAAATCTTGCTTTAATATTAACCTATATTAAAAATACATATAATCGATTGTGCGTTACCGGACACTACTGGATTATGCGTACAGCTCAAAGTAACCAGTACAAACGTAAAGTTTACGTAGTTTATCAAATAAGATAACGTTCGTAGAAATATTCCAACCTTACATTCAAGTCGATTTGTCAATTAACTAATTGAAGTGTAGAAAAATTGATCGAATAAAATCCAATATAGAAATACCGCATGGACGTACATTCGTATAACCGCAAGATACTCAAATTTCTACAGACATGTTACGCCTGGTCGCATGGCCGAAATTATTGACTTAGCTGTCGGCTCGAAGCGTCTAAAAATGCACAGCGTAGTATCACCGCTGGAAAAACATCGAGTACGTTATCGTACGCAATATCTAACCTCAAAGTTCTGGTTAACGTTCTAAACAATTCCGACGGTGGTATCGTTAAAAATTTTAGATTCGAAAAAAAATCGACTGTTCGTTTTACAATTTGACCACGCGTACGGAAGAGGGCTGACGCGCGAGGGTCAGAAACTAACCCCCAAAAAAATGTATACGTCGTCCCTTTGAGACGAAACACACTTTACTCTTATATTCGCGAAAAGCACACAAAATCTACTAATACGAACGTAATAATACTACAGTGTGATAAGATTTTTGACTTACTCGATACGTAGAACTCAGGAACTCGGTAAACCGGATGAATTCTCACTCACAAACACGAAACTTAACAGCAATCACAGTACAATGGCGAACAGCGGGTGCGTAGCGGACACTGAGCTAATGCTCTTGCCATCTATCGAGCATTCCACTAAGTTACCGGCAAAAAGAACCTTTTCCATTGGTCCATCTTGACCAATAAGAAAATAGCCTCAATTTACGCGGGAATGCTTTGGCGCCACAGCAGCCATATTAGTTATTCGTTCAAACTGTAATTTAATAATTATAACAGGAAGCACATGGAGCGCACAGATAAGAACATGGATCAATTATCACCTGGTAATACAAACTTCGTACTTTATTTCTTATTCCCTATAATTTATAATATCTTTTAATATAAGGTCTTATGAATATGATAAAAAATAATATAGTATTTTTGAACAGCATTGGGAAATGATGCTATTCAAGAAAATTGGAGCTTTGATGACTTTTACCAAATAAATAAAGAAACAGAAGATGTTAAAATGAAATTATTAGAATATCAAAATGAATGTGAATCTATAGATATGGAAATATATAATGTAAATCAACTAAAAGATAAAGGAACATATATATTAAAACACGTAGGACAAAAATTTAACGATATAAACGAAGAATTAAAAGAAATTCATTGTAATTATGTAAAATGTACAGAAATAGCTAGTGCTAACGATGAGACCGTTCATCAAAAAATTGATTCTTTAACCGTACAAAGGGATAATTTGAAGAAAGAATTAGAACAGTTAAAGAAAACAGAAGAAGATAACAATAAAAAATTGATGGAAGTAAAAAAGATGATTACAATTCAAGAGGTATTTTTTTATAAATACAATTTGCATTAAAATGACCGATCAATTTTTTACATATTTCTGTTATTAGAAACAAAATATGGCACTCATTCGAAAATTGAAAAAGACGGCAGAGAAGAAGCATTTAACGGCGGACTTGAGGAGCAGAGTAAATATGATCTCGAATGATCCCAGAAACCCCAATATAAGACCTTCTAATCTAACTACTGAACAATAAGACTATTAAAGTAGTAAAATAATAAGAAAACAGTTACAATAATAAAATAGTACATTAATAGCTATGTACAATATTACAACTCAAAATTATAAAATAAAATATATTCTATATACATTCATAATTCATTTTTTATAATACTTTTTGCCTATTTTACATTTACAATTTCCCTATATTATTAATCATCCTTATGATCTAGTAACATTAAGCACTTTTCTAATCCTTCTAATCTTTCTTCTAATGAACCTATAACAGTTGATGCTATACTTAGAGACCGTGTTATATTGTCATTCATATTTATTATTTTTGATCTCTCGTCCGTAATTTTGTTCATTAAAATTGCATTTTCTTCTTCTATTTCGTTTACTCGTTTTTCCAACAGCTCACTTTCTTCTTTAATAATCTTTGCGTCCAATGAACGTAAATGCAAAGATACATTTCCTGGTGGTCTCCTAAGACAAAGAAATATTAACAATTATTTACCATTATGATAAATTAATAACTAAATATTAATAAAGATTCTGACTTACCAAGCATCTTCATTCACTGAAGATTCAGCGTCCGTTAATTTCATAACTCTTTTTAATCCCTCTTGCAAGCTTTCATCCTTCAATATCTCTTCCAAATCATCGTTCATATTATCGAAAAGGTGTTTGCACATCCTTTCATGTAACTTTCGCACAATGTTTGGCTTTGACTTTAGAACTGTAAGGATGTCCAGGAAGGCTTCTTCACTGAAATAATTTTAAGCAATTCAAATACTTTCACAAATATTCAAGACTATCATTTTAAAGAATCGTGCGAATTTTACGAGTACTGCAACAGTTTAATTATATTTTCTTACGAATTTTAAGTACCCTCCACTTAGATCCACTTAACATAATTTCAATTACTTATACGTGAGATACGGACAATACAGTTGATAACGCATCTTGCTTATCTCTTCCAATTTTTTTTTTCACGATCGATTTCACTAACGTGAGATCCGAAAAAAGTGTGCGTTGATGCGTGCACAGTAAGTTGAAGAAAAACTATTCCTCTTATACCAATCCTTAACTGGATACAGAATTCCCTGAATGATGGACGTTCAGTGATCGTTACGCGTATGTAACTCGGATTAAATTTTTTTTCGTTTACCGTACACAAAGGTTTGCGCGATCAAACGAAGAAAGAACCAGTATCCGAACAAACTAATCTAGTTTTGTAGTATTATAACATGCATACAATAGTAACACGTAATCGCATTTCATCACTTCCGCAACCTTTCCGTGTGTCAACACGATTAATGAGAAATCTTCTCCTCTTAATTATGAAAGTACAAAAGAGCAGATGAATTTTCTTTATTAATATACAGTACAATGTAATTTCAGGGCTGATTGAGTATATTCGTACAATTATCTCCGAAGATGCCTTAAATTTATTATTGTACAATGCTTAAATTAATTTAATACATATTTTAAATATACTATACATTATATATACTCTTCTCGTCAGAAATGCAGGAAATGGTGAACGTAGAGACCACACCTCAGGTTCTTCGGTTGATTCACACACGCACTCAATCAGGCCGGGACGGGGTGCAATTTGATGTCAATACTACATATTTGCATTAGTCCCGACCTAATCGGTTACGCTTTGCAGTACATTCTTCATCGACGAATCTCAATGTGAATATAATGATGTTCTATGGAAAAAATTAATTGACGCTTGAACGATAAAACTAGCTTCCACTTTTATTAGGTCATCAGGAAAAAATACCGTCGCATGTTTCCGCTTCAAACAGATAAAAATTGCACGGTTATTATCATACGCATAAGCGATGCAAATAAAATAATACAATAACGAGAAGTTTTGTTGTAGAACACACATTTGTCGCTGAATTATTCTAACATGAAAATAAGAGAGGAGCAGAGAACCCGTATACGTTGCCTACGACACGCACTGCACAAATGATGGAGCCAAACGATGGTGACCACACCACGGGTCTTTTGTTTCCTCGAACACTTCGTGGAATTCCTCGAAGGTCAACTGGTGTGTTGGGTTTCAAAGAGCGGCAGATTCTGGGAACTGAGAACCGAAGAAGAGAACCGATTTCAGAAATCAAGCTATCGCGCTCACCAAATCGGTTAAACAGTAACGGACAATTGCTTGGCCACGTGAACACGAAGAAATTAACATTCGACTTTCAGAGAGGCCAATGACATCGAGTAACACCATCGCTCGTTTGGGTCATTGGCGATCCCTCCTTCTCCTCCACAGTCACCTCCTCTTCCTTCTCTTTTTATTGTCGATAAACGAAACATAGGGCTCTCTTGTAAACGTATTACAACGTTCCGGTCGGTCCCCAGTGGGTGCGCGTTCCCTTTGGCTTTTTTAATTAAACCGGCATTCTTAACCGCCCCTCGTACTTGACACACTTACGTTGGCAGTAGTGTTAACGTGGAACGTATGCGAAAACAACATAACCTGAAATTTGGCGATACACTAACCAAATTCAGTTCAACATGATAAAACACGCAAATTTCGGACGCTTCATCTACTTTAGGTGTTTATTCCATAAATATTACGTAACAATTTATTTATACGTTTTATTTTACTTATCTTGGGATAAATCGTTGTAAACATGTTCGTATTTTCTACATAATCGTGTATATGTTTTATTTTACATTAATTTCATCTAGCGCTTCATAATTATAATTATAGGTTAATTCTATACATCTATCAAATATATATAAAAACATTTTAATAACACATCTGCGATAAAAAAAAATATACATAAAAATATATTTGTGTTTGTTTGAATATAAAAATGGCGCATGCGTCTATGTATCGAAAATATAGTAAACATAACAGTTTCCATAACCTCTACACAATATTTCCTTACATCGAATATTTTAGCATGATGTTAAAAATAACGTATCCTATAAAAATGATAATATATAATACTTTACTATGAATTGAAATCGAGCAAAATTATATTTCTTGTGCGAAATCATTACTCACCTCACTGACTCTGCGATGTGTTTAAAGCTATTTGAAATAGCGAATCGTAAGAGCAGAATAGTATTGGAATACTTCTGCTCTTCACTCTCTTCCATTTCTGACTAAAGTTTATAAAGCTATCGGGTCTTCGAATTTTTGTAATTGAACACTTTAACGATAACTAGCCATAAAGATTCTTCCATCCTGTAAGACGCCGACTTCCACTTTCGCGTCTCGAAACTGTTGAAAATAATTCAAATCGCTTGTGTGTGGAAACTTCGTGTAATCCTGAACGCTTCCGATAGATGGCGATCTTGTGCTCCAAATCGTATTCAATCGAACGTTACCAACATTTCCATGTAAGCTAATATGTTGCATGCCCTGACACTTAAATTTAAAGAAGAAACGCTTCTTCGAATAAAAAATATAAGAGAAGGTAAGAGAACTATAAGTGTAAGCTATATTGTGAAATATAGAAAGTAAATTATGTATCTAATCTTAAGTTATGCAAACTAACTTCAAGTATGCAAATTATTATTTAAAAAAAAAATATCATTACTTGAAAGTATTGCGTTTGATGAAATTGTAGGAAGTAATTCAGTAGTGACTAAGAGTGTAAAGTTGCTCAACTGAAGAGAAAACTATTTCATGCGAACAGGTAATAAAAATAAAATTGAAGATACATAACTGGCAATAAAATACACGTGCTGCAATGAGCCATGCAATAACTTACTTAAGTCTAATTAACATTCCGTTCAAATTATACACGAATGCTATTCGTGTACCCTAATCACCTGTATTACTATTAATTAGACGCAAAGTCACGTCAACATTAATTAGCATGTACTCCTTACAGTGAAATCTATCAAATATACGCGACACAAGGAATTGCTGTTACAAATTTTAAGGAATACAAACTGAATCGTACAATTACGCAATTAAAATGATACAATTGATTTTTTCCATAAAATAACAATAACCTAAAAGTAACATTATCGCTATATATCATCATATTTCAAAGTCGATGGTTATCGGTTGTCAGGATCACATCATAAACTTGTCATACGGTGGGCATAACATCTAAACTAATTGAATCCTAATTCTCATCCTTTGACGTCGCGGTCGCGCGTCGTTCTGAGCCCTAGTTCCAAGGGACCTGGCTCTTATACTCCTCGGCGTCCAAGGCGAACAGGTCGACGGGGTCCGGGTGTCGATATACAACAAAGTGCCACACTAGAAATTGGATCATCTAGCTCCGTGGCTCGGGGCTGATGGCGTACACAGCTTGGTTACAAGCACCGCTGCGCCCCTACCCTCGACGAGCAGCGGTGTTACAAGCGCTCCACTCTGCCTTCAGCCGCAAAGGTCAGCGTTGACGCTGGTAGAAGAGACGTTCGCCGTTACCATAGATTCTCAAAGTAGCTCACGTTGAGCTGAACCGATGTGATGCGCCTCCGTTCCTCCATTATGCAACCGGCCTGAACTATATTTTCTTTTCCCGTAGCCGTGAGCCAGCTAACCGGAGAGAAGGCTCGGAGTGCTACCGTGGGCACCCGTTCACTCGTTCAACACCGGAGACGATCCTCTTAACCGTTCGGCTGCGAACGGATTTTTTCGGACCTATGCCAAAATTGCGGCGCTAATTGCGCGTGTATAGGAAAAAATGAAAAACACTTTTTATACAATAAACTCACTTGTATTGCATTGCAACAACAAAAATTTTTTAAAAATACCATTTATTTGCTTAAATCTGTAAATTCATTTTAGTGGCGCTGATTCGAAATTAAGCCAAACGCATCAGCACATTTTGTCTTGTTTGCGACAATCAATTGGCTTTATACTTCAGATGTTTTAATGAAATTCACAACAAGAGATAATTCTCTTTTGTAAATAAAAATGTAAATAAATTTGTCAGTCAGAGTAATCAGTTGTATAAATGCTATGACGCGATAATAATTCATGTACCACCTCCCCTGTACCACCGGTGGCTCATCCCGTCGCAAACGTGCTAAATCGTGAAAACAGCGTCTCCTCGGTCGCGATCGCACAGGATCCTAGATCGAGCGTGGTCGCGATACGTTTTCGAATTCTATCGAGCAGGATTCGTCGCAACGATGATGTCCGACAGGAGACAGCTTCGCTAACGCGTCTCTTTGTTCTCTCGACCGTTTAGCGATCCTCAATCCGCACGATTGCATCGAGATTGAGTTGGTCGTAGCCCGAGGGCGGTTAGGCAAAAGGAGAAATGCTTAAATTTTACACGTTGCAACGAACGCCAGGCGATTATCGTCACGATGGTGCGCGCTCGGTGTCCCGGATGAAAGTACCAGCAAGTATTTAGGAATTCCGATGCACGAGAATCCTCCGTCAGTTGCGTCAGGCGGAATTGCAAGAAGATGAGTTCGACGGGGAACGTGTGCTAGGTCCACTCCGTCATCCTCCCTGTTATCATCGATGTACCGTCCACGCGGTTGCGTCAGGGTGGCGCAATAACCGCTGAGACCGCAAATTTTTGTCTCCCCCTCTACCCTTGTCAATCACCATGGCGTGGCTCTTTCGAAATGGTACGATCATCCGTGTAGCGAGATCGTAACAAAGAAAGCAAGGCTTCTCCGGAGTCGATTGGAGGGAGGCATTATGCGTGTGCGTGGCACTTTGTTCGAGATCATTATTCAATAACGACGTGTGAGTCGCTTCCGTGACTCTCGTTCGTGTCTTATTCGCGTAGAATTTGTACCACGGAGAAAGTTGATTGGAATTGTCGTCTGATTATTCTGATCACCGGGAACACCGTCGCTGCGCGGCGCCGGGGCACGAAATTGATTCTCTTTTAGACGGGCATGCAATACCCCGCCGTGTACATAACTGCAATTAGCCAATCTATCGAACCCGTACGGGTGGTTTCTTAATCCATTAAAACATCAACCTCGTCTAGATGAATGCACAACGATATTTCTGTTGCGCAGCGTACATCGAAGCCTCGAATACTGCCTCGATAGATATTTCAACGAGACAAAAGGTTCCGATCTTCTCACTGGTCACGACAAAAGCGCAACGGAACCGATCCCTGTCCCTAAACGAAGAAACAATGAGAGAGGAGAGTGCGGAAAACCTTCGATTCCCTCTCCGAGGCATCATAAAGCATCGCCATATTCGGCGTTTACCGCACTGATCAGGTGTCTTTGGTCCAGAGAACGCTGCAACATTGAAGCATAGATCGCTTATTACTGCTCGGTCAGAATCCCCCCGTGTTTTCTCGTGCACGATCCTTTTTCGGCGACAGCGCCCACCACCACCATCACCGCCACCACCACCTAGCCGGAGCTAGTCGAGGAGCAAACGAGAATCCGTGGCGGAACAGTTCTCGATGAAGCGTTCCGACGATGAACCTCACCTCTGGCATAACACGAGCAGCAAGATAGATGAATGCGCGGATAGCGCGCCAAAGGGCTGGGTCTTCTCAAAGCGTATCGGTGTGTTCGGTGACTCGATCCGTTTAGAAAGCATCCCAGTCTATTCTTCCCGGGCAGCAGCTCTATATAGGTACATTGTCTCGGAACGCTCGTGGTATCCTATTATCGAGGCTCTGGCTCACGATTGCCCCGTTTTTTGCGCGAGCCGCACCCCTGCACCAGCTAATTCGAATGGCTCGCAGCGAACCGATCCTATCGATCATCGGAGATCACGCTAGTTTCTGTATTCCGTCCAACGTTTCTGAGAGACGCTCTTTTGCGTTTTCTGCCCGATCCTTCCAGAGATTCGATGCATCGTGAATCGAATCTATTACCAGCGATCGTTCGATAAGCTCGTTCACCCTCCCTCGTCCAAGTGTCAGCGGTACCAGCCAGTTGTTCCGGCTGGATTTGATGAATTTAACGACCGATTAAAACAGACACGGACAGGGTCGCTGGGTCGCTCTCGTTTGCACTTTCCAGTTTTCCTGGGAAACGTACCTAACGCTTCCCTCGCTCCGAGAGATCGCGAGGCTGATGCAGCGGCGTTCGAACGTTTAACAGGCAGATGAGAGGCGCATGGGAAAGAGCGGCGTGATTTATGGTTTTCCGTAAATCTGTTTCTCCGTCTGCCCCTCGTGCCGCTCGCTTTGTCGAACCGTCAAAACGGAGAGAAGAGGCGCGGAACTATAAATCGATTTTAGAAATTAAAGGTGTTACGTAATCGGGAGGGGTGGGAGGACCGCGAGACGACTCGTCGGGGGAGTGAGACGGATTACCTCATCGATTCAGGAACTTTCTTCCACAAACGCTTATTATGAGCATCATAGGAAGAAAGTATGACCGGTTACGCAAGACATTTCACTCACCCTTTAGGCGATACACGTGTAGTGGAATAGATATACCAAAAGACACCGTGTCAATGCGATCGGATCGTGATGGATGCGATGCGATGGTACAAATAGCCTATACAGGATTCCCGGTCGAGATCGAAATTGCCTCGAGAATTCGCGTGGATCTATCTCGTTTGCATGTACGATCCTTCTTTCTTCTACACGATTTTTTTCCCTCTCGTATAGTACACGCGGACACGGACGAACACATTCTCACGGATACCAATCATATCCAATAATACAGGTTTCTCGCCTGCAACGCAACATCAATTAACGTTTCTCTATACCGTAGTAATGAACATCGACTAGCAGCAGCTTTCTATGTAATTATTAGCTTTTAAGGTTTGCTTTAGATAAAAGCGATGGAAAAGGGAAAAGTGTCCGGGTTAATCTTCCATGCGCATGTGAGAAAAATCGGTAGGCAACCTTTCGATTGTAAATCAATCTTTCTTTCTTTATTTGACGGACGGGAATCGACTAACTATCGTCCATTATGCCGCGTTACATAAAAAGATCGTCACCCCTCGAGAGGTGGTGGGGTATCCTCCATTTACAACCAATCCTAACGAATTCGACGAAATCCTCCCGAAGGTCGTGCAACATTGTTTCCGTCGTCGACCGCAACGCAATTCGTCGAACTGCGTCGCATCATAGGCTCGATCGTTGGCGCCTTTATTTTACACGATAATGAAGCAATCCCCGGATAGATGGAGGCAGAAAAGCGCGCACAATGGGTCACCCAGGGGTTAATCGCGGCGCTCCTCGCGGGGAAACAAAAAAACACCTCTCCCCGGCTGGAGATTAAAAGTTGATCCCAGTGCACGTCGCCGCGGATCGACCCGGTAAAAGTGAACAGCCTGAATAAGGAACTGCGAACACCGTTCGCGCTGGTCCGCTTAGAGGCAAAATCGAAGCGACGCGGACGAGAGATGGTAAAAGATGGTTATTGGGAAGCGATCACCGAGGCGTCTGCCTAGGAGCGTGAGTACCGATGACCCGAGGGGCAGAGGGGCGGAGGGGGGGAAGGGGGACGATCGTTAAGTGGCAAGTTACGTGCCGATTGGTAACACCAGGGACGATTTGGAGCGGCCTCCCGTGCATGTACACGCTCGCACACCTACATAAAATTACGTACCATCATCGGTACGGTTGATGCGCAACGCACCGGGTTGCGCAATGATGGCGCGCGGTTGCGGAGCCGTGCATTGCTCTCTATAAGCCATTCCATCTATCGTGGATGATGATGACGGGGCCGAAGCCGCCGGAGCCGGCGCGAACCCGCGCGATGTCGGACGCGAAGATGACCGATATAATTACAAAGATGGAACGTACGCATCTTAAATCGCGGCTGAACAACGCAATCCTCGATATCAGAGAGGCCGCCGAGATCTCGTCCCTTCCCCCCGCCCCCACGTGAGGCTGCGCTCTTTATCCTTCTTCCTCTTTCACCTACGCTGCCTTCTACCGACCTAGGCATCCGCGATGGTGCTCCAGGATGGTGAACTCTCGTTTCTTTTTTTTTTTTTCTTTCGCCCGATCCAATAGCCACCGCGGCTATGCTCGTCCCTTCGCCTGTCTACACCACTTATACATACCGTGTTCTCAGTTCACTTTCATGTCGACCCGATTAGCCGACCTTCAGGTCCGGCGAGAGATGCCCGCCGATCTGTATCACCTGGGTTGCGCAACCACCCCTCATCCTACATCTCTCACCGGAGGCTCATCTTCGACCGGCCGCCTTCTCCCTCGGTACTCCCTCTGCTCCTTGTCCCTCCCAAGCAGCAGGGACTCTTTCTCCGTCGCTCGTTCGTTAGGCGAGTTCACGAACTTCACCGAGGGACGAAGCGGCTTCACCGGGTGTTCACCAGAGCCGATGCCGTTTTCTACGAGTCCTCCCCCCGTTGTTGGGTGGGAGGAAGACGATCCTCCGACCACGGATCGGTATATAAGCACGGTTGCTCCGACCTGAATCCGCACAGACCAATTATTGCCATCGTTTGGCGATAGAACGATCCACTGTGCGAACGGTATCATCGGGGAGGTTCGCTTTTCACACAGATCGCACGGTTCATCGGCGAGATGAGATCGGTACGGGTCGCAGCATGTCTGCTATTTTTCCCGCGCCAAGCGGCGCGCGTTCTTCGAATGTTGCGCTTCCGGTTTCTCGATTCCTACCCCGAAGGGTCGCGAGTTGGTGTTACTCAACGCGAATCGACGATCCTCCGTTCGACAAATTTTACCTCCTATCGTGACCCTTTTCTTTTTTTCGATTCACTTTCCCGCATTCGCCTCTTTTTTTTGTCTTTCGTCGATATCGAGTAACGCCGGTGAAATGCAACAAAGTGTGGTTAGAAAAGCTTAAAAGAGTGACACTACGAAGAATTCGCATTTCGTTTCAATTTTTCCGCAATTTTAACAACGTTTTGAGTTTTGAACAAAATAAAAAGATTAATTTTTACCAATTTCAATTCGAAACACTGACGACTATTTTAACAGCTCGCTATCGCGTTGCTGGCCGTCGCTGGGACGTGTTACGCGGCTCGACTGGACAACACTTACCTTCCCCCGGGCAATGCGGGCAGCGCAGGGGGCGCGGGCTTGATTCAAGCTCCTAATCGCGGAGGACCTGGTGGTCCCGGGGGCCCGGGTGGTCCTGGAGGACACGGTGGACCAGGTGGACCTGGTAGAGGACCGTTTGGAGGCGGCGGAGGGGGTGGTAACTTCGGAGGAGGTGGCGGCGGTGGATTTATAGGCGGTGGCGGAGGCGGAGGTGCCTACGGACGTGAGTAACAATTTTTTATTTCGCCTCGTCAAAAGTGAAATAGGAGGCTTACGACCTGGAGACTTGTTTTGTTATTCAATTTCTATAAAGTGCTTCGAACATCAAATCGAATGGATTTTAATATGTCTGTCGCAAACGAAAGCCTAACATTTTCAATTGCGTTCGCGTAGATATTAAGCTACTTTCTATTTACTATTGTGTTGCGGGTACATTTTTCGTTTCGATTAATATTTATATTTCGCATGCAAGTAAATTGCTTTATAGGTAAATTAGTAAGTAATCGACATTGTGCAAGAAACGCGGTATAAAATGCATCATTGAGGAAAAATCTCAGATTATATTTGTAACGAGTGGAACAAGCAATTTCGGTGCCTCGAATTCACAGATTCGAATCTTCTTTCCAATTGCTTGTACGTTCCAATTTTTTTTTAATTACCCCAATCTTCCTCGTGTAATTCTTCGCGGGAGTTTCTGCCACAAAGTGAACAGAATTGTTAATTTTCCCATAACAAATTACTACAGTTCACGGCACGAGTGGTGCAACTAAATTGCAGCTTATAATGCTATAATAACACAGCGCGTATCCCATGTTAGGCTTTAATGTCGTCACGTACACGACGACGTTATGGTTTATTGAATACATCGTTGCCTCCTTATGGATGACTTTTCGAGTTCGACCGACGTCCCATATTTTCGTTATCTAATTCCAATATCGGGTTCCCGGGTGAAAGGCAATAATAGTGATTTCGAGCGTTTTGCAAGAAAAGGTCGCTACCACTATTATTGGAGCAACATCCCATTAGAATGCACGAAATTTATCACGACGTTCTTATAATGCTTCAATCTGCAGCTAATACCTTTTCTTCGATCGGTATCCGATCGAAGATACAAAGCTCTCGATTCTCCTTATCTTTCTCCTCGACTCGTCTTCGAGCTGCGTAGGAGCAACACTTTTTGCGCTCGCGCGTGTTACGAAATCGCCGAGTGAAAACATATACTTAACTCGAGTACTGGTCGAACGCGTATACCGATGCTGTACATCGTATATATTGTTCTTTCCCTCGTTAGTCGTTCCCCAGACTGCAACCATTACCCGCCGTCAACCCAAACGTTTCACACGTCATTAAAATCATTACTGTCATAAGACTCGCGCGGCGAACCTCGTCGCAGGTAGGCGAAGAAAAAAGGCTAGCGTAACAAATTGCTCAATCGCGGAGGGAATCTCCGAGGCGTTTAACGTAAGCGGTTTTGTTTCGGCAACGCGCGCAGCACGCACCGCAGAGCCGCGTCGCGTCGAGAGAAAATCGTTCGAATAATCGCGGAGAGCAAAGTTGTGACACGTTGCATCAGATACAGGCGGAGAAAGAGCGGGAAAGAGTGAAATCGCGCGCGATGAGAGACACGAGCGTTGGTCGGGTTCGGGTTGCATCAAAATATGTAAAGTATGTCGTGAAACCGTTCCGTCGTAACGTCGCTCGGAGGATGAAAGAAAAGTGAAAACCGCGGCGAAACGCGAAGAAACGCCTAATCACTTTATCCCTCGAGGCGCTCCTCTAATGAAGACGCGCACGCTGTCCCGCGGTTCCCGACTTAACCATGCTCTCGAAATACGATTAGAAGACGGTGAGAATCCGTGGCGCGCCTAGTTGCGAAAATATGAACATCATAAGCGTCACGCGTGTGTCTCCCTTTTGTATAGACGCTGTCGTCGCGACCGACCGAGTAATTAGGCTCCGTTCAGTTACGGATTAATCTCGAGCGTACGCGTTCAACGGATTTCACTTGATGCGGTGGCGCAACCTGGAGGATTGCAGAGATACAATGATCGATAAAAAGTCAATTATACGCGACGAAACGTCGGATGCGGCTGCTACCTGTTCGTATGGAACAGCAGCCTGAAATTCTGGCTGACTAATTGTATCTATTAGAGGGAACACGCGCGTCCATGCCAGTTTTTTCAGCTCCGGCAACCGGTCGATCATCGTCAACTTTCTCAGTGGTTGTTCAGAAATCGGTTGTAGGGGAAAAAAATATTACTCGAGTCAATCAAAGTCCACGCTAACGCACCTACATATTTATTTCTATCGGACAAGAGCTTCTTCGGGTTGGATTAGTTGTGTAACGTTTGGAAAATTTGTTTCGACTTCTGTCTCAGCTGGTGGCGGCGGCGGCGGCGGTGGAGGTGGACCAAGGGGAGGAGGTCAAGAGATACCCATCGTCTCGTTCAACAACCAGAATGGCGGTGACGGCAACTACCAATTCAGCTACGAAACAGGAAATGGTATCAGTGCGCAAGAAACGGGTCACCAGCAAGGTGAGATCAGGGCCACTCTCGTTTCCCAACCGGCCAACGAATATCCTGCGTGTTCCTTTCTTTCGCGGTTCGTCGCTGCCATTTCTCGCCGATATGAATATTCCTATCCATCATCGTTTGGCCTTACAATGGGGAACCGGCAAACCGATCAACGCAATACCTCTGCTAGTTCTAAAATGTGGCTTCCATCCGATACTTGTTCCCACTACTTTTCCTATGGTATTTCACTTGCAGAAGACAAATAGAGGAAGACTCTTCGAATCGATAATACCTTTGCACGTTCTCCTTCAAAATATATAAATTACTCAATCCGTTCAGCATTAGTTAAAGGTTCTTGAGAGATCGCGGTAGGAGCTGCAGGCAATCCGCGTGTCCCAATTTTGGCCAATTCAATTCGCGATGAGTGATTACCGAACAATGATCACTACTAACAAGCTGGAAAGCCGCAAAAATGCTCGATAGGTGGCGCAATCCGGCCGAGTGCACCGGCACCTGTTGCGTCAAAATATTCATGCGTTGCCTCGCTTTCCTAGGTAACTCGGAAGCGGTGAGTGGATCATACTCGTACACCGGACCCGATGGCGTACAGTATAGCATCACGTATACCGCGGACGAAGAAGGTTTCCATCCTCAGGGTGCGCATCTGCCTACCCCGCCTCCAATCCCACCGGAAATTCAACGAGGTGTCGAGTTATCGCTCGCAGCTGAGGCTAGAGGCGAAAATCAAGACACTTCCGGCGGTGGTGGCGGCGGTGGCGGAGGTGGATACTCTCCAGGAAATGGTTACGGTGAGTTTCATCGATGATATCTTGTTCGTAGAACAAAGTTTGCATAAACAACAGTGTTATCTAGATTAAGAAATTTGGGAAAGAGCAATCCTTTCCAAGAAATAATTTATCTGATAGAACAACTTTTTTTTTTATCTTCTATTCACTTATCTTTTTTCTTGTTTTGATGGCGAATTGATATTTCTTATTAACAGGAGGCGGCGGCGGTGGCAGTGGCGGTGGTGGTGGTGGTGGTGGTGGCCGTGGTGGAGGCGGCAGTGGTACTTATCAAGGTCCAAACTCGTACCAAACAAGCTCTGGCGGATACCGTTACTAGACGACACCGTACAAGTCATTGCGTATTACATGATCAATCTTGTTCCATTAAAGTAATATCATTTAAAGGCGGACGTATGTACATAAGAATATATCGTTTATGTAACTTTTTTATTTATATAAAATATGAGTACTTTATTTATAGTGTTGTTTTTATCTCCATACTATTATCCGACAGTATTTAGTATTTAGTATTTAATATTTATAAAGTTTTTAAAGTATTCAGCTGTTAGTGTCAACGACAGAAAGTATAACAACGTGTTTATTCGATGCCATTTTTAAGCATACTTTATTAACACATGTAATTACAATAATACAAATCACAAGTTACAATTAGAATAATTCTGCAAATATGTTTCTAATTTTTGTTAGAAGTTCAAACATTCATTTTTAAACAAAGAGCTTTATTAAAACACGCATATATAAATTTACTATAAAAAGTATAATAATAATTTTATGCATTAAAGAGAAATAGTTTAAATGTGTTCGCAAATAAAAAGTGGATTAATAGACATTTACTTATCTTACACTTTACAATATATCATGTGCTTGCATTACACTTATACGTTCACCGATTGAATAGTAGAATCTGTGCTTAGTTCGTCAGAATTTGCTACTTCAGTTCCTCTGGCGAACTGAATGAAAAGTTGCTCCAGTGTGGCCGACAAAACAGCGTAATCTTCAATACTGCTGTACTGTCCTTTCAAATCGTTCATTGTACTATACATCTTTTCCCAAGTCGTTCCAGTATTACCCACATGATATACGATAAGTCCCTGTGAATTAAAAGGTGGAAAAACATTTATGAAACCTGTGAGGATGTTTTTATGAACGTTCCGCATTAGCCTGAAAAAATTGTTACCAAATTCTCGTCCCTGAGTTCACACGATAACGAAGATTCCATGATCCTCTTTATATTACTGACATCATCATCCGTTCGGTTGGGATTCAACTTAACGTGAATATCGTAACCAGCGCCGAATCGTTGCTTCAATTCCTGACTTGCACCGATGCAAACCAATTGACCTTTCACCATAATGACTAGTCTGTTGCATAAAGCTTCGCATTCTTCCATGCTAATACGAATA
Source organism: Tetrapedia diversipes (assembly GCA_033822845.1). Taxonomy (NCBI): domain Eukaryota; kingdom Metazoa; phylum Arthropoda; class Insecta; order Hymenoptera; family Apidae; genus Tetrapedia; species Tetrapedia diversipes. The sequence continues at coordinate 357,682 of JAOPTO010000540.1, read as the reverse complement.
TTTTCGTTTTATGCGAATACAGTTGTAAAACAATCTTCGGTAACACGTATTACTGGATCAAGTAAAGTACCTGTGAGAAGTAAGTATAATAGCTTGTCCCATCGCCTGGCAGGATTGCAATATATTCCAAAGCGACCTCCTAGCCGCAGGATCGACGCCCGTTGTTGGTTCATCCAACAGAACCAGAGCCGGATTTCCAATAAGTGCCATCGCAATATTCAAACGTCGTTTATTCCCACCGCTGTAAGTACCGCTTGGCTGATGCATACAAGCATTTAAATCTAATCGAATAAACAGATTTCATAAGTCTGCAGATCGATTCTTTGAAACGAATTAATCCATTTGCATTATAACTCTACTTAAGGTGCCTGGTCCAGGCATCAGCGACGTTCAACTGATAATTGGCCCGTATCACCGCGCGAGGTCGACACTACACGCACAGTACATGACTTCCAAATTGTTCATGGAGTTTATTTAACATGAAACAGATGCCCCTCGACTTTTGCACAATTTGCGAATTCAACTTTTTAAGTCTTTACGATTGGATGTCCTCTCTGAGAGGAGATCGTGAATCGAGTAGGCTATTGAGCTGCCCCATCTCAGGGGACATCAGACTACAATGTTGTTCCAATCAATACTTTAAAACACAGTTTTTGGTGCATATTTTTTTACATTCCTCTATTTTCGAACATTCAATATTCGTACACATTTTCAGGAACCAATTGTGTGTGAAAGTCGAGGGACGCAAATGGGTTAAGAAATGGAAAACAGACGTAACTCACTAAGTCGATTAATCCATTTGTTCACTTCCAAATCTATCTTCGATCTGGGAATACCGCGAAGCAAAGCGAATAGTCGAAGATGATCGAACGAATTCAATGAATTAAGCATTGCATTCGTTTGTGGACAGTATCCCATTTGAGCAAGATACTAAAGAAAAGAACGATTTATGAATATTACAGTAAAAGTAATATCTATACAGAGAAGAGAGTGAGGAACAGTATATATTATTACTTCTTTTCTGTCGGCATTAATTTCCAATTTTCCTAAGTACATGGTACCATTGTTTGGTATTTCTTCACCGGTCAGCATTTTGAACGTGGTGCTCTTCCCAGCACCGTTTACACCAAGCAATCCAAAGCATTCTCGTTGCTTCACTCGAAAACTAATTTCTTTCACCGCTATTAACTTCCCGTAATATTTGCTTAATTCGTAAACTAAGAACAGATTATCATCGTTGTTATCTGCACTTTCTAAGAAACCATTATCGATAACAGGTACAGTATTTGTTGGTTCTTCGATAATTTTCTTTGATTCACCTAAACATTGTGTACACATTACATTTAATTTTTCCTTTTACGTTCAACTGACAGAAAAATGATCCAATTTAATAAGATCCCGTACCAGCATTTTGCAGTCTTTTAATTTCCAACGCCACGGTGTGCTTCTCTTTCTTCACTTGATCATCCGTTATGTCGCAAGCATTCCTTAAGCCTCGGTTCACTATTTTAGCGTACAGCCTCTGAGGTAAACGTTCTTCCAACAAAATCAGCAGAGCAAAATACAATAATGGAGTGACGGATAAGTACGTAACGCACGCTTTCAAGTTCATGTCGTCATCGTTGTTAGAAAAGTAAGGAAGTTGATTCTTACATACTCCATCCCGACAGTTCAAACCTAAATTGAATCATAACTGGATCTCATTATATTTTTAGAATACAGGATTTATTAAAATATTTTATTAATAAATTTGTACCACAACAAATATCCTGGGAGTTTAGGCAAACCACGTCTTGTAGTCGATTTGGTAAACGACGACACCTCGCGTTTTGTACAGCTATGTTAAAGAAAGATAATTGACCACGAAATAGGCTCACGTAGGGTACAAAACTAAATAATCTCTTTTGAACAGAGTATAAAATTGTTAGGTTGTCGAAGCCACGAATCGCCTCATTTAGAAGATACTGTAGTACAACTGGGATACAATGAAAAGATTATTATCGTTTGAGGTACTTCTTTCTTACGATTCAATGATGCGGTATAACTTACCCAGCCCAACCGGCACAAGACTTAAAATGGTCATTATAGTATTTCTTGATTTATTGATAAAAGTGAATATATACGTTATAAACAAAGAGCTCACGCTAAAAAGTAACAGCAATAGCATCATTATCACTGAAAAAGAAAGAATGTAGTAAAGTTCGTTTTTCTAAGAGGTTCAATAATTTTCTCAATCAGTGTAGTAATCGGCTTACACATTTCTGTTTTGTAAAATAAACGTATATCCAAAATGGTATCCATCAAGTAAAATCCTAGTACATTAATAATTATGGACATCGTGACAACTATAAAATCGAAGGTAAACATGGTAAGCCAATACGAGAAAGAAGTAACTCCTGCCATTCTTTGGAGTTGTTTCAATTTAGTTTCCGTTTCCTGGAAAGGATGGACAAGGAAGAGAGCTACGGTAGGAAAGAAGAAGCAGCAGATGGTTAATGTTCTTGAAAATGAATCAATTTCTGGAATGTTCATTACTGTTGTTGACAAAGGATTCGGTAATTTTTGACTAGAAACATGGATGGAGTATTCGTCACCAGCCGTGGCTTTCATCAGCGTGTTCGACAATAAATTCATAGTTAACGGTATACTATGAATCGCAACGCCAGAATACAAACCATTGGCGCGCAAAATTCCATCAGAAACATTGAATTCTGCAGAAACGATATAATTATTACGATACTCTGCCATGTCTTGAATCGCACGATCCAACAAAGCTTCCGTGACGCTTGTATTCTGTAATGTTTCTTCTACAAATCCACCGACATATTTCACTGAATTTTTATACGCTGCACCAACGGTGCTGTTTTGTGACGAATACAAACTTTTTGGATTTCTATACATATTAAGTTCCAATGGAAACACATCCGTTGAGTCATTAGGCGAATCGCTACTTAAGCCCTTCAACACAACCGACAAAAGCGGTAAAAGCAATATTAATAATACATTAAACAAATTTTTCTTAGCATAGATCAGCTTCTTGTCGTACAGTGCTAGAATTGTCTGTATGGAGAAACTCCATCCAACCACCTTTTGCGATGGAGGATAAAATAAATCGGTTAGATGTTTCCCAGTATCCTCATTTTTAATTACTTTTAAGTAGACTTCTTCCAAAGTGATCAACGATGTACTGATCCCTGTAACTCCTAAATTCTTTTTCTGGCTCTCCACTGTGTCCAAAGATTGTGGTAAAGTTTCAGTGTTCGGTACGTTTAAAACAATCTTCTCGCTGTCTACGCTTATTTGTTGTGTTCCTGGATCAAACTTATTTATGAGTTTGTCTGCATCGCACCAAGGTTTCGTCGACAACGTAACTTTTATATGGCCGTAACCGTACTGTTTTTTCAAAAACATGGACGTGCCGTAACACTTTAATCGACCTCCGTGTATAATGGCTATCCGATCTCCGAGTATATCAGCCTCCTCCATACTATGCGTACTAATTAAAATCGTTTTTCCCTCCCTTATTTTCAATATAATGTCCCATATATCTCTTCTGGTTTCGGGGTCCATTCCAGATGTTGGCTCGTCCAAGATTATAGTATTAGCATCACCGATAAGAGCCATACCGAGACACAATTTTCTCTTTTGTCCTCCAGACAATGTACTTGGAAAAGTATTTCGTTTCTCCAGCAAGTGTAGTTTATCCAGTAGAACATTAATGTCACGATGGATCTCTTTTCGTGTTTTATTTTCACTTTTCAACTAAAATACCATACATAATTCCAAATGTTTTAGATCGCTACTTACGCTTAGTGGTGCTTGCCTACTTACTTAACATTATTTAGGTACTTACTAGACCGAAAAATTCTAACTGCTCAAATACAGTTAGGTCAGGGAAAACCATATTATCTTGAGGGCATAAACCTAAATCGTTTCTAATCAATTCCAAATGTTTTGCTGTGTTTTTACCATTTATAAGAACTTTTCCTTCAGATGCACTTATCACACCTGTTACGAAATATTTAATGAGGAAACTTGATTACTAAATACGTATTGTTCGGAGAATAAAATTTCTACCCGTTAAAATCGACATCAATGTAGTTTTTCCAGCTCCATTATGTCCCAATAGAGCTGTTATTTGTCCCTTATATAAATCCATTGAAATTCCTTTTAAAGCTTGGACTTGCTATTATAAAATAATTCCCATCGATGTAATTACTATTATCACATGACAATAATCATAATCTATTAGAAGACTTACTGATTTCCGTAAACAAATACTTTTATACGTTTTTTTAAGATTGCGGATTTGAATTCCAGGTGTAAGTGCATCCTTCGCAACCAGTTCAAAATTTTCATTATCTCTAGTATCATAATTGTAATCCCCTATTTCTTCGTCAAGACATACTTTGTTTTTCTTTAAAAACTAAAATATTGTATTTTTACCATAAATATATTGAACATTATAAGTCTTTAGGTATGTATTTAACACTAGATTTACGGACATTTGTTGTATATCTATTTCTAATATACACATACTATGAAAAAGGTATACATCATACACAATTTGAAATTGCAGAACTGAGAGGGAAACAGATTTGCATATATTCGTATCGCTCCATCGATAAAAGTCAGCAAAAACTGCTGGGAATAATAATAATTGTTTTTGCAAATTTTGCTTATGAAGTTCGAAATCCGTCAAATTAATGAATCCCGTAAATTTAATGTTAAGCATTCTAACACAATACAGAAATTTACCTTCAAAAAATAGAATGGTTTTTTACTAACTCCATATTTTCCCGGATGCACAGCATTAATATATACTGCTAGAGAAAAATGTAATAAAGTACCCAAAATTGAAAAAATAAGAATAAATCCAATACATCCAGTAATATCATATTGTGGTTTTCCAACAATAAACATGTTAGACCATTGAATACCAGTTACTAAAAATTTTACACATTTAATATTCAGAAAATGTTAATACATCAATATAAACATTTAAAAATGTACACACATTGAGTCTCGTATGCATTTACTTCTTCAAAAAACCTAAAAAGCAGTATATTTGGAAATAATATTCCTAAATATGGTATTACTGAAAAGATTTCCTCTCTCTGCAAATTTCCATGGAGTGTAAAAGAAGCAATATAAACAATTGACAGTGTTGTTATCACAAAACGTGCTAGAAAAGATATTCATCACATGTATAAGCTATTTCTTTTTTTTATTCAGCATCTTCTTTTAAACTTACGTTTTGAAAAATATGCAGCAACATGCATACCAAATGATATTAAATGAGCAACATGTACTGTAAATATTAGCCAAAACATGAAAGTATTACTATGATACAAATACGGATCCACCTTTTCGGTAAAAGTATTCTTAAATAATATTATTATTGGAACTATATAGAAAATACTAAATATAGTACCAGTGACCAACCAACTTAATAGATTCTCATAATATTTTACCCCATTTATTGTCATTAAAACATTAACACCAATGTACTTTTCATTTGTCGCATAATTTGTTTCTATGCAAAGTGGAATTAAAAAAGCAATGACAGCAATCATACACATCATCGTTCTTAATACTGTATCAATTTCATCTACCCTAACATAAGGGGGATAAGGCATCTTTTGTATTGACACCTAGAAATGAATGAAATAAATGATACAAGATACTGATTTATTACTTAATCTATGTGTTACCTTTGTATTCATCATAGAATGTGACGTGCGATTTATAAAAGTTTCATCAACACACATTTGTAATTGCACAAATGGTATACCATGTAAATATGGAGTATATACATTACTTATAAATTGTTCAAACATGGTTTCAAACAATGCATTTGAAATTTCAGAAGAATGTCTGATTTTATATCTTATATCAGTTGTATTATACCGTTCAAATACAACAGCTAAAACCTCCATATTTAAAGATTTAGCTTGTAAAAGTGTATAAGCATTAATCATATCATTCTCAGTTGGAAAACCTGCTATCCTTTCTTGTGGTAGTTTTAAACACATTCGAATATCTTCCAATATACTTTCTGTATATGAATTTTGTGGTACATAGTATAAAACTGTAAAAGCTTTATTTATTAATTGTAATACTTCTTCTTTGGTTTGTACAGGATAATAGGTATTTTCATTAATCACTCTTGGTGGTTGCACAGTAAAATCTCTTACAGCTTGTACCAATACAAACAACGCAATAGGTATTAAACATTGTAAAAATATTGTCATTTTCCAATGCCTACTTCTGACTATTAAATTTTTATATAAAAGCAAACAAGCAGTTTTGATTTTAGTTGCCATTATGGAATTCTATTATTAAGTAATTATATTCTTTTTATAATCTCTTAATGTAATGCAATCAATAATATTGTGTACATGTTTGGCGTATATAAATCAATAAGCTGCACAATACCATTGGAAGTTCATATAAGTACAATGAATAAATTATAAGAATTGATGTATGAATCAGCTATACGTTAACAGAATACATTCCATTATATAACCTTGACCATCAAATTATGAACAAGTCCTTTTTAACGATTTTTTTAACATTTTGTAAAAAGTTTTTTAAATTGCTTTTTATTTTATTTTTCTTATGATTGTCATAATAATTAGTCTGGAATAAATATTATCATTATCATTAAATAATAATATATATAAGATATAAGATATATATAGGATATAAATACATTTATATCCTTAAGTTCAAACAATGAATTTATATCTTTAAGTTTTATTAATATTAACCATGATGAAAAACACATTTTATAAAATATGATTTATAGAATTATATTGCATATTATAATACGTTAATTGCAAATTAACCTAACTTTTAATATAATAAAAATATATTTATTAATTAAACGAAAATATTTATTATGTACATACCTGATAAATGACACCTATTACACCTACACCAAAAACTTGATAAAGAATGTTGTTGCTATACGCATTTTTAGATATTATAAACTTTTATTAAAAATATGTGAACATAAGGAAATACGATATCCTAACACTATACCCTTTACTGTCAAATATACCCAATTATTGTTATTTTTCGAGAAACATTACAAATATCGAACATAACACACGTCACTAACACGTCACTGATGTGCAATACTACAGTATAAACTGCAACAATCAAAGTTATCCACAGTCCCTCCACCAGATAATCATACGAGATAATATATATTATCTCTTAAGATATGATACAACGAATAACTGACGTTGTCCTAAAATTCGTTGAAAAGTTCGGTGAAAGTATGAGAGAGAAGTAGCCTTAATGATAGGACATGCTGTCCTCAGGTTGTGACGTATGGATAGCGGTATGCATAAAGAACAGTGTTTCTGGTATCTGGGAGATCAAAACAGATGAATTTGGCTGTCAGCCAATAAATTATTGAGCGAAGAATACTTGAATTTTGATTCGTAAAAGACGTAAGTATGTTTGAATTTATATCAACAGTGTGTGTGGATTTCTATTCCTATTTTATCTTAAAACGTTAAGTTTACGGAATTGTAATACACGGTTATACTGTGAAATTAACAAAGCAACAGGCTAATCTCTGTTGACATCAATTTTTATCAAACTGATAAATGATATAGATATATGATATATAAAAATCGAACGATAGCAGTGACACGTAAATTTTGCATGTAAGGTACAATATTCTACAAGGTTAGATAATATGTGCGCTTTTAAAAAATATTTTAACGTGCCATAAAGAAGTATTTTAAAAATATATTAATCTAATTTAATACACTGCTTTTTATTCCGCCAGATTTATAGGAGATATAAGGACATAGTGTTACATATTTAAATTTAGCTACAATCCTTTTGATAAAAAAATATAATATTTTTTATATTCTATTTATAATTAAGATATACCCGTTAATAAATAAATAAATAAACGAATAAAAAGAAGCTGTCAAATATTTGTTGTGTGAGTTGCATATTTTCTTTTTATAGACAATGCTATGGATTGCTATGAATGTAACAGAAATGGGAGTTCCATCAGTGAGAAAGAGCTTCCGAATATCTCTAGTCCAGAGATGTTCAATAGTGACGATGAAGATGACAATAAGAATGAAGAACCACTAACAAAGGAAATGCTAATTGCACCTAGTCCTAAAAAGCTGTCCCAAGCAGACATGATTGCTAAATCTGATAATAATTTACAAGCTAGAATTAATAAACTTTTATGTGGTGTACCTCCACCACCAAAACTTACCATCTGTAGAACAGATTGTTCAGAATTATTATTACGTATTTACCAAAATGAAGATTTATTTTGGACACCATGTGTATTGTCAAAACAACAAATACAACAAAATGTGAATGAAAAATTTCCTAAACAGCAAAAAGAAAATGTTAGTACAAATAATTATCAGTGTATTGAAAGCACACTTAGGGATTTAAGTACAGCTTCTAATGCTTGTGATTCTCAATGTCAAAGTAATGTTAGTAATAACATAGATACAATAGAATTAAAGAATACTTGGAGTGATAATTTTAGAATAGAAAAAGTAGTTCCTAATAATCAAAAAAGCATAGTTGATGCTATTACAAGTGAAACCAAATTGTTGAACATTGAACAGACAACTGCAACTGAGAACAAAATAAAACAAGTGTCATTTTCTTCTGCGCAAGAACAATTATTACTTTATTATACTCTTGATGAGAAAAAAGCTACTACTTTGACATGGCCTGAGGTATATTATCACAAATTCCATGGAATACAGTTGAGTATATTAATGTATTTCTATACTTATAATTTATATTGTTTTTGGGAAGGTATTAGTTATAATAGTGCAATTTATGTTATTTTAGTTATAATAGAAGTAAGGCAGTTGAGGAATTTGAAAACCTCACATCAAAATTATGTGAAAGATACATAGGAGCTGAAACTCAGTCTACTTGTACTGTATGGTTCTCTAAACCAGCACCAGGGAGTGCTAAAAAACGAAACCTTTTGGCTAAACAGAATAACGGCCAAAGTCCAGGGAAAAGATTAAACCATTTGACAAGACGGCGGAAAGTATTTTCTAGCGCGAATTTGCAAGGATTAGCACTCAATAACAAAAAGCTTCGAGTATTAAGCATTAAGTACATATTAAAATTAATCCATCGTATTTTGGAAGAATTTTACTAATTTAAAGTATAAGTTGTCCCTTATTTTTTTTTTTTTTTTTAAATTCAGGAAACCCCTAGTTAAAAAAGGTAAAAGTCCAAGAGGAAAAAGTCCGCGAGGAAAAAGTCCGCGAGGCAAAAGTCCAAGAGGAACTCCCAAAAGTTCAACAAAGAAAAAAGTTTCTCGACGGCTCGTTTTAGACGGGTCTAGTCCATTGAAATCCAAGGTCGAAACATCAAAACGTGCTCTCTTTCAGAGCCCCCCTCCTTCTGATCGAGCTGGTCCAAGCAAGTTGCTTACAAATAAGTCGAATCCTCAGAGCATTAAACGTGCATTATTTACACAAGATACGAAAGAGAATGATTTTGAAAGTACTCAAAAGATAGGTATCGAGGAATCGAGAAAGAGGAAAAATGAAGAAGAATTAGAAGGACCGCGATGCAAATGGCCAAAAAGTTTATCTTTCGACTGCTCTCACGAACTGCACAATAGCACAATACCGTCGTGGGATAGACATTCATCTAGTACTATAATTGGAAAAAACAAGTCATCTTTAAATGATGGAAAATGTGAGCTTAGCGATGCCCACAGAAAGGTACCTTTTATTCTATTTGCTCAAAATATTTTTAAACCATTGTTTTTTATATGTAATGTAATACAAATATATGTATATTTAGAAATTACTATGGGCAGTAGCAGAGGCTTTACGAAATAAGGGAATAGGTATGACTCATCCACAATTTAAGCAATATGCTACGAATTTGGCGCGAACCATTAAGAAATTTATGCCCGATCTCGAGAATAAGAACATTCCTCGTAAGCCAGGAAGTACAAGTGACCGTATGTTAAAATTAGCGGAACATCACGTTGTATATATAATAGATGCAAGACCAGCTGATTGACAATACTCAATGGTGTAGAAAAAATTGACTTAATTTTATGCAAAGTACATTATTTATCACAGAAATATCAATAACTAAATATTGGTATATCGGTATACCGGAATAACATATGTATAAATGATGAATTTTATTTATCTGAGTATAGTGAGATTTACCGAAGTGTATTATAACAAATCACGTGTCACTAATGTATGACATGAAAATGTTAAAACTTTGTGGAAGATCAAGATATTTTTTACTGCATAAACAAACAGAGTTTTTAATATGCCTATTTTTTTATTAGCGGTAAAATAGTATATATATATATATATTTCACAACTTATAAATAATTAATAAAAGGTGCTTTTCTGAAACAAAACATAATTTGCAATTAATAATTTTAGAAACAACTTATGTGTACATACATGTTAATCATACCTAACATAGTTGTATCTAAAATATTTAAGGGGCGAGTAAAAAAAATAAAGACTAATCGCGTTTGCGTCCACGACGCTTGTTTATTCTTTCGCTTTTTATTCCGCATTTTGATGACCCACCCTGGCGATTACTTCATCCAGTATTTGCGTTAATTCCTTATTTTCTTTAGTTTTCTGTTCGACTAATTCGGCCAGTGAATTACTCTTAAGCTCTGCTTTCCTTACTATTGCATGCAGTTTTACTATTTCATCCTCATGCTGTTTTCGCATAGCATCCAATTCGAAATTAGCACTGGAATATTTTAGAAATATACAATATATTCTTTTCGAATCAATATTTCTCAACTGTTTTTAAATACTTACTTTTCGAGTCGGGACGTAGCATGATTTTTTAATTCCTCATAACGTTTCTCTAAACTCTTTATAGTTTCCGTATTTTCTTGAATGCTCTCTTTCAATACCGTTTCATTATTCGTATAAATAGACACAACTCCTTTAAGCTTCTCATACTTTTGATGCACATCATTGAAAGCGGCTTCCGTATTAGATAAATGAACATTTGCAGCTTGTAGTTCTTCTTTGAGTTTCACTTTTTCTTGCTCGAAATTCGTACGATCTCTTTCTCTTTCTGTGAGCAGTCGACTAATCGATTTTTCGTATTCGTCGACTACGACCCTGAAAGCGACATTCTGATTATTTCCACTATATTAGAAATACAGTATTTTATAAATAATAATTAACTTACGTCATCTCAGATTTACTTTCTATTTCTTGCGCTATTTGTGCTTGCAATTTATTGATTTTATCCTGATAAGAACTCTTTTGTTTTTTCAACTCAGCTTCATACTCCTTTTTCTGTTTCTCTAATTCTTCCTCTAATTGTAATACAGTTACTCTTACTAATTCTAATTCTTTACTCATGTTAATATCAGTAATAAGTGAAGTATCTGATTTTGGTTCTTCCGTAGGTTGTTCCTATAGAATAAAAACATAATATGTTCACTTAATATAATATGTATTAGCTGATAAAACATTTGTGAAACTACAGTAACATACTTTGCTTGTCATCTTCTCCTGTGGTTTATCCGTTTCCTGCGTCATGCTTGTAGAAAAAGGGCTATAGAAAAGTAGCCTATCTATAGCTGCTATGGCAGGATTACTTTTGGAAGTATTAATATCTGCAGGTATACTTTCACTTTTGCCGTTTTGTTCCTCGCTTATAGGTTGAGTATTTGTTTGAGGGAGCATATTATCTCCTACCAATGGGTCAAACTTTACATACAAAGACTCGGTCCTCAACCTGTTGAAGGTTTTCGTATTGCCGTGGTTTATCAAAAAATCGAAGCTCGTAGGATCTTGGAAAACTGTGATATAAAACATATAGTATTAATAATCACTCGACAATACTTAAGAAAATTAACACTGAAAACACTCACTGTCAGATGTTGCGCTGGTGAAACGATCGGTTTCTTCTGAGAATTCCAACGATTGGAAAATACCATCGGGAACTTGTTCGGCGGCAAATTTCAGATCTTCGAAATTCGGTTGTTCAATGTTCAACGTAGCTAGTGAAGTACTTTGCCGTTGTGGCTTAAACTCCGTATACTGTTCTATTTCCGGTATAGTCTCCGTCTTTAAGAAATCATCTTCCAAAGTAATAGTCGTATCTAATTTTTCATTAGAGGATTCCGATTCGTTCTCTTCTTCCTTTGTAGAACTTACTTTATCTGTCTTTTCCAAAACATCTGTACTTGACTCGTCAACAGATTCATTTGATTTATTAATTTTTACATCTTCCTTCCTAGGAGGAGTAGCATTTACCTCTAAGTTATCTCCCTTTAGCGGAGAAAATTCGATCTTAACGACGTTTTCGCTATTCTCAGCCTCCTGGCAAATATCTGTAGCCGTGTCTTCTTGAACTTCAGACAGTTCTGGCCTCCCAACCGGAGTGCCGTTCAAATGAATTTGTTCACCTTTTACAATATCATTAGGAAGGCTCGGTGAAGTCGATTCTACTAGATCAGCAGTTTTATCTTGCACTTCCTCAACAGGACTTTTCACTGCAGTCTGCGGAGACGAGATTGCCTCTACGTTAGAATTATTCGTCGGTGACAAAGATATTCCCAATTGGATCTTCACATTGTCCTTATTCTCCTGAGCATCGCTTCTGCTCGATCCCACAGAGTCTGTGTTGTTCAGTAAGGAGGAGAACGTAGGTAAACCAGGTAGCGACGGTTCTTCCACATGATCCGTGAACGAGGACTCCGATTGAAGCACAAAAGTTCCAGACAGAAAATGAACTTCTGTCGAGCTGTCGTTTTCTAGCGCATCAGCGACATGACCATCTTTCTTAGAAACATTTAAGATCTCTGTACCGGGCGACAGGCACACGGTACAATTCAAATTAGACCCCTCGGTGCTACGGCACTGCAGCGGTGAAGCTTCCTCAACGCCATTCACGAAGCTGTTACCCGTTTGCTGATCGCTGCTACTATTTAAGTCGTTTCTCTCATTATTCTTCTGGGTAGAATGCGATTTCCCCTTTAATCCCTCTAACGTTATAAAACTGTTTCTCCTGTTAGGAGTTGTAAGTACTACCACGGGCAGAGGTTCCTTGATGCAAACGGTGTCTACAACAGGTTGTTCCTGTACGTCTTGTGTGAGGTTACTCGGTGAACACGTAGGCTCGCAAGCTGTCAACCCGTTCTGAACAACTCCGGTCACGTTTAGACTGTTCGCCGGCTCGTCTGTGGCAGACGCAAACGTTTGATCCTGGCTGAGATCCTGCGTCACGTTCTGCGAGTTCTGAAGCGTGTCTTGCGAACAATCGATGTCACTGCCCAACTGTATACCCGCGCAGCCGTTGATCAGATCCTCCAAGCCAGAGATGTTCGAGTTCACGTAGGAATCGTTCGACGGCTGACTAGGACTGTTAGGCACGGAGTCCGGGCAGATGCCGCTGCTGCTCTTCACGCTGAGGGTACTGCTGAGACTCCGGTAACTGCCAGCCGAAGACAGACTGTCCGGAGCCGGGTGGGTGATCGATCCAACGTCGGCGAACTCGCGGGCGAACTGAACCTTTACCTCGTGGTGCTCTGCGCTTTTCGTCGCAGAACCGTCGTTGCCGCTCTGCAAAACAAAATAGGAGAACGTTATTAAATCGATATACACCGCAGTACGAAATACAATTTTATTCGTTTCTTCTTCTCTCACGGTCTAATTTCTAAGCTACAAAGATACGATTTTAAACGAAAGAATAATCACGATCACGGACTCTAGGTACGATCCCTTTTGTATTACCGAAAGCCCAAATAACCCATTGAGAACTAAAATACCCAAGGCCACCGACTACTCTCGATAATGATGCCGCGACACTCGGGACCAACCCTGAACTCGTTCAATCCCGAACGTGGCGCGTTCGCGTTAATTAACGCAGAATTTTCCGCCGAACCTCGCGCTTCCAGCAGCCTGAATTCGTTACTGGGAGGGAGAGAAGTGTGTGTGAAAGAGTGAGTGAGCGAGTGAGAGAGTGTGAGTAAGTGAGTGAGCGAGTGAGTGAGCGAGTGAGCGAGTGAGTGAGCGAGTGAGTGAACGGGGGTGGGGCAGAAAGGTAGGTGTTATGTGCGCGCGTTTAATCGGACTTTCCGCGAGTTATTCGTCGCAAAGTACCGGCGGCGTGGGCGACGTCCTTGCAGCAGGAATCGCGACGGCTCGATGCAGCAGCTTATTGATATACTCCATTTCCACGCGAACCGAGCGAGCTCGGTGTTCAGAAAGATGCGTGTTTCACGAGCAGCGGACGTTCACTGAGAAAACTCCACAGTTGTCAGCTGATCGCGCTGAGGCCTCGCGAATTTCTTTCAGAAATTACGCAACTTCTGCGTCGCTAGGACTAATTATAAAATATACCCGCGAGGTACCAGGCGATGGACGAGGGAGGGAGCGAGAAATAGAGAGGGAGAGAGAGAGAGGGAAAGATGGGATTTTGTTTTGTCGGATCTCGCGCCAGTCTCGGTCGCGAATCCATGCCAAGAACAGTTATGAGCGGACGGCGGGCTCGCGACAAAAAAAGTAGTGTAGCGTCTCGCGGCGAGCAGAAGAAGTCGTTTAATTATCCGCAACGGTAATCCGAGAGCGATCGATCGAATTTCAGGAGCGAAACGAACGAATCTTTTTTTTTTTTCTTTACGCGAAATCCTCGTATAATTCGAAAAGTTCGACCATTGCATTCGAAAGTTTCCGTGTTTTTCCCGTGTAATACGCTTAATCGTGTTCACTCGAACTGTTAAACCTAACTGTTGATGAATTGAACTAACGATGGACAGTAATATTTAACATTGAAATGATACAGGGTAATCTCGTATTTCGTAATCGTTCAAGTGATATCTTTTTGATCGACCTACGATTATTTTCGTTCGATTCGAATCGTTAATTGTGTAACTCGTGGTTGCAAAGCAAAGGGTTAATAAAATTGATGTACGAACGATGAAATTTAATATTGACAGCGAAAAATAAAACGTGAATTTTTCTTAACAAATTATGTGGTTAAGTTAGTAGAACAGTGCGTTGAAATGTTTTTCGAGTGCAAAGGGTTGAAATAATTCTATCCTGCGGACGGTGACGAAAATCAGTGAAACAAGCCCGACAATCTGTGTCTGGTCCGCTCTTGCAACAATATTATACTTATCTTTCTGTAGTGTAATTGTTAGTTGTTAATATAAACGAGTTTTGTTAACGACAAATCATTCATAAAACACCTCATCTTTTTTTTAAATTTATCAAAAAAAAGTGACGACAAATGGTAAACAATAAATTTGGATTTTTGCTGTAAATTTGAATTCAGATTCGTGTCCACTAGATAAAGTTTCGATAAAATTACGCAGGTAAGAAATCTTATTCGATCACAATTCTTATCCCACCATAACCTTTGCTGTGTGAACACATCGCTTATCGTTCGCGAACACCCGTACCCACTTTTCCTAAATATCTAAGTAAACTACTCTGCTCTATTTCTCCTTTTCAAATTAAAATCTGTGCACCGTCTCACCTGTATTTTATTGTTTAGTAAAGTAAAACGACGTAACACAATTCAATTAGAGAAAAAAAAAGAAAACAGAAGGTGGTCGTAGATTAGTCCGACTCTCGAGTACCTTACGTTCTAAAAAAAAATTCTCACCAAACTCTACACAAAGTGTCATTTTCAAACTCTCAAGAGTAATGCCAGCTAATTTGTTGAAAGAACACCTGAACAAGATTAACTCGTCTGCTGGAAACTGTGTTAACCGAAAGAGGTTCAGAAAATTTGCTCGAAAACGCTGCTGAAACGGGAAACCAGCTAATTTGCTGAAAAAATACCTAAACAAGATGAACTCGCCTACTCGAAAGTGTGAAAATCGGGAGAGGTTCAGAAAATTTGCTCAAAAACGCTGCTGAAACGGGAAACCAGCTAATTTGCTGAAAAAATACCTAAACAAGATGAACTCGCCTACTCGAAAGTGTGAAAATCGGGAGAGGTTCAGAAAATTTGCTCAAAAACGCTGCTGAAACGGGAAACCAGCTAATTTGCTGAAAAAATACCTAAACAAGATGAACTCGCCTACTCGAAAGTGTGAAAATCGGGAGAGGTTCAGAAAATTTGCTCAAAAACGCTGCTGAAACGGGAAACCAGCTAATTTGCTGAAAAAATACCTAAACAAGATGAACTCGCCTACTCGAAAGTGTGAAAATCGGGAGAGGTTCAGAAAATTTGCTCAAAAACGTTACTGAAACGGGAAACCGGCTAATTTGCTGAAAAAACACCTAAACAAGATGAACTCGTCTGCTGGAAACTGTGTTAACCGAGAGAGGTTCAGAAAATTTGCTCGAAAACGCTGAAAACCAGCAAAACGGAGCGATTTCATTGTTCGGGAGTGTGTTGGTGACCCGGCTAAGTGTTCGGTCGAGCGATTAGAGGAAGTTGTGCGTGTATGTCGCGAAGTGATTACCTTGAAAATCAGATTCCCCATGACTTCCCGAAGGACCTCCACTTTCGGCTGTCACTGGTGGCCGATATGAGGCCATATTTACACACGCGGGTTCACGGAACCCCACGCGGTGCGCTTTCTTACTTTCTCCCCCCCTCCCCCTCGCGCCTATATATCCTCACCCCTGACATGTTTATTTCCGACGACACGGCGCATCTTTCGTTTGTCATTCACCCCTTTCGCGGTTCCTCTGCGTGTATTTTTTTCGGCCACCTTCGTCTCGTTCGTCCCCTCTTCTCGTAACGAAAGAGGAAAGAGGACGCCAGCGACTGGAACGAATCGTTTTCACCTTTTTGAAACTTCGATCGCCTGCTCGCACAGCGAGTGATTCATCAATTAAAAAAGATTCTTGTTAGCCGTGCGTTGTTCTTGGCCGTTGCACAGGGCACCTCGAAAGTAATCGTCTCTTATTTTGAGGAGCAATGAAAAAGGTTAGAGAAAAGAAACAACCGTTTTACGTGTAGAATGTAAAATTTAAATGAAGTAAATCGAGTAAATGAAACGAGTTAAATAACAAAACATAAAAATATAAATTCCAGTAAAAATGTTTGTCTTAGATCACTTTCATAATTAATGACTCATATGTGCGTCAGTGTATGTAGATGTGTATGCAAATAGTTCGACCTAATTGTTTTCTTGTGCGAAAATTTGAAGTGCTTGAAAAAATGATAAAACGACCGAATCCCAATAATTTTTATGTTAATGAATAATTAATTAATTCATTATTTTTATGATAATTTGTATTAGGTATACATATTGAAATGTAATACAATTTGATTATCATTCCATGGAATACGTTCTCAGATAATTCAGGTGTGATCTTTTGTATCACTTCCGTAAAAGTTGCACCGGTTAGTCTAGATATCTATTACCCGTGCACGTATATTGTTAACTCTTAGTCCTTATAAAATTACAATACGTTAATTGCCATCGAGCAAGAACAAGCTGGGCGTTTCAAGTAGACACCAATTAAACGTACAGTTTCTCTTGATTGTAAATGTAGCCAGACGAAAGGCAAAAACACGACTTTTCCGAGGCTCTCCACCTTCTGTTACGCTTCTCGAAGGAAATCGTTGCTTTTGAGACACCCTGTATCGAACGATCGGATTAACCGTTTCGACGAAATCATTAATTCAACGATATCCCGCAAAGATAAGTCGAACACTCGCTCCAGTTACTCGTACAACAAAATTTCACTCTCTTCGGTTTGCCTTCGCATCCTTTTTTCCCCTTCGCGAGTCACCTAATTGAGTTGTTTCGATCTCGTCTCCGGAATTTCTTATCTACCGAATTGCAACGAGGAGAAAATCGAAACGTGGCCGAGTAGCCGACGTGGACGTAACGAATTCACCGATCTAACGAGAGTACGAAGAGAGCCAATTAGAAGTGTGCCGGCCGGTGCGTTTCGTACAAATGTAAACCGTGATCGTTCCACGTCCAATTGCCACGAGTCGTTCGATTTCTGAACTCGATCGTGGCCACTTTGGTTACGGTTTGCTTGTAGCCGAACACGACTCGTGAAACGAACATCGGGGCTTCCCAACGTTTCGAAATAGAATTATTTCTACAAAATATTCCGTACACAATCTACCCGTTAACGATCGACGAGGTTTCGTTATCTTCAGACATAGATCCGAAAGTGTTTGTTTTATATTGAATTATATCAATTTCAAAAGTGGAGCAGTAGAACACTTCTTGCTTTGGATACCTTGGATTGTAAAAAGAGAAGTGTTTTCATTCATTGCGAACAAGTGGATTAAGCAAATACTGTTGTCGGATATATTAACCCTTTACACTCGAGAGATGACGAACAAAATTTCCAAATTCCAACTATTTACTAAGATTCACCTGTATTAAACGTCGTTTAGTTTAGTTAAGTGATATACTAAAATTTACTTATGTGGATATTTAACCTGTGAGTCTGACTAATAAACAAACTGACTAGAACCTGAAAATTTTGCGAAATTGTCATTTGGTGACTAACAGTCACCTCTCGAGCGCAAAGGGTTAACACTTAACCAACCGAATGGGGAGATCTCCCAATCTTTCCTATGCCATTGATTCTATTTACTTTTGTTATTAGTTAATCTTGAACTGGAGTTGAATTGATTAAAAATTGTACTTTGGAAGAGCAGAAAATGCATTTTTTGAACTGTGAACAACACTAGTTCAGAAGACTAACTAATAACAAAAGTAAATAGAAGAAAGGCAGAGGAAAGAATGAGAGATCTCCCCATTCGGTTAGCTAAGTGTTAAGCGATTAAAATGAATTTCCTTTCCGACTTGTTGGGGTGAAATCGTTATTTTACGACAGGAAAAACTCGACATCTGAAATTCCAAGTAAAAGTCATTAGATATGGGCGTAATAAAACGATCTATGCAAGCCCTTCGTTTTTTCAAGTCAACCGACCTTATTTTTCCTTGTTGTTCGATTATTATTAAATTTGAGGCATCGGTCATTAAAGAATAGCACGATTTGCGCGGTTCGTCTTAAAAAGCATGTAGATGTTCCAAATATAATTATTCGCTTTTCCTTGGTAACTTGGTATTTCCATTCAACGCAAAAAATACCTCAACGCGATTATATTTTAGACCGGATACGTATCTTTTCTTAAAGAACAATTTAATAGAAGGCAGACAAATGTTCGTATCACTTCTTTTCATTCGTAGCTCCGTTTATTGGCATTACTCTCGACTACGCCGTAAGAAGTAGAAGTTATTTTCGCGCCAGTCTTTCACGCAGGAAAATAATAAGAAGAAACCGGGAAACGGAGAAGAACAGCTAAAAATACGAAATTCGGATTCGTAACTTTAGAGAACAAAGAATGAAAGCTATTTTAATGCCAACTTTTTACGAAACGAAAATCCCCGTGTCTGAATTTTGCGTTTCAACTTTGCTGCCGCAAGAATTTCAAATGGAAGCGCTCGAAATATTAATATTATGATGACTGAATTCCTACCGAGCAATTCCAACTACAACAGTAATTGATACATCGCTTAACAGATGTTAACGAGTTAATCATTCTCCCATTAAAAACCACACAAAACTATCCCGTTGCCATTCTCCTGTTTTCTGCTTTGCTATCCACGGAAAATTTAATATTTCACCAAAAAAAGAATAAGATTGCGCACCCTCTGCAACAAATGAAACTACAGAACTTTGATTCCAACTAAAAATGGCACTCTCATTGATTTATCCATCAGCCCTCGATATATGTTGTCGATAACGCAACTTGTATACGGTGGCAGACAATTGATGCAGGAACAATCAACGTATCGTTTTGTTCCTCTGTTAAATGACAAGAAAAATTGTGTTTCTAACGAACAGAACTGGTCAAGACTGACGATTCAATCGAACGAAAAGAAAAGATTGCGCACCCTCTGCAACAAATGAAACTACATAACTTTGATTCCAACTAAAAATGGCACTCTCATTGATTTATCCATCAGCCCTCGATATATGTTATCGATAACGCACCTTGTATACGGTGGCGGACAATTGATGCAGGAACAATCAACGTATCGTTTTGTTCCTGTGTTAAATTACAAGAAAAATTGTGTTTCTAACGAACAGAACTGGTCAAGACTGGCGATTCAATCGAACGAAAAGAAAAGATTGCGCACCCTCTACAACAAATGAAACTACATAACTTTGATTCCAACTAAAAATGGCACTCTCATTGATTTATCCATCAGCCCTCGATATATGTTGTCGATAACGCAACTTGTATACGGTGGCAGACAATTGATGCAGGAACAATCAACGTATCGTTTTGTTCCTCTGTTAAATGACAAGAAAAATTGTGTTTCTAACGAACAGAACTGGTCAAGACTGACGATTCAATCGAACGAAAAGAAAAGATTGCGCACCCTCTGCAACAAATGAAACTACATAACTTTGATTCCAACTAAAAATGGCACTCTCATTGATTTATCCATCAGCCCTCGATATATGTTATCGATAACGCACCTTGTATACGGTGGCGGACAATTGATGCAGGAACAATCAACGTATCGTTTTGTTCCTGTGTTAAATTACAAGAAAAATTGTGTTTCTAACGAACAGAACTGGTCAAGACTGGCGATTCAATCGAACGAAAAGAAAAGATTGCGCACCCTCTACAACAAATGAAACTACATAACTTTGATTCCAACTAAAAATGGCACTCTCATTGATTTATCCATCAGCCCTCGATATATGTTATCGATAACGCAACTTGTATACGGTGACAGACAATTGATGCAGGAACAATCAACGTATCGTTTTGTTCCTCTGTTAAATTACAAGAAAAATTGTGTTTCTAACGAACAGAACTGGTCAAGACTGGCGATTCAATCGAACGGAAAAAAAAGAAACAAATAATTCTGCGTTGTATCGAGGGACGATGAAAATAATCGCGAACAACAACGTAACGTAAGCAGTGAATGTAAAGGCTGACACGCAATGTTAGTAATTAACACTTAACCGGCTGTTTATATCTCTGAACGCCAATTAAAGGCTGTCCGGGAGCGGATCGACAAGATCGCAGAAAAATGGGACGCGATGATATATGGAATGTATTTGTAAATCAAACACGTCTGATCCAGTTTACACCTAGAATTTAAAGAGCAAAGTGTAATAAATGTAGGATAAAATATGTTTCCACCAGAAGAATGTAGTTTTTACTTTGATAGGCTTAAAAATACTCAATACTGTTATATTTCTTCATTTTTCAATCGTCTCAATTCTATAACACACGTGATATTTTTTATTTTAAACTTTTTCCGACTACCAATTCGAGTTTCAAGCTTAACCCGTTAATCATTAAGTTTTCGTTTAATTTTTAAGTTCAAATGAATCGATGGTACGCGATGGAAAAATAGCCATTTTTTCTTTGGCCGCGAAAAATGAGTTCAGATCAAAATTTCATTTTCTGAATTTTCAATCCTCTTTCTACTGCTTTACGTGTCTCGTGTGAGCAACCCTTTTTTATTGGTTCGAAGCGCGAAGAAATACAGTATCGTATAGGTATATACTCTTTTTATCGATGGCCATTGCGTTCACAACCCTTCTCCAACTTACACGTCATTTCAAGCAAACCGACAAACGGAATTCTGTTTTAAAAATTGAATTTCGATCCAGTAAAAATACTATAGAACGGTAGAATAATTCTGTTGAAAGGGATGCTACAGATTATATGATTAACAGCACAGAACTTTTTAAAAAATGTTGTTTTGTTTTCCCTTTTTGTTCCCCTAATAAACGTTTCCCTTCAATACCTAACAATTCACCTTTAATTAAGAGGAGTTTTAAGTATTCATGGCGTTTTAAAGCTTTTGCTAGCTTCAAATGCGTCCTTCGTGCTCTCTCACTCTCTCTCCCTCTCCCCCTCTCTCTCCACGGGTATATAACTTCGATTACGGACTCGCGGGAAATCGATTCAAAACGTATAGAAACATCCAGAGACGATTGCCCCGTGATAACTTCAGGAACGTGGAAACATCGTTCTGATAAGAGTAAACATGTGACGTTTTCCGATTACGTCACACGCTTTTCTTTTATCGCTTAAAAACGTACGTAACACGTCACTTTTTGGAGTAAATGTGATAACACACAGGGTGATTCATCGAATGTAGCCCTCATTTTTTCATGGACACTCATTTAAATGTCTTTCTGATCGTCAACCCTTTACCTTTAAAACTTTCTCGATAACTGTGCATATTAATTATTCAAAACATTGAAATTAAATATTATTTATTGTTTAAAATATTTTGTTACATTAAATGTAACGTGTAAAGCCAATAAAGTTACATAATTATATGTGATTTATACATACTACGATAATTTTTCATTAAAGCAAAGGGTTAATAATAAAAGAGAGAAGCGACAAAAGTCTTGCTACTTTATGAACCCCCTTGTATAGTAAAAAGCGATGCGATTTGAGACATTCACACTCGAACGCGTCGCGAAGACCGCCGACTCCAATTATTCGATGCCTTAACCGTTTCAAACGATGAGGACATTTCCCTCTACCGTGACGAACCGTCGATTATTATTACGATACGTATCGGTGTTTTTATTCGTTAAACCTACGGTATAAAGTGAACGCGTTGCTTCGCTCGAGCACACCGTGCTCCGAAGCGTTCAAGCGAGCGAACCGATGCAATCACAGGCAATTCTCTATGAAACTCGAGAACCTCGCGCTCTCCTTATTCGGCATGTTCTTGACATCATCGAGACCGCAAACACGTACTATCGCTATGACTCATTCTCATCTGGCTGCGATGACAGGGAGGGCCAACAAGAAAGAGATATTTCTCTCCGATGGGGTGTGTCTCTGACTTCGTCCCTCTATATGTATATAACCCTAGTTGTCTTTAACACTGATTTCAATTCACCAGAAAACAGACGACGTAGATCGTTCGTAATGTGAATTTCGCCCGATATCTGTCGATGAAAAACGATACGATGTTAAAAGTGTGCAACGCGAAACTAGGTCTGAGACAACGAATCACCCTGTCGCAAATCCGCTTGTCTCCGCCTAAAAGCTTCATCGGAAGACACTCACCGGACCTGACGATCAAATCGAGGATGTGTCTTTGGTCAAAATTCTAATATTAGCGTACGACATTCTCCAGTCGATATTCTAGACATTCACCACTACCACTGACTTCTCACGACGGCACGCGACACCATATGTGTACATATGCGTGTGTATATACGTATGAATGTATCATACGACCACAGTGGAACACTCCGATGCTACCAAAACGCGAGCGCCTCCTCACCTTGCGAGAAAAACACGATTCTTTCGCTCAGTTCTACGTAGAGAACTCGTTCACAGCCAAATCGCGCCCAGGGTGGAACGAGCTGCTTCCTGGTCGTAAAGGATGATCAACGACGCGAGGAGAGTCATCGCCACGATGCACGATGATACGCGTAACTAACACTTGCTGCTGCTGGTAAGACCGCTGTCGTAACGTCGAGCAGCGCACACGCCACACGGGCATTATGCTACAAAGATCACCAACTATGGAAGTAGTGGGAACCACGAGATTCATAGCACCGTATGGTGCGACGGTGTGGCGCTATCTAGAGTGACACACGGATACTCGTTAATCAAGTATTTGATTGCTGAGTGGATAAAAGGAAGATTTATTGATTGGTATAGGAGTAGTGTCATTGCACTCAGATAGAGAGAAAAAATTCGTTTTTTTTTTTAAGTATGCGTGCTTATGTAACATGATCATACAAAGAGTAAACCATGTAAAAGAATAAGTAACGTAGAACTGTTATTTCCTCAAAGCATTTTCAAAGGTTACAGTACTTCATTTGAATAATAATTTCTGCTCAAGAGCTATGTTATTGTTTGCGATGTATATCCTACAATGTATGAACACCGATTGCGATATTTTCAATCTTATCCTTATTAATCAGCACTTTCTCTTGCAGAAAGATAGATGCGCATTAAGCGTGGTTAATTAAGTCTTTTTGTATGGTAGATTAAATGAAGAAAATCAACTAAAAACCGAAAGTTCAATGAAATTGAATCAATGAAAATACATACTTTAATGCTTCCTCAAATAAAAATATAAACTAAAGTACATTGCTTTTTTGTAATAATCTAAGAAACCGGTTTCATTTTTATAAAACCGAGTACAAACCAGTTTCTGGTTCTTGTATAAAAAGGAATGTGAACGTAGTATAAGAATCTTGGATTAGTGACCTAATGTATTAAATATTAACTGTTCTTTCCTTAATCAATTATTCAACACACGTGACAGATATTACGATATCTGAGAATGAAATAATGTACAGTTACAAGTTTGCCAAATGTGTTCGAAATATATACATACGTTACAGTTTATATCTATAAAAAAGTAATTTTACAAATTCTATGCGAGCATGCGTCCTTTACAGACGTTGAAGAAAGATACTCCCGCGCGGGAACCAAAACTTATTTTCGTTTCAAGGTGCTCCTGGAGATTCAGGGTTTATTTATAGGGGTTCTCCGGCACAACTGTTTGCAATAAAAACAAGAAGAAAATGCGACAGAGTAAAAAAGGAAACGATAAACCGATAAGAATGCTGAATATGCCAACTTAAAGTTCATTGTCATATGTTACGAACACGTTATCATTCATAAGAAAAGTATATAAATACCTTGTGACGAGAAGATTGGATAGGCGACGAATTATGAAGGGATGCAGTGATTTCTCGAAACACTACCCGGTTGCCTTCGCGAACCGTTCCACCGATATTCCTTGGACTTGACATCCTGATGATATTTTACAATATTTCACTAGAAATTCGTTGATTTTGTCGTTAAATACATCCGTCGTTACAGTATCAACGAATACCAATAAGACAAAACTACAGAATTATAAAACGTTTTATGTACAAATCGAAGAACACTAATTATTGTTAATGTTAGTATTCACATTGTATGATCTTCAACGTTACGAACAAAAGACACTACTTTTCTTAGAGCATATACTCGCAATAAACATACACTTTGGGATACTTTGTTTATCGCTTGATTATGATACAATATTAGTATGAAATAAGGTTTGTTTCCTTAAAATACCGCGCACAGGTCCCTCAATTCCACCACCATTACAATGTTTAGCACGGAATCGCTTTCTTAACTGCCGTCTGGCATTTGACAACTTGAATGTAAATGCAATAGCCAATCACAATGGAGTATTGCGTTTCACGAGGGAACACTGCGGCGCTGCAATACTGTTTTTGCTGTCGATAATATCGATTCCGATATTTGATTCATTGTTCAGTGATATACGTTTCTGTAAGTTTTAGAATAATTCATCAAATTATATGTTTTATTGAATAAATATTATCACTTTAAGGTTCAATAAACAAAACTCGTTTGTTTAATATTCAGATTTAGAAATATTTATTGTCAAATGTTCCATACAAAGGTGTATAAACGGCCGCGTCACTACATGCAGGGCAGTGTAAATTGATCACGAGGTTGTTTCTAATCTTATTTTAATAATTAGTAGTCTTATATCATCATTCGTGCATTCATTCCCTCTCACCCTTTCTCACCACTTTTTTTTTTTAATTATTAGTAATTCACAATATACATATGCATAAAAATACATTCACCCGGCTTGATAACGCAGCGTTACAATACGTTACGTTATAATAAAGCGAATTATATAAAAGAATACTATTCACAATGCTCTCTTTAGCTCAGAACTAATAAAAACAGTTATTTTTAAGGACACTTTCGGCAGACACTAATGTTGTCTAGATTTATGAAAATAGCAATTATACTTCTTCCTAACATTTTAATATAATGTGTTATCAAGTTTCACTGCATGAATACAATCACAGAAGATAGCCATAGGCTTTTGTGTAAATTTACATTCCTCTATGCAAGGCACTTTGTTAAATGTTCATAATAAAACAAGTAATATTAAATAAATTCAATGTCACTATGGACACTATAGAAAATGGTTAACACCTTGTACTGTAAATCTTATTATTATGATATAAATACCATTGCTCAAAAACAATGGATTCCAATGGGAAGCACCGTATTATTTACGATAATATACAGTATACACTATCATTATCGTGCGATTTTGCTATCCCGTATTTAGTAGCACATTGTGCATCTTTACACAAAACAAAACTGATTCAAGCAGTTAATGATATTTCCTAATAGACACATACACTACCATATTTAGTTAAAATCATTCACCAGCATTTAGAAACTATGAAATGTTTATAAATATTCGATTACGTATATGGATGTAATTGTGGTGGTGGGCGTGATGGAGTGGTAGAATTTTTTTGACTACTGGATGGTGGAGTTAAAAGGCCACTTTCATTCGGACTCTGTCTACCAGACTCAGGGTTAGAATCAGATTCATTTGTGTCAATAGGAGGAATTTCTTCAACCAATCGCTGTTGCGCCCTTTCTAACATGTTTAAATCTACTACATGAGTTTGTATACGATGTGATTCATCCATTACTATATTAGGTACTGCTGCCTTAAGTCCAGATCCAGAATGAGACTCTACAGGTGTTATTGTAGACCTTAAAAGGCATTGAGAATCTTCTTCAGCAGCTGTCATTGCAAAGGGAGTAAGCCATTTTACACAAGGTGCAAGCTGCTCCCATGGAATGCATGACACCCTTAAAGCACATTCCCTTCCTTGTGTGTGGTAAATAGCTGCTGCTGCTATGTGACTATAAGGGAATTTTAAACTTCCTTCGTCCAATGTAGCTAAATCTAATAGTTGAGCTGCCTGGGAATATTGTAAACCTCCATATTGTGGGTAAATAAATGCATTTGGTCTTGACCAATCTCCTGATTCAATTTGCATGTAAATGTTAAGCCAACCAGGAGCAGTAACTGGAGATAAATTCCATCCAAGACCTTTCAAAATCACCAATTCTTTTCCCAAAATTTCTTCCTCTGTACATGCTCCATCAGTGACATATGCAAATTCTGCTATTTTGGGTGGATATATTTCTTCAACCTATATAAAAATACCAAATTCATTAAACCAATCATTAATTTAAAAACTAATGTGTAAAAATCTTTAAATATACAAACCTTGGCAGCTATAAAAAGACATGTTATGCCTATTAACTGTAACTGATTTTTGGGTACATTTTGATGAATGGAAAGATATCTATCTATATAATCCATTGCAAGATAATAAGTCTCTCTATGTAGCTTGTATACTTCACAAACTTCAATCAACCAATCTAATAAAATTGCCCTCATTCTTGGTTGTAATGTTGGATGCCTTTGGAACATTTGTGGATTTCTTTGAGTAATGGTTTTTTGATCTCCCAGACACATAAGAGACCAAACTTGAGAACCATCAGCCCATGGAAAAGATGGCAAAGGGCTTGGTCTATTTGATGTATTATTAGAAGATGATGGTGTTAAAAAACATGTTGCAGTTCTTAATTCAGACCATGTGGCTGGTTCTTGTTGTTCCTTCAGTGGAGACACTTGATGTGGTGTACATGAATTTTCTAATGAATGCACTGTATGACATGATTCTGGATATGATACATGTGATAATGCTGGTATTTTGCTAGGCGGATATACATTTTCTGAATCTTCAGAAATTTCTGTTGCCCGTCTTTTACGTTTTGAAGATTGTGTTACTACTTTGCCTCCTTGCAAATAAGTCTGTGATTTTTTCCCATGTAAACTGAATAAGGGAAGAAAATGGTTTTTTATTGATATTATTACAGTAATGTTCAATGCTTAGTTGCATCAAATAAAAAAGTTTAATGTTCTTATAATGTGGATAAAAACACTTTTGGAAGGTAATACAGAATTACGTTATACAGCGTCTAATATTTTTTTTGAAGTCATATATATTCTATAGAAATCATATAACTTGTTAAAACTGTTTACAAAATGTTCACAAAACCATAAAATAAAAATCTGTGTATATATTATTAATACAATGTTGCTGAGGCTTTTATAAAGTAGACACTAATTAAAGAAGGTTATACATGCATATTTCTGAATTTTTGTTCAATTATAA
Organism: Tetrapedia diversipes; assembly: GCA_033822845.1. Classification (NCBI taxonomy): domain Eukaryota; kingdom Metazoa; phylum Arthropoda; class Insecta; order Hymenoptera; family Apidae; genus Tetrapedia; species Tetrapedia diversipes. Next base: position 329,657 of record JAOPTO010000540.1, on the reverse strand, counting down.
AGCGTAAGAAATTACTTAGATTAATTAAATTCGTTCTAAGTAAATCCCAAATGTTTGCGATGAAATATCAAAGGAATTAAATTAAATTTTAGGACCAAATGGAAACTCATTCGCTCACCTCGTCTGTGGCATTTTGCTGCAGAATTGTCGACGTGTTCAAAAAATAATTTGAACGAAAACGGGCCTTTTTAATATGAACACAAATTGGTTGGTATTTTAATTGAATGTTCCCTTAATTTCTACAGCATACGTTCAGTAATTTTATTAGTAAAATGCCGAAAAGTAAAAGAGCGCGCGAAACTCACTCGCACCTGATCGCCATAATGCACGTATACTTGACTGCGTTTGATTCAATATTTTATGTCATAACTTTTTATTTGCAAAACAGTTTGTGGCGTGAAAATTCTTTAAAATCTTTTTGGAAACAGTTTCAAGCCTCGAAATATCACAGAACAGTAATTCTTCAGAAAAATACGGGACGTGGAACTCGAAGCGCGGGAGACCAGCGCGCGAAACGATGACCAACCCCTGCTTGCAATCTGCCACTGTCACGCCCTCTATATGTATAACATAACCTCAAAGGGGCAAAAAAATTCTAAATTCTCAGTAAACAGCTTCTTCGAAGTCCTATTGTCTATTTCCAGCACATAAACACCAGTACTTTTATGTATGTACATTGAATTTAAGGTTCACAAAAACGTGGTACAACGTTGGCGTCCTTTGACAGACGCCCAATTCTCGTTACACTTTTGCAAGGTAAAATGTTGTAAAAACGTTTATAAATCACAGTCCAGTAGCCAGGAGAAGTATGCTTTACACAGGCAATGTAACATATTCGTGTTAAAATATTAAATATTGTGTTTAGACGATGCACAAATCTAAGGAGTTACAGCACCCACGCGTTCTGCGCATCTATGTTTCCCGCTCGATTTTACCACGACTTTTTCAAGGAATGTAGAAATATATTATCGCACTTAAACACGCTTTATGTAATTCAACTAAAACACTTGTATAAACACGTAAAAGCATGTATGTACACACAAAATAATGCATTTAAATAGCGAACTAAAGTTTCTGAATTACTTTCGCGGGAACGCCAAACCAGTGGGCACCGGTCGTGTCTTCGAGGCGCTGCTGTGCAATAGTATAAGCTTTTCCTATTGGTCGCTGCGAGAAGCACAGCTGGCGCTCAGCTGATCTGTCGTACACATACAGACCCATATTAATGCATACATGCACTTTACGCCCTGACCACGCGGGAAATATACGCGGGTAAATTTTCTACTCCAAGTTTCACTTGCGCACCATAGAAACAAGAGAAAAAAGTATTCTGCCACGTATTACACCTCTACAGGTATTATGAAGATGGAATTTCAATATGTTCTTCAAGTGCGAAATGTAATATTTAGATTTCAATCCAAACACATTTTTTTCTATAATAATGTCATTTATAAACATGTACTTGTTGGTGTTATAGAATCAAATATTTAATTTTATATTAATGGAAAAGTATAAATATGAATAAAACGTAGTGTAGATTTAATGTTTTATGTGATTTCGTGTCATATAAATTGAAATACCAATTTTTAAAAATTAAGTAATTGCTTTGCGTTTTTTTTATTATCTTGAGTGATAATTTTTAAAATTATGTTAAATTTTATTATTAAAATTAATAAAATTAATAAATGTAAAGAAGTTTCTTTTATTACATCTACAAAATTAAGTATATAATAAATTGACTAATGCATAAATTTTGCATTATAGTATTCTCCATATTTCATTATGTTTGTAATTAAGTTTAAATTTAATTTTAATTATTACTAGTCTTATTATTTTGTTCTATACTAAACTGATAGTGAAAAAATGGTAAGTATGATTGCTACTTTTTATACAGCTCTTCTTTATCATCCGATCACTACAGTTTCTAGTAGTAACTCGTGTACGGCGCTTTCTTCGCACAAGCAGCTTTAAGAAACATTCGACTATCTATCTTAAACACTTTTAGTGCTCTATCTTTGATGTTATATATTTATTTTTTAACATATGCTACATTAATAAAAATATATTTTAAATCATTATTGATAGCTGTAAACGTATCGTTTTAATGATTTTGTTTTAAATAACGATGTTAAATGGAATTGTAAAACAGAAGCTACACATGTACCATATTTTTTAAATAAAATATGCTTAATACAAAATTATGCATATTTAGAAACAATGCTTTATTATTGAATATATTCTTTCATAACTGTGCATATAATACTAAAAGATACTAAAAGATATTTAGGCACAGGTTCCATATTCATAAAATCCGACACTGTTGTTGGTAGAAAATGTTGATAATCAGTTGGCAATCCTCGATAATAGTATCGTGGGGTACTTGACCGAGGTAGACAGCCCTGGTTTTCTGGAAATCGTCAGTGGTCCGGGGCCATTAAACGCGTTATATGTGTATTGCAATTTGATCCCGTAGCGCTCGGTCGGAGAGTAATTTACGCGAATTCCTGGGCATCCGGGTCTCTGCAGGTGGGCCTCCAGGGTTTCTTCTCACATCTGATGCCTTCGGTGTCGCACCAATTGCTTCACCGTTTCGTTGTTCGCATAACATTTGAGACCTGTCACACCGAACATTTGAGAAAGACTAGCTTTCTTAGTATTGTTCTGCTGACTTTAGCTACGTACGTAGACACGTTTTTTGTGCTTTATTCATCCGTTTCTTTCGTTCTATGATTGATCCATCTTCGATCACAACAACAAAGAGGAAGTTTTGCCTGTACACTGCCAGTTACCATTTTTTTTAATATGAAGTTTTTTATTGTTTAGCTTGTACAGTCAAGAAATTATAATAATCACGTTTATAGGACGTAAATGTACGTGAGCTTTTAAAGGGTGATGCAGGGCATAATGCCAGTTAAAACTAAATCTCGTGTTCCTGAAAATATGGGTATCACAGGTGGATTAGTAGATGCCAGAGACAAGCAAGTATTAAAAGAAGCGGTGGAAGCAGTTGTTAATAGCTTTGCAAAACATACTCAGGGCTATGGAAGAGGTATGAAAATATTTCCTTATTGTACAATAAATTTCTTATTGCATGTTATTTACTACTCATTTTTTCTTACAGTAAATGTTGTAGAAGCTTTGCAAGAGTTTTGGCAGATGAAACAAAGTAGAGGAACGGAGTTAAGAAATGGAGCATTAGTTATTTATGAATCTGTACCTGGTACTAGTCCACCTTATGTGTGTTATGTAACTCTACCTGGAGGGTCTTGCTTTGGTAGCTTTCAAAATTGTCCTACTAAAGCAGAAGCTCGTAGATCAGCTGCTAAAATTGCTTTGATGAACTCGGTTTTCAACGAACATCCAGCACGCAAAATAACGGATGACTTCATAGAGAAAGCTGTGGCAGAAGCAAGAGCTAGTTTTGCTAAGCCTTCTGCAACATCTAACGGTGTTGGTAATCAGTCACAGGTATATTCTAAATTTGTTTTTTTAGATATATTATTTTTTGCCAGTAATCTAAATGTTGGGTTAAATTATTGATCTTCTAGGGAAATGGAGATGAAAAAGAAGATCCAAATACAGGTATTGGAGCATTTCGTTTTATGTTGGAATGCAACCGCGGAAGAACGATGTTAGAATTTCAAGAGTTAATGACGGTTTTTCAATTGCTTCATTGGAATGGATCTTTGAAAGCAATGAGAGAAAGGCAATGTAGCAGACAAGAAGTAGTTGCTCATTATAGTCATCGAGCTTTAGACGATGATATGCGCAGTCAAATGGCTTTAGATTGGGTAGCAAGGGAACACGAAAGCGGTGGTGGCGTTGTTGCTATGGAGTTGGCATTGGCAGAAAGAGAACTTGAAGCAGCACGTCTGGCTGGAAGAGAACTTAGATTTCCTAAAGAGAAAAAAGATATATTAATGCTTGCACATGCTCAAGTATGTCCTCAGTGATTGTCATGGAATGATCGTGCAATTTACGTATACAAAGAAACGGATGAAACTGGTTTTGTAAAAGCTGGTGTTAGGGGAATATATGTTTTTTAATGACATATAATGTCACTATACCGTGAAATGCTTTATTGTTGTCTGGCATCGAGACACGTAATCAATTCCGTCCTTTTTTATAAAGTATTTTTGGTGATAATAGAATATTAATGGAATTATAAACTTAATGTATTTTTAAGAATACTTTAAGCGCGTGACTGCCATTATAAACTACGATAAAAAGCTACGTACAGGACGATCAATTTAAAATCAAAATTACTGATTAATTGTATATAGATATATTCTGATACAGAGTCCCGTCTTCCATTGATTTTACGCAGTCTTTCCTATAATCATAGCATTATACATGTTTAGCGTATAACGAGAATGCTTGGTGATATACTGCTTGCCTGAGGAATATCAAAGAGATATGAATGGTGTGTTATTAAAACATTAATTCATATGTTTATCATTTATGAAATCATCATTCTATGTTATATATTTACATGGTATATACAAAACATAGACACATTGCTCTACTTAAATACAGTATATATATATATGTATATACATATGTATATATATATATGTGTGTGTGTATATATATATATATATATGACAAATTGTTTTAAAAATATTTTATTACTATTTTTAAATATTGATAAATACATGTTTTAGTAAAATTTTATAATTTTTAGCATATATTTCTTTAACCCCTAATATCAAGGTTGGGTAGTAAGTTCCCGGGCAACTTTTGGCAACTTTGCATTTTCTACTTGTTCCTCTTGCATTGGATGTGTTAATACCTTGTCTATAATACCAAATTCTTTTGCTTCAACAGGACTCATAAAATTATCCCTTTCCATACAATGTTCTGTAAAGTAATAATATGTTTTAAAAATTTGATTAATAGAGTTTTAAAATTAATGTACCTATTTTTGTTAGCTCCATGCCTGTATGCTTGACATACAGATTGTTAATTTGCTTCTTGAGCTTTAATATTTCTAAAGCTTGTATCTGTATATCTGTAGCTTGACCAGATACTCCTCCTGATGGTTGGTGTGTCATAATTCTTGCATTAGGCAATGAATGGCGCATACCCTTTGAACCTGCAGCCAATAATAAACTTGCCATTGAACATGCTTGCCCTACACACCATGTTGCAACAGGAGGTAGAACATATTGCATGGTATCATATATACCAAGCCCTGCAGTTACACTTCCACCAGGTGAATTAATATACATATGAATTGGATTTTTACTACTTTCTGACTGAAGAAACAGTAGTTGAGCAATTACTACTGAAGACACATTATCTGTGATCTATAAAATAATATCATTTTTTTCATTTTTTGGTTTAAAAATTATTGCTAATTAAAAGATTTCAGAGCAGTAAATTTAATCAATGTAAAACAAAATATATTAATTAGTACCGGCCCCATTAAGCAAATAATCCTTTCTTTTAAGAGACGTGAATAAATGTCATATGCACGTTCTCCTCTTCCACTTTGTTCTACAACAACAGGTACAAAATTTAGGTAACGATTACTTATTTTTTGTCTTGGAACCTGCAAATCGCGTAATATTTAGTATTCATTACTGAAACATAATACTGTTAATATAAATAGAACTTTTGAAAATTTAGAAATAAAAAATGATGATAGTTATATAATGAAGATATTATGATACAGTTAAAATACTTACAGAAATTTGCAGTAAACTGTTTAGCTTTCTTAATAACATTTTGATAATTTCACTATTTTCATTAAAATCGAATATGAATTACTGCAAACAATATTTTATATAATAAACTAATAAACAATTTAAGAGCGCTTTATTAAAAAATACAAGAAATAAAACATAACCTAACCGAAAAGTGATGAAAATAACTGATTAAATGATAATTTAATAAAATGTTTTGAGTAATATAGCAACGATAATCATGGCATGGTTAAAATAAACTGATTCAAATATCTTATTTGTCGTTTTATTATATTTGAGCTTTTGTAGGTTATATTTTATTTCTTCTGATTTATGTCCCTTTTTTATAACAAGACATATTTATCATATTCCATATTTTGCAATCAACTTTTGGCTCAAACAAATAAATTATCCAATTACAAAGAGATTTTTATGAAGTGTCTACTGAAACTAACTTGTCTTAAATGCCGTGTAAATAGGACATCTCTTTTATACAATGTACTTCAGTTAATTGTATTATAACAATGACAAGTTAAATTAATCAATTAATAATATTCAAAATTTTCTATTTTTAATATCTGTATAATTAAAATAACTTTCTATGTATATTCAAGGTAGCACATGTGAGCAACCTTTAATACCCTTGTTATTGCTGTATGGTTGATAAATAGAATGCATGGATTTACCCTCTCCATCAATTCAACGCTCGAAAAATATTCCACCACTCTTCGTCTATTAATCACATTCTACTCCTTCAGGCCTGAACCTATCATTTTGGATTAAACAATGACTGCCATCTATCAGAAGTAAGAATAAATTTGTATATTTGGGAATTCGATATTATTTTTTATGCAGTAGTGTTTCATTTTAAAATGGATAGAAAGATAAACAGAGATAGGTAATGATTAAGATTTCTGTTGCCTTCTGTAAATGTTAAAACAATATTACATCCTATTTTCAGAAGCGAAAACTGGTTCAAGCTATTTCATTATTTTATCACCTTTAAAAAAACTTTTTAATGTTTAAGTCGGTATGGCAGTCATATTGGATTATGAATGTTCATAAGATGATTTATCTACTCTTATCTCATCTGTAATATAAGGTCTTCTGAGTCTTCTCTCCTATACTTTGTCTTTGTTATAATTAATAAACAATGAGATTGAACATTAGGAAATTATATACACCTTAACGCTTGCATGCACCTGATTTTTGCACAGGTGGGGAATAAACCAGGGTTCTGAGTAAAGGTACTTTCATCGTTTATGTTCTTGGCTTGACTATAAATTAAAGGTGAATCTGTGTCAATAAGAAACCTAACCAAAAATAGTAAGATAAATGAAAAAATATAACATATACTGTGAAGTAGTCATTGCGTTCAACTGATTTACAAATTGTCGGTAATTGATTTGTTATCTTCACTTACTGGTTAGTAAAGTTAATTATATTCTTATTTGTAGCAAGGTTAACTTTTCATTTTTAACATAAACATGTTATTCTTTAAATAGTTTGATGTTTAAAAACTTTTTATGCATATATACAAATATTTTTACAGGGACAATGAACGTATCTTCATTGTTCAGGACTGCTTGTCAAACTCTATGTTCTCTTGCACCTAAAGTATCAGTGGAACCAATTGCAAGAGTTATAAGTCGCAATATGTATCATATGTGTAACAAACAATATTCATACAATCTTTTGAATATGTGTACAAACAACAGGAATTTAACATTACTTCAACCATCATTGCCAATGTATAACATTACATGTGGATTAAAAATGAAAACTAGATTGAAACGGAGATGTAAAGGTTGCATTTTAATGTGGAAGAATGACAGGAAATATATAATATGCAAGTTAAAACCAAGACATAATCAAGTAGAAAGAAAAAAGAAAGAGTACAACACATGGATACTAACACATGCTACACAAAGTAAAGTAAGAGAATGGTAGAATAACATAAAATAAGTGTTAAATAATATATTGCAATAAAATTGTTTAAAACTAAATCCATTTCCGTTTAATTTGTACTTATGGCACGATAAAACTGACTTATAGGAATATAGATAATATACAATGTAGAAGTGCAATTTTATTTTCATTAATCATATAACATTTTATATTGTATAGAGTATGGTCTAACATCTATATACACTGGATGCTGAAATGATAATTTCATTATTATTTCTTGTCTTTATTTCGTATGTTTTTTTTTTAATTAGAATGACTTACTGTAAGGGGGACATGTATTGCTGCAAACAGGACGTAATGATGTATATGGATGGTATTTATTATAGTAGCGTGCAAAACCTCTGGGCATTGTAGGTACAAAAGGAAGAATAGTGGAGTAACTAACCTGTTTGAACGTTATTTTATTTATACGTGTAACTATTAGATTATGTTTCTTTTTTTTGTAAACATACCGAATTATACTCAATAGGGTTAGGGTGTAAAATCACCATAGGAGATGTCTTGCAATAACATGTAGTTGGAGATGCCATTTTCGTTTATGAAAAATTCTTATGGTACCCTTTTCTTGTGGTATCAAATGTATTTAAAAATTTAACGGTTGTATCCAAAGATTTTGATTACTTTTTATATCGAGCAACCAAAAGAAGCATCAGAAAACATTTGAGGATCCAACATTGACATTGACATCATTTATTTTGAGCTTCAATTTTATTCGTAATCTACATTATATATACATAGAAAGAACGTTGTGTCACAATAGTAGTTTACAATTAGTGTATTTTATCATTACATTAAATTCTCTTATGCTCTACAATATTACTTATTTTAACCAAATTTCTGAACAGAAAGCCCTCACTCGGGGCGATCTGGTAAGGGAAAAGTGAAGACTATCATGTTTGAATTATTTACATTGATTTCACTCCATTTATCCTGGATTTTAGGCTCGGACACTTCTTTCCACATGTCTACCATTACAGGAGAGATCTCACCTGACCAAGCCTGAAGATGTATATCCAATAAATTACACAATTTTATTTCTTCATATTTATGTAAACGGTACATAAAGATCAGATCGTTACGATTCCAATAGCACGAATATCGTTTTTAATTCTTCGTCAGTTACATGGGTCACTTTCGATCCATACAAAAATAATATACCTTATCGGTAATTTGGTTCGGTTTCGACCCGAAAAACTCAGTACCCAGAGATATCGGTAAAACTAAATTGATCGTTATAATTGAATGAAAAAGATGTAGATGTCATAACATGAGTATTAATGAATTTATAACGTTCATAAAATTCATGTTACCGACAAAGGGTTAATATAAAAAGCAATAACCTTTTTACAGTGCGCTGCCCACGCTAGAATCATTTTATTGCCCATTTTCTTACATATCTTTTGTACTTCTTGCAACTGCTTTATCGCCCAATTTTTCTGCGATCTGATCATATGATAATACGCTTTCAGCAACAAGTATCTGCAACACAGCGCCATCCGGTTTTGTTTCAGTATCGCGATTGAATCGAATGAAAATTGACGCTGTTGTTCGACGTTTACCTGGGAATCGCAATTTTAATAATCCTAATGAGTTTCTTTATATCCTTAAACATCTTTTTCACCTCCGCCATGGTAGCGGCCGCGTCGGTATTTTTGCTGTTCACTTTGTGCACTGTGAAGACGAAAGTTCACAACGGATTGTCATTCGAGAAATTTGCGAGGAAATCGAACGAATGATTTAATTTTTTGCGCTCGAGAGGTGACTGTTAGTCACCAAATGATAGTTTCGCAAATTTTCAGACTTTGGTTAGTCAGACTCAGAGGTTAAATAGTCATGTACAGGGTGTTCGGACGAAGCTAGAAGAAAATTGAAGGGGTAACTCTATGCAACATTCTAAGACGAAAATCAAGAGTGACAATGTTGCATTTGACGCTTTGTTTTTTAGTTATAAGCAATTTAAGAAACGGGAAATTTTACGCCTGAGAGTAGGCAAATGGAGCAACGCGGTAGGTAACATCAATGACTACTGAATATGACTTACCTCTGAACAGCTACAGAAAGGCATGTAGCTGCGACGAAGCATCACTGCGTAGTCATTGACGCTGCCTACCGTGTTGCTTTATTGCCTGCTCTCAGGCGTAAAACAGCCCGTTTTTTAAATTGCTTATAACTAATAAACAAAGCGTCAAACGCAATATTGTTACTCTTGATTTTCGTTTTAGAATATTGCATAGAATTACCCCTTCAATTTTCTCCTACCTTCGTCCGAATACCCTGTATGTAAATTTTAGTATATCACTTAACTGAATTAAATGACGTTTGATACAGGTGAATTTTAGTAAATATTTCGAATTTTGAAAATTTTAGAAATTAGTATCATTAGACAACCAACAGTCACCTCTCGAGTGTAAAGGGTTAATAATCACCGTAAAAGATTAGCAGGCCCTCGAGTTTTTTCAAGGAGGTGATCGTTGCTGCTCCTAAGTGCTCATCCATAATAGGGACGTCTTCCACGTTCCTGCCGCTCCATACTTTCGCAGCTTCCCATTGCTCCGTTCTAACACACCTTATGGACAAATTTCGTCAATTACTCAATTCCTTTCTCTTTATATGCAGCGAAATCAACAGTTCGAGCAATATTATCACCCCCTTTCTTATCTGTCTCTTTTTGCTTCTCCATTCTATTTCTCTGTATGAAAATGAAAAGACAATTTAAAAGCTGGCGTACCATAGCCACATGGACGTGAAGTACCGCCTTTCTGCTTCCGGATTGTTAAAGCTGATCATCTGCTCGCCTTCTCGCAGGAAGTACTGCTCGCAAGCTTCGAAAGAGATGATCGTCAGGCCAGTATCTAAGTGGACGTCGGCGCAAAGAGCGTAGTACCAGGTACATCCGGATCTGTCCAGATCGTGTTCGGAAACAAATTCTGTAATCGTAGAAAATATGCATTGGGTGCCGCTTGTAAGTAGACAGTATACTGAAAACAATTTTAACTACTCGATTGCTAAATACATCTGGTCGAAGTGTTTCACGTGGATGGCATCCTATTAGCAATTATGTTGCTCTAAATGGGAGATCGGAAGAATTGACAAACGCATACACGCGTCCATAATGTATGAAAGCATTTAAAGAAACATCGCGATTTGATTTGATTAAAATTAAAATTGAAGATTAAAAAGTTAAGGAAATTAAGGAAATTAAGTGTTAGAGTGAAGGTGAAGGAATGCGTGAAAGAATAAATAGTGGCAGTCGAGAGAAAGTTTTTTGAGAGAGCGAGTTAATTGCAAGATCTTTCAATCGTTAATGATAAGTATCCGTCGTATTATTTCCAATCTTTTACGTAATTTGTTCGCGATCCAACACTTTCCACGCATACTCTTTGCTCAATCGTGCGAAAGATTCTGTAAGAATTTGATAGGAAGCACCGTCGATTAAAGTGACACGATTCATTATTTACCTAATTCTCTGAGCTCGGTGACCACCTCCGAGTGCCGGCAGGCGATCATTAACAGGTGGATTAACCGTGGTAGTACCAGCAGCTTCAAGAACGTGGACCCGATCGTGTTCGCTATTCTATAACAAATGAAACCGATCTCGGTGGCTTTCAAGATCAGGCCCCTCACCCAGCGAGAGAAGAATATTGCCGCGTAAAGCTCTGCGATCATGTTCAATTCTGCTGCTTCGAGGGCTTCTTTGGTGACGATGCAAATGTTCACGCTCTTCTGCTCCAGGTAGCGGATGATGCGCCTGTACGATTATCGCACCAAAACCTCGTCAGAACATTGCACGCTCGTGTAAGTAACAGTTATTTTAAAATATATGAATGTATATACAGGGTGTTCGGACAGCCCTGGGCTTAAATTGAAAGAGTAACTCCCTGAGACATTCTAAGACGAAAATCAAGAGTAACGATTTTGCGTTTGAGGCTTTGTTTACGAGTTATAACTATTTAAAGATATCGTTTAATCCGGACCGTTCGACGCTTGAGCATCACTGTGGACTCAGCGACGTTACCGACCGAGTTGCCTCGGTTACCCGCTCTCAAGAGTCGAACGGTCCGGATTAAACGATATATTTAACTAGTTATAACTCGTAAACAAAGCCTCAAACGCAAAATTGTTACTCTTGATTTTCGTCTTAGAATGTCTCAGGGAGTTACTCTTTCAATTTAAGCCCAGGGCTGTCCGAACACCCTGTATATGTATTCATATAAAATAGATGAATTACTATGAAGTAAGAATAACCTGTCTAAACCTTTAATTAAAGTCTAACCGTTTGGAAACTAGCTAGACAGACATCCATATGTTAGCAATTTTTATACAGTCGTCCTTTGACTTTCGCACATTCTACTTTCGCGTAATTCGCTGCTTCGCACATTTTTAAAAATTTAACTTTTTAACACTAGAACTACCAATTGGTGATTATTCATAGCAGCCTTATAAGTTTACTGTGGTGAAGCTTCCAAAATTTACTATGATTTTCCGCAGAAAATATAAATAAAGCTGGAATTCTGCGCTTATCTTGTGCACACAGTCTTACACTCGATCAAGGACCGGGAAGTGCTCACCTGTCCTTATACATGTCGGCGGTGATCAGCATATTCGCGTAGGCCACGCAGAGGACGGATAAGTTTTTGTTCGACTCCAGAGCTGCGTTCAGACCCCAAATCGCTGCTAAACGCGCGTGCCTCTTCATCCCTTTGATCTGTACGAGAGCATGCGAATGTATTCTGACTATTTTCACGCGAGAACAACTTGTATCGCGATACACCTATCCGATACGCGATCAAACAACCGACGATACCGAAGATCAGTCTCGCGATACTGTAGGAATACGATTGAATGGGTACGATTCCGGGAAAGTGTGAAGAGTGCTTGAATCGAACGATAGCGTTGTGAACGTATACAGGGTGTTCGGACAGCCCTGGGCTTAAATTGAAAGAGTAACTCCCTGAGACATTCTAAGACGAAAATCAAGAGTAACGATTTTGCGTTTGAAGCTTTGTTTACGAGTTATAACTAGTTAAAGATATCGTTTAATCCGGACCGTTCGACGCTTGAGAGCGGGTAACTGAGGCAACTCGGTCGGTAACGTCGTTGAGTCCACAGTGATGCTCAAGAGTCGAACGGTCCGGATTAAACGATATCTTTAACTAGTTATAACTCGTAAACAAAGCCTCAAACGCAAAATCGTTACTCTTTATTTTCGTCTTAGAATGTCTCAGGGAGTCACTCTTTCAATTTAAGCCCAGGGCTGTCCGAACACCCTGTATAGGCGTTCTTTGACGCGGCACCGCAAAGACAGTGTGGTGCCGAAAAGACAGTGCGGTACAGAAAAGACAGTGCGGTACAGAAAAGGCAGTGCGGCGCCGAAAAGGAAATGCGGCAACTCCTTGAAGTTGCGTTCGCGGGTTCCCCGAAATGCCGAAAAGAAGGAATCGGCAATTATTCGAGTTTCTGCTTCCTCGATGCCGCGGCGGATGGAACGGTTGGAGGACAGTCTTGATCAGCCAACGTAGGGGAACGGTCGTGGACGGTTTAAAATGAAGTACTTTTATGTTCCTGTGCTGTTATTTAATTATTACCCGACGTACACCCCTACACGTAGAATATAAGGATTGGAGTGGTTTCTAAGGCGCGAAAGATGGGTACCTGAAACAACGTCACGATTGAGGGATTTTGGGTGAACGTGACCGCGAATGCATCGAATGAGAATGGTTTAGATATTAGAAAGATAGGAAACGAGTGTTTGGGAGGAATTTACGACGGGGAGAATACGAGCGCGAGACGGAGAGTATGAATGCGAGAACAAGAGTGTGAAAGTTGTTAAGTTGCGTGTAAAGTTGAAAAAGTTGTTAAACAGTCATTATTATTTAAACTGGATTTAATATACCGAAAGATTTTATTTAGTCACACCTACACCTGAACCCTACCATTTCAAATTGATCCTACAATACTGTATTTCCATCTGAATTACACATACGGTCGGTATTCATTCGTTTAGTAAAGCTCGTTGCGTTTGCGGAGCATACGAATCGTGTTAATTTGACTGAGTGTTTTTTACCGATTTTATCCACAAAATGAATTAAAATAAATTTAAGTAAATAAATGATATCTTTAAAAATTTTCGTTTCAACGCTGAGAGATCTCCCCGTTCGTTTCGTCAAATGTTAACACGAAACGACGTCCGTTCCGTCGGATTACCCTGAAGAGATCAAACATTTGCGCCAAACACTCCGACAATTGCTCCATGTAATCCACGCTGCCCTCTTCGTAATCTTCGTCAAGATCCCCGCTCTTCGTGCAAAGCAGTCTCAGTTTAAGCTTTAACAGCTGCGAGACAGAGTTGACGTTGATCATGAACTTTAACTTCGGAAATTTGTAGCCCAGATTGTTCAGCGCCATCTCGAGGATGTTCTCGGCCTCGAAGATGGAGCCACTCTCGCGGAAGCAGTGGCCCTGCAGCGTTTGGATCTTGGCAGTGAGATAGGGCAGAAGGACCATCTCGTCCTCGTGCGAATGGAACAGCTTGGGGACATTATCGAACGGATTAACACTAGATTGCCGGAGTGAGTCAACTTGACTCACTTATGATTTTGTCAAGTTCAAGTATTATGTGATAGGAATAGAAGTAAAGGCGATTGTGGTAAATGTAATAAAAAAATCTGCGGAAAATGTATTTTAAAAACAGAATATATATGTAAAAATTGTTTTGAATAAACTTTCTTTAAAATAAATTTTTATTTTTTTTTTTTAAATTCAATTTTCATGTTTGAGTCAAATTAACTCGTTTCAGGCAAAACAGGTATATACCCAACATTTGGCAATCTAGTGTTAAGGAACGTAATTGGCGAGTTTGTCGGGAAAAGATGGCGGTATATACCTCTTGGAGGACCTCCTCGCTTTCAGAGAGAAGCTTTCGAGCTTGTGGTATGTTGCAAGTCGCCAGGCAGATCTCTGCGAACTCCAACAGAGCAATTAAGGTCAATTCGGAATTCCCTGAAGGATAGAATTTTGAATATGTTTCGTTTAATCGAATAAAAATTAATACGCCTAGGAATGCGTAAAAAGTGATTGAGTTGAACGATAGCCGTGTGAACGTAAAATATTTGGACTAGAGTGTTTCTGAGGTTGTGAAAGATGAATAGTTGAGACAATGTTGCGTAGTCGAATGCATCGAGTGGAAATGGTTTAGATCAGAGGTCAGCAACCTACAATTCGTGGGTCATCGATTGACCCATTTGATAATTTCAAGTGACCCACTTTAGTTCCGAAAATAACGTGTAATATATACAAATAAATTATAAAACGTAAACATGAAACAAATATTTCAAGAATAAAAAAAGTTGAAAATAAATGCTGAGAACAACATTTTAGTTCGATTACCATGGATCTTATACATATAAGTGAGAGCCATTGATATCGAAGAGAACATTTATAAATAAAGTTCATTCAAGTATGATTGTAATTATTTTCTTAATAAAACATATCTTATTATTTACTAAAAGACTGTTTTAATACGAAAATATCTCTTTGATACTCATACTTTGGTTGATTTCGACAATGAGGTGTAGAACAAAAAACATATGACGGATCAATTATCCACAAATGATGAACAAAAATAACTAAATCTACCGGGGGATTCTATTAACCCCTTGACATACAATGACGAGTCTGACTCGTCATTCATTTTACGGGCCACTGTAGACTTTGACGAGTCAGACTCGTCAAGCGCTTTTTTCGGCGGACGTCGTGCAGTATACAATTAGATTAGATAGTTGCTTCACTCGTGCGTCGATTATTATTTTTTAATATTATTTAGATGTTCTTTATTAACATCAATCTGAATGAAAAATCCAAATTTCAAAATAAAATATACTCTTTCTCAGCCTTCACGTAACCGTTCAGTTGAGCGAAATTAAATGGTATTTTTCGGTCGCATCTAGTTCCATTTAATTCGTATGTCAAGGGGTTAAAGAGTAACCTTGACCAATTGATCAATTTCGTATGACAAATGATTGCCATAAATAATGTTAAAGAAAATAATATTTACCAATACCACGACAATGCTCGAGGATCTGCGTGTAGACCGTCATCAGTATTAAATCGCACAGGCAGCCAGTGAAATCCAAGTCCGAGAACGTGATCGTCGGTTTCCTCTCGACCGTTCGAAACAGACGCAGGCAAGAAAGCAGCGGTTTGGTCTCTATTATTTGATAATTGTATTTGCGATTAAACATTATGTAATATCGTAGTTTTAACCCTTTCGCTACTACTGGCGACCATAGTCGCCCTCCATAAGATGCCACTGAGGTGCTACGGGCGACTATAGTCGCTCTTTATAAAATGTCGCGTATTGTTGGATTTGGGAAAAAGCATTATTTAACCAGTTAAGTGTGTTTGACGACTATATCCGTCATGGAAGAATGGCAGAATTTTGTGTTATGACGGCTATATCCGTCATGCGTAAAATTTTGTTACAATTTGATATTTAAATTGTAGTTCTGGCGAAAACTAAATTATATTCGTAAATTTTAATATGTTTAGAATGTTTAGGGGTCAGGACGAAATGAAATAAACAAATGAAAATTATAGATAATTTGAGTTGGATTTCTAAGTTCTTAAGAGCTAACTCGTAAGCACTGCAGTAACACTGGATCTTTGATTATCCCGATTTTCATCTTGAAAATCTTTAGTCTGTCTTAACTATCACGTGAACTGTCGGTAGGAACAGTGTTAAGACGTTATAAATACCCTGTTTTGAGAAAAGTTTTTTAAACTTACGAAAACAAACAATAGTGGGCGCGAAGTGGGAAGAGGAAAAGGTCTATAAAGGTTTCCTCGAAAGAGAAAAGGGACCAGTGTTGAATAGAAAACCGAGTTGTAGAGTCGTAAAAAGAGCTGAGGATTAAATATAGAGTCGCGTGGCAGAGTTGAATTATAATTTATTGTACACCGTATATTTTTGCCATTATTCATATTAATAATAATAAATAATCCTTAAGAACCCTTATTCTACAAGAATAAAAATGATAATCGTCTTGAATGCTTAAACTCACGTTGACGATCGTCTTGAATGCCGTTATAATAATTTAGCTCGAGTATCTCATCGATGTTCGTCTGTCTCTTCTTCCTGTCCTCCTTCTTCGACATTTTCCCTAACAGCTTCGCGAATTGACCCTCCCCGCAAGAAACGCAACGTCTCGTGTGCTGCTGCAAATACTTCAGCGCCTGATTGTGCAGTTCCATCTTCTGATTTTCCGTGAGCAACCTGGATAACGATGTTTCCGTTGAAAATGCACGATTCTTTTAACGGAACATGAACGTTTCACGGTTTCACATTTTTTAATTACAGTAGACTCCTGATTATCTGGTCCCGGTTTAATCGACGATATTATTATCGACACAAAAATAGGTAATCAGTGGAGAAATTAGCCACGTCTTTCGTGATTTTTAACTTTCGTTCGACTAAATGCGCCCTTTCAAAAAAGAATTTCAAAATAAAATGTTCTGTTCCCCTAGCTTGCACATAATTGTTCAATCGAGCCAAATTAAATAGTATTTTTCGGACGCATCAAATTCCATTTTATTTGTATGCCAACGGGTTTATTTATTTGTTTATTTGTTTACGGGAAAACCGTTTAGAGTATGTTAGCGACACCGCATTTTGGGTGGTCGCTGAAAAAGGGCCTAGACCGTAATTTAGGCGAGTGACCGATTTATGACTGGGTATCTGGTGTGCCTGGCGAGAGAACATGTAACAAAGTATGAATGCAACCCCAAAGCGCCACTTGACGGCTGGCGCCTCGAAGGCGTGCAGCCATCGGGCGCCAAGGGATGTATTGTTTATGTTAGTCATGGGAAAGTCTAAACATTGCGAGCAGCCCGACGTTGCGTCGCCAAAAAGAAAGGACCTTTGTCCTGTAGGATCTGGTCACGGAGTGGGGAAGGCTATGCAGCCTTCGGGAAAGAGGACTGTGATGAACCACACAGCACTTACCCCAGAACCTTGAACTGGCAAAGAGCTCTTTTATTTTTAAACTAATGCCGCGTCCACACTGCTGTTCGCGAACAGCTCCAGATACGCTTCGAGCTCGCGAACAGTTTCTTTGATGTACCGCTTCCCGAGCGAACACTGTTCGCTGTTCGCTGAGGAGTTCGCTGCTCGCTGCTCGCTCGGGAAGCGGTACATCAAAGAAACTGTTCGCGAGCTCGAAGCGTATCTGGACGCGTTTGTAACACAGTATGTGGAAAAAGCTAATAGCGAACTGCCCACGAATTCAGAGCGAACAAGCTTGTAACTGTTCGCGAGCTCCAGTCTGGATATGCTGCATTTTCCGTTGGCAAACAGCTCGCGAACCGCACGCGAGCAATTTGTGTGCTGCTCGCGAGCTGCTCGCGAACTGTTCTCTTCTATGTGGACGCGGCTTTAAGCACAAAAAAGTACATGAACAACATACAGTTTAATCATAAGAATCGATAAGTTAATGAACACCGATAAATACCGGTAAGTGGTGTCACGAAACATGGTCATTTTGAACCTCATCAAGCCGCAGGATGCGTATCTCGGCAGATCCGTCAGCTCCTCTAAAAAGACACGCGCGCTTTCAGTAGTTCAACTCAACGATTCGCGAAACGTACACGATTTCACAACCGCGTTTCTCACCGATCATGATCAAACGTACCTGGAACATTGAGACCGATGCAGTGGCAGAACACGTCCATCTCTGAGGTAGGATTTCGCATATTTCTGATGAATATTATCGGACCTGTGTTTCTGCTGAAGTCCCCGATTGCACATCCGAACACGCGTATTTCGAACAGCTTCAAGACAGCTAATAGATCATACGATTCTAACCCATCGATAATAATCTTGCGTTAACTCATTAACTGCCAGATATCTCGTAAGTTTAGATCGATTGCAATTGTTCACGGAATAAGTTTATAGCCGTTTGAGTTACGAATTACTAGAAAGAATGAAAGAATATTTTATGTAATATTTTTTTGTTTAAAAACATCAAATATAATGTCACTTTTTATTGTCAAAATAATCAGCCATATTTTCTTTAGAATGAAATCTTGGCGCCCAGGGCAAGACGCTCTAAATTTGCCTGGCAGTGAATGGGTTAATGACTAGACCGCGGATGTTTATGCAAATTAAAAGTTTAACGAAACGCAGTTAACCTTTCGTCGGGTCATTTTTCATCCGCCATATTAACGCTTTGGCGGCGAATGCTGGATCTCTTTCGTTTACGTTTCACACGGCTCGCGAGACTGTATGATTATAATTAATATTATATAATTACCGACACGATTGAAATTCCGATATGGATCAAATTGACCCGTCGTTCATCGTGCACGTGGCTAGTTCACGTTTGGAGGGTTAACACGTTCGCGACGGGGCCTGAATTCACTAGCCGCACCATGGGTCGGGCCAGTTTTTCTGCTCGGTCCCATCGGGCGGGATGAGCCATCGGTGGTACACGCGGCAATGGTTCGTGTACCACCGGTGGCTCATCCCGTCCGATGGGACAATTCTGTATGTACCATCGATGGCTCATCCCGTCCCATAGGACAGACAAGTATGTACCACCGGTGGCTCATCCCGTCCGATGGGACAATTCTGTATGTACCATCGGTGGCTCATCCCGTCCCATAGGACAGACAAGTATGTACCACCGGTGGCTCATCCTGTCCGATGGGACAATTCTGTATGTACCATTGGTGGCTCATCCCGTCCCATAGGACAGACAAGTATGTACCATCGGTGGCTCATCCCGTCGCGAACGTGTTAAAGCCACAAATTTTGTCTAGAGATTCGTTTCACTGTCCAAGTATCATAGCACACCTTATAAACGCATAAAAATCCGTGGTCTACAAATGATGAAGGTGCGAAGGATTACCAAGTCCGATCTCTCGTTTGGACGTGATGGTCATCAAGCTTTCCAGCATGTGCCTGTTCACCGTCTCCCCGATCACGGAGGCGCATTTCAAGAGAAGTTGATCGAGAGGAGTCAGGGAGTCGAAAAGCTTCAGAATCATAACTGATGTAACAAGGTGTGATCTGATATTAAATAATGCTGCAACGCGATTTACAAGTGATTCGTCGATTTCTTTACCGTCCATCGTGATTTCCGGGTTCACGTCTTCGTAGGTGAAGCTTTCAGAGATGTTGCAGACCGCGATTACGGTCTCTTCATTGCTGATGCTCAAACTTGGTTTCAGCTCGTTGTCCTTGTGTTTTTCTAATAGCGATATCATGCTATCCTGAAGGAAATTAGTAATACTATAAATAAATAAATAAGTATACAAAATAATAAATTAATATAATATTGATGTTAGCATAATCTTAACATAATAATAAACAAATAAGTATACAAAATAATAAATTAATGTAATATTAATATTAGCATAATCTTAATATAATAATAAATAAATAAGTATACAAAATAATAAATTAATATAATATTAATGTTAGCATAATCTGAACATAATAATAAACAAATAAGTATACAAAATAATAAATTAATATAATATTAATATTAGCATAATCTTAATATAATAATAAATAAATAAGTATACAAAATAATACATTAATATAATGTTAATATTAGCATAATCTTAATATAATAATAAATAAATAAGTATACAAAATAATAAATTAATATAATATTAATATTAGCATAATCTTAACATAACATCAGCAGTTTACAATATTCTATTGCCTTTAATCACATTTATTTACACTGTTACCATTAATTCTGTGTCAATAATGTTATCGATAATATGATAAATAAAGTGTTTTGCAAGTATAGTTAAAAAGTTGATTTTCTATCTGTGGGAGAACATACTTTGAAGCTTGTTCTGTACATCTGCCACCTGTCCTGACGATAATCGGCGCCTGCAATTTCTAAGTACGAGGCACTCGTGACAAATCTGATGTAGTAACGCATGAAGTAAGTATTCCTCGACAATCATTGTGCATCGCATGAGTATATTTGCATAAAATTGCTTAGACCAACCTTTTCAACATAGTCATGGGGGGTAACACATAGCCCTTTATTTTCGCCTCCCGTTTGGTTATGTTCACTATCTCCAAACCTCCGATTTGAAGAAGACTCACCAAGTAACTCTCGATCCAGCCAGGATTTCCGAAGCTTCTCTCTTGTATGATCCTTTTAGAAAATGTATCAGAAAGTCGGTCTCGGATAAACATTTACGTAACTAATTCAGGCAATTCATTTACTTTTCCAGTTCCGCAGGAAGACCATTCACGTTTAGTATTTGACAAGCTAAACCAGCGTGGTACCATCTGTCTATTCCTGTCAGTTCGAGCACCTTTCAACAAACAATTCGCGCTTGATTAATATTCCAGTCGTACGCTGGAAAAAAGGAAGTAAATAAGTTATCGAACGAAGAAGAGTTATGAAAAGTGAAAGTAAGAATAAATTGGCTACTTTGTATGATGCTCGCCTATAAATTGACTCTTTGCTCTCTGCCCTCGTTTTGAAAATCCCTTACGCAAATACACACACACATACATTACATTTTGAGACAAATCATCGGTATTCCTTACAGAAAACAGAAATTCGATCTTCTCCATGCAATTCCAACTTTCACTCAATATTTCATTTATCCAACAAGTACGCAAACGCGCATAGATCTACAGTCCTCCCACCTGGACTGTGTATATCTGTTAGAGTCAGTTAAAAAACGCCTTTTCCCGCTCGAGGTTCTGGGATAAGTGCCCTGAGGTAAACCAGTTCTTTTTCCAGAAGGATTACATAACCTTCCCCACTCCGTGGCCAGATCCTAGAGGACAAGGGTGGTCCTATCTTTTAGGCGATGCAACGTCCGGATGCTTGCCATTCCTTGATTTTCCCACGCATACTATAAAGAATACATCCCTCGACGTCCAATGGCTACGTATCTTCGGGATGCTAGCCGTCAAATGGTTCCATTCATACTTTCTAACGTACTTTCTAACCACACACACACCAAACGTCCAATCATAAATCGTTCAATAGCCACAGTTACGGTTTAAGCACTTCCGGTGACCACCTAAAAATATGCGGTAGCTAACATACCTTTCCCCTGTTCAAAAAACTTAGATACAACTGAAAGTCCGTGCCCAGCTTCCTCCCGATGGTCAACACGAAGAATATCATGTCCTTCTTCGTGAGGACGTCGAAAACCTGCAACGATTCCTGGTCGCTGTACTCCGCGTCGTCGATGATCACCACCCACAACTCCTCGAAGCAACCCTTTATCAGCTTCAGCAGGAACTTCCTCAGGATCTTCTGCTTCTCCTGCTCGGTCAGGTTGCTATAACGGGGGGATATCGTGAAGCGCACGTTGAACGGTTGATTGAGCACGCAGAGGAACTGCGAATGCTTCACTTTGCCTAAGCGTAGATACAGCTTGTTCTCGCGCTCCTTCCGCGAGGACGTCGAGGTGAAGCCGAGGGGCAACGAGAATATCAGATGTATCAGACTGTACGGGGCCTGCACTGAGAGATAAATTACGCTTCGCTGGTGTAATGGAGGTGTCGGGGGGCATACGTAGAAGTCAGGCCCGAATTAAGTTAATTATTATGAATTATTATTATAATTATTATACTATGATTGACAGATGTCCCTTCAACGGGACCTTCTGTGCAATGACTCGATCGCAGAGCCTTACGGGAATTGAGAAGTATAAAATGTCAACCTGGGCATCCTCCATGTGCAGAGAAATGTAGTTACACCGGGTTCCTACAGGGATATTCTGCGTGAATTCATCCAGTAACCTTGTTTTCCCTATTCGGGGCTCGCCTCTTCGAATACGAAAACGATTAACAAAAAAGAAAACAAGAAAAATAAATAAAGGGCCATTAAATAGAACCTTTTTAAGGTACAGTAGCGGACAAAAGCTTAAGATCAAAGAGACAACAAAAATGAAGGAATTAATATATAAGAAATAGTATGGTAAACAAATTTCGTGTTCTGCATTAATCAGTAAGTACTATATTACTTTATGAACAATGAAGATGAATATAAAGACAATATTTATAAATCATGGTACTATGTTTTATATTGTCTTCTCGACGTACACTTATGTCCGCTATTGTAACTGCGTAAACAATGTAAACAGGTACTTTATGACCAACGTGTTGTGCTCTGGTCGTGGGTCACGGTATTCGTTATTATTCGAAACGTAGTCTAACAGTTTTGTTATCATTGTCATAAACGTCGCTATTTCGGTGTCTCGGCCGAGCAAAGGATACTTGTTCCACACTAAGTCCGACACAGCGTACCTGGTAAATTATACATAAACTTAACACATTATAAGCGGGGCGGGTAAAAATACCCGTTTCGTGAATTGCTGTCTATTACCGGGTCGGGTATTTGTACCCATTTGAATGTGCTTACTCTAAAAGCGGCAAAAGGTAATTTTACTGTATAGGTTTACAGCTCGTAATTTTTGTTTAGACTTTTCAACGTTACTTCTTTAACGTTTGTTTATATAATAAAGATAAATATATGAAAGATGTTGACTGCGCTGACCAATATCTCTCATATTATTCGATTGTACGGCGCACAAAAAAATGGACAAAGAGAACAGTGATGTTCTTGATAAACGGAGCTCTTTTTAACGCTTTTATAGTTTTTCAAAGTTTAAATCTCAACTCAAAAAGAAGTTATAAAAACTTTTTACACGATGTAGCCAAACAATCGATAAGTGATAATGTTGCTGACAATCCTGATTACCCAGAACCCAATACATCTACTTCATGTAGAAAAAATGAGCCTAACTGATTATTGGATGCCAAAAAGCATAAAATTGTTATTGGTGGCATAAGAAAGAACCCTCAAAGACAATGCTGGGTCTGTGCCACTTACAAAAAAAAAAAGTTTCACATGCTTTATGTGCCTGTTTTGTAAAGTACCCTTTCATAAGAGAGAATGTGTTTTAAATATCACACATTGAAAAAATATTAGTTTTAGTGCTAGTAAATATTAAAAAAAAAAACAATAAAATAAAATGTATAAATATACATTATAATAAAATCAAATAGTTTTTAAGCAATGCATTATATTATTATAATACGTTACAATAAATTATTGTGATTTTATCAATTTTTATTGAAATTTGTTAATGTATAGACTAGATTTCACACGTGCAATTTTACGCGAATTTTGCCCGCTACGCACATCAGTTTAGTCAATTTGGTTACCCGTGTTAATTTGATTTCTTCCGTGAATAACATCAGTGGTAATTACTTTGGTAGCTCCTGAAACTCGTATATGGGACCGACGTTCGTGATTCCCTTTAGGTATCTGGGTTCTTGTAAAATAAAATGTCTGGCTTCTAGATGAGAATGAAGGAAGCTGTCTCGATCGCATACTACCTAACAAATGTAGGATAAAAATTCTTAAGCTATTTATTATCATTATTATTATTGAATATGCAAAATTTACAGTACACAGTAAATTCTAATTTAACTTTGCCACGCAACTCTATGTTTAATTCTCAACTCTTTTAACGACTCCACAACTCAGTTTTCTGTTCAACACTGGTCTTTTCCTGCTTCGAGGAAACCCTTATAGGCTTTTTCTCCTTTTCCCATCCCGCGATCGCTAAACATTGCCGATCCATCGGTGAATTGTTTGTTTAGTCGACCCACATTTTCACTTTTCTGGTTCTTAAAACTACGATACTACAGAATTCTTTGTTATTTCTCTTTTCACCGTGTACAGTGACTGATATAAGTGACCTATAGAAAGTGGTTGATATAACTGCGTTTATTTTAGTATCTATCACAGACAAATTATTTAGGTTTAAGCACGAGATGAGTTATTTAGCACCAGTAAATTATTATTTCGTGTTCCAATCTTGAAAGTATTACTTTGTTTATACTTTTTTGTACAACTTTAACGTTGCCAAAAAGAAACATTGAAACTGTCTAAAAGGTGTTTCATGAAAAATCGTACAAATTTTTGGTTTAATTGATACGATACCAAAAATATTTGCAGTTTCTTCCAAACTCTCACCTTGTCTCGATATGCAACCATAAGCCTCGCGGCTTTGTTCACCGACATTCCGATCACGGTGTACTCCCTTCTTAAAATGTGTCCGACGACTCCGCAATACGTCATGCCTGTGGTCACGCCTACCGTCACGGATTTTATGTTTTTCATCTGTATGAGGCTCGACCGAACTTTCGACGCACACCTCAATCCGATCTGGGACTCTAGCTCGTGCTTGTCCCCTCGCAGACCGAAGATGCAGAGGAACATCAGGTCTTTGTCGAAGAGGGACGTCTTGTTCACGCATCCGTGCATTTCGCCCACGATGCTTCGTTGAAAAGTCGGAGAGAAATTGAACCGATGAGAAGGGAACGAGAGAGCGTACGCGAATCTTTCGTTAATCAGTTACTCGTTAATAGTAATTTGATTGGGAGTGAGGATACCGGAAAATAGTTAAGCTAGGTTTCTTCTACATTTTGTATTAAGTAGTAATTCTTTCTACAGAAATATAAAATAAAATAATACAAAAATTAAAGGTAGAACTTTAATTAGACAACTAAAGAGAGAATTTTTGTCTCACATCTACATTATCTTTTCTGTCAAGATTACCACAAAATAGTATTTGCACTGAGCTCTAAGTAGTAATTGTTTCTATAAAAATACAAAAATTAAAGGTAGAACTTTAATTAGACAACTAAAAAGAGAATTTTTGTCTCACATCTACATTATTTCTTTTGTCATAATTACCACGAAATAATATTTGCACTGAGTTCTACACTGAGTTCTAAGTAGTAATTTTTTCAACAGAAATTTTTTCTTATTAATCAATTTATTTATTTTCTTTGACCCTTTGGTCTCAAAGTTTCGTCCGCTATTGTATTTGCAAGTTGAGATTGATCGTAATTGGAATAGAACATGGATATATGAAATGTATGAAATGTATGCTAAGCAAAGCTTACAGGGGAGGCGGGTAAACTTACTCGCAGATTAGTTTGTAGGCAGAATTCACCAAGGAGATCAATGTTCGTTTCCCCACGTCAGTCGTGATCACGTTGATGAACAATATCACCACCTGTCTCATTTCAGTCAGATATTCCAACGGCTCGTCCATTTCCACCGATCGGATGACCGGTCTCAGCATGTAGGTTCTTAAAGCATTCTTCAAACGTGTTTTCGCTATTTTTATCACTTTAGGTCGCACTGAGACACACGTTTTTATTTATTTTTTTTTCATCTAACCATCGAATCTCTTACAACCATAACAATCCGTCCTACTTACGGCTGTAATCGATCCGCCTAAATTTATCGCTATCGTAATTGTCGCCAGCTATGTTCAGCAACGCTATCTCGGACTCACGATCAACGAGCTTCGTTCGGGAGAATCCGTTTTCATCCTCTGCGTAAAGTACACCGTTGTTCGATTCAAAGAAATCGTGGCTGATTAATATGTCGTCGTCTCTAGAATCATACCACGAGCTCGTGCAACTCAAAATGAGAGTGTGTATGCCATCCGGAAGCTTTTCGTGAACGTATTCGTTCGGGTTCACCCATTGCCAGCTGCTGGGTGCGACCAGGATGTCACCCCCTCTGATATATCGAACCCGGAAACGATAAATCTTAAAATTATCGAGGAAAAATTTGAGCAAGCGAAAGTTTTCATAAACGAGCAATGCGGTTTAAAAAGCTGCTTAACACTAAAATTTACGGACATTTCTGATACATCTATTTCTAGTATTCATATATTGAGGAATAGGAATACGCCAAAAAGAATTTCAAATTGTAGAACTGAGACGGAAATAGATTTGGATATATTTGGGTATATTTATCTATTTTCAATATACATATACTAAGAGATGAGGTATACATTGAACAGAATTTGAAATTGTAGAACTGAGAGGGAAATAGATTTCAATATATTTGCGTTGCTTCATGAATAAAACTCAGAAGAAATTGCTAGGAATAATAGTGATTATTTTTGCAATTTTTACTCATGAAGTTCAAAACGTCAAATTGACGGGTCCCATAAACCTATTGTTAAAAGGAACGATTTCGACGGCTAATTATAAGCGTCGACAATGTACAATTAAATCAAAATGATTAAACATTAATTTTGGGTTCTTAAAGGTGTTCCTAGCACGCAAAATGTTAATCAATAACGTTTTTTCATTACCGACAGAGGCCTTCGGCAAACTTCACGTCCCACACCGGTTTCCCGGTAATAATATAGTAAGACGTGGACTCCGGATCTCCAATGGAAGTAAAGTATATTCTTCCAGAGGCAATGGCTAACTTCACTATAAACAGACGCGACAAATGTCGTGTTGATGATTGTTGCAATTAAAAAAAGAAACGGTTCTCAACGAGCAAAAAAGATGATTTCAACGAGCAAACCTTTAAGAGTCACTCCAATCTCGGTTTCGTAAGTTCCGAAGTGCTTTTGAATGATACAGGCGGTCTGCATCGCTTCTATCGCCAAGTCTCTCATCATCATTCCATCGTGGAGCTTCCACATCACTATAAACGCGTCCCCGGAGAACTTCAACACGTCACCTTTGTGGGAAAGTATTTCTTGCACCATCGAGCCGATGTAACTGTTCAGCGTTTCGGTTAACTTCGAGGGTCCACCCCTTCCGGCCTTGGTGTACTTTTCGGCGAGCTCCGTGAAGCCTTTATGGCAGATTTACTTTTACATTCGCTTCCACAAATTTATCATCTTCCTTTAAGTAGAATCGCTACTGTATCGCGGGCGAATGTAACGAGCAAACATTTTACACCTTCAAATTATCTTAGGGCGGAAAAGGTTGTAGAATAAAAAAAATAGATATGTAAGAGGAACCAGACAATCAGGGGTGACGATGGCCAGAGTGGTCATTAGGGCCCCCATAAATCAGAGGTCCTCAATAAGGGTTGGGACCGAGTACGCGCGAGACTCGGTCACGGCCGCTAACACTTTCCAGGCCCGCACCAACGGCGGGTTTGTTTTTCGGGAAAGTGCAAAGTGGGGATGCGCCCATAAAAGCATGAGAAAAAGGACATAGTTAGTTAGTAAGAAAGCAGCCGTATTTTACGAACGAAAGGCTATTTTGTAAAGAAATAAAGTAACCCTCACAGATAATAAATGGTGTATATACAGACGCCCCTCGACTTTTGCACACAATTGGTTCCTGAAGTGTGTGCGAATGTTGAACGTTCGAAAGTAGAGGGTTGCAAAAAAATATGCATCAAAAAACTGTGTTTTGAAGCATTGATCGGAACAACATTTTAGTCTGATCACTAAAGTCTGATGTCCCCTGAGAGGGGGCACCCCAGTAGCATATTCGACTCACGATGTCCCCTTAAACAGGACATCCGACTGCAAAGGTCTAAAAACTTGAATTTTTAAAATTGTGCGAAAGTAGAAGGGCGCCTATATTCTGTCTATGCGATGCAGAAATGATTACAGTAGCGGACAAAAGTTTAACACCAAAGGGTGAAACAAAACAAATTAATTAATTAATAAGAAGTAACAACATAAATATAATTTGTATTTTATGCTAATCAATAAATAGTGTTCTACAATAATGATAATAAAAAGGAATAGATAAACAATATTTGCGAACCAAAAATTATGTTTCATATTGTCCGCTACTGTACATCAAAATATAATACTTTCTTATTTGTTTACAAATTTATAATAGTTGAAAAATAATCGTTACCCGATATGTCACCGAGCATTAAAGTGGTGTAATACATTCTGGTCTCGTAATCATTATAGTGGTCTAGAATTTCATCCGGGCACATAGAGGCGAATATTTTTGTGTGATTCTCCAGTCTCAATTCAGAAGCCTTTGACGAGAGTTTAATCGAAGTGTCGGGTTCGGCCGATTTGATGGTCGCTAATGCACTTTTGCGATTATTTCGAATGCTTAACGGACCGAAGCCACGTTTAGGTTAAATCAACTTACCATTGGTTCCCTCTTCTTTCTGACGTTTTCTTCGCAAAGCTCTAGCGTTGCTGCCTAAACCTTGCGACTGCATGTTTTATTTCCATTAGAATCTGAACACCGAGACGTGAGTTATTATATACAGGTTCGGTTTTGTCGAACGAAATTGTGCTATCGCGAGCGATATTCTTTTATATACGACAACTTCAATCAAATTGTGGACTCTACTACCAGCGAAACACATTATCATGTTCTTCTTTTAAGTATTTTTAAATTATAAATATTTTTTCACGCAAATACAGTTCTCTCTAATTTTCACAAATGGCTCTCTAATGTTAAAGGATGAATTTTAACTGTTTGGGGCACAGTGGGATTAAAAATGTCCCACCTTTTCGGTGCACGGTAATGCATGATGCGGACATTTTTAGATCCACCTCTAAATATTGCATTAGCTGCATGCGCATAGGTTTATATTTGGTCTTACTTACGTAAAGCAGTTGGTAATACCGTAAAAAAAATGTTATAAATATGTTCCCTAGTGTTGGCAAGTTTCAATATGTTAGTACAGATTAGTTTGTTTAATTTAAAACGAAAAAAGAATTTCTGTGCAACACGGATCTATTTATTCTCTGAAATCCTGTGGCTCAAAGAGTTAACAGGTACAGCTGGAAGGGTTCAAGAAATGAGAACACTGCACGTTGCTCTTTCATAAGTTTCATATTTATTCAACTGAATGGCGGATCTATAATCAAAGTCTCGGAGAAGAGGGTCAGCGTTTAACAATGAATACACTTCTCGTGACAATAGACAATATGTGTTTATTTAATAGTCTCGCTATATAGATACTTAATATGACTTGTCGTTCTAACAGATCGCTGCCTACAACGTGACGGCCGAATTTTATTGTGCCTGGCCCTACTAGTTCCTTATTGTGCTTGAATCTATGATGGGTCGACGTCATCTTTGGTTTACTTAATTATTTCTTTTTTCCTTTCTCGCTTTCTCTCTCTCTCGCTCGTTCTCTCACTCTTTCTCTCTCTCTCTCTCTCTCTCTCTTTCGTTCATCCCTCGCATCGTCGGCTGTCAACTAACAAATTGGGATTATACTCGCTATTTTTCATTAAGACGTCGCGACACACGAGACTCTCGAGTCCCGCGAACGTAGGAATTCGTTCTTGCGCAGGTCTCTCTAACAAATTAACGATCTCTTCCCCCTTGATCTGTTTCTCTCCCTTTCTTTCTGTTTCTCACGCAACACATATCGATGTCTGTAACGTGATCGATGAACACATTAGTCTTACATTGTGTGTATGTATACGGGAGCATTTCCTCGGAAACGGATGTGTGTATGTTAATTATCTTTACAAGTGATACGCCCACGTAAAACGGGATAGCGAATATTGTTACATGTATATATAGAGTTCCGTAAACGATTACTCTTCCGACCGGCGACCACGCGTCGTTTCTTCTGGAACGGCAAACGAACGAAATAATATGTACAAACCGCCTACACCACCTTTAGCTGTCCGTCGAACGAGAACACCGATTAATCGGCAACGATTAAAAAAAATTCACTTTAATTTGCTTAATTTATTCATTCACCCCGCGGAACTGTATAACATTCGCGCGTGGTCACCGGTCGATCGGCGTGTCTCCTAAACGATACAAGAATTATAAGAAAACAGACGAAATGAACGCTGCAACGACCGCAAAAATTGTTCTTCTACATTTTCGCGCGCGACACGAAGGATCTCGACGAACACAGATCGAGCGTCGCGAATATTATCTTCATCATTTGAATGCGTTACATCGATTAAACGCGCATGCGATTAATTGTACATCGACGGCGGACACATTAAAAAAATGTCTTTTTTTAAATTATTATTATTAATATTATTAGTATTAGTATTAGTATTATTATTCACGTTTCCCTAGTGCAGGAACGAATCCTCGTAAATTCATACGTTGCTCGCCCGTGTCTTGGCTTTGGTTTGCGAAAAGCTTCCTCGTCTGCGATATAGACCACGACGACTCGTGGAAACACGTCGCACACGTGTCCACCCGCATTAACATATATGTGTATGTATACATTAATCGTCATATTTATATATGCCGCCTCGGTTTCCGTTATAATGTACATGCCGGTTCGGGTGGGCAAGTGTACGCGAGTTTATGGAGACCAGTTTGAGAAAAATTGTCTCGAGCAGCGTTCTCTCGCGTTCTTCAGAAAATCAGAATAGTTTGTCGCTGAAAAATTTGGGTACACGAGCTTGTGGATTGGAAATTCATTGATAATGTAATTTTATTGTAATATTAATTTAACTTTAAGCTTATATAAACTGCTGCCATCGCTACAGCGAAATTATAAGGTCCAACTTTCATTTTCGTCAATTTAAGTTTCCTTTGGTTAAAGATAAATAGAGCAGAGGGGCTCCATAAAATTATACTTCGGTTATTGACAGATTGCATAGGAAGATGTTCGAGGTTTGGAATAAAAAAGGTGTATCCAATGTTTTGAACGACAACACGTGCCAAAATATTTGTAAATTATCTGGAATTCAGTGTTTGCGACGCGCCTGCACGCAAATTAGGTATTAAAATACAATTTTCTTGGCTGTACTTCGTTTCTTTTGATCACTTCCATCGATCAAAAGATGTTCGAGTATCTTGGAACGCGCAAGAACGACGACTCGCTCGCAGAACGAGGATCGCTGGCCATTTTCGGACGACAACTCTTTCGAAGCGGTGCGCAACGAAGAAGTTGAAAAAACAGACGGGAACGCTCACACGACAGATTTTTTTCGTTTCACATGTGTGTTACACTTCATTATTTTTTTCATGGTTTTTCTTTTTTTTGTCTTTTTGCTTTTTACGATAAACGTGACTCGTTATATAATGGCACACAGCATGGCAGTTGCAACAATGTACTTCAATAAACTGTTTACTTTTTTTTTTTTCATCTTTTCATTTTTAATAACTTAATCTTAGCTTACCGGGTAAACTTACCCTAACCACGTCGTTTCTTTTCTATCCAGCGACGATCCTTGTCGATCGAGGATCCTCCTTGCTCAGGTGCACGAGTGAAACAAACGGAGAAAGAAACAACGCCCCGTAAGGAGGGTCCCTCGATCTCTGTGGATCGTCGCGATCGCTCGTTTTAATTAAGCGTTGTAAAGACTAGGCTTAACACGACTTGCCTCACTCGCATCCGTGTTTCTCTCTTTCTTTTTTACTTTCTCACAAATTTTCTTAAATTTCTCTCTCTCTCTCTCTCTCTTTCTCTCTCTTTCGACTGTACACTCAAATTTTGTTTTGTTCTCTTAGGTATGTACACACGGTCGAAAATGATATTGCAATTTTTTTTTCTTTTAATCAATGATCTCAAACTCGAACTTAAACTCGACCTGTTCACCGTTTATCATCGTATTTTTCTCTCTCACTCTCTCTTTCTCTCTGTCACATCGTCTCTCGCATCCTCTCTGTCGCCTATATCCGCTGTTCTCACTTAACGATTAAACACGTAGAAATTGGAGAATAAAAAAAGGGGGCGGGAGGAGTCACGTCGTCGCGGCGTCGTTTCCGGTTGGACCCGCGGCCCAATTTGAATTAACCGACAAATCGTTCGGTGGATTAAGCGGTGTACAGTGGCAAGAGGATCGGTCAAAACGATCGTAACGATAATTTTCTCGACGGGGCCACGGTTCCAACGCGGGCCGAACACGCCGCCACGACTCTCCTTACGCAATATTCACATAAAAACGTTGTTTTTTTTTGCTTGTTTTTCTTTTCTTTTTTTTTTTGGTTTCATTCGTAGATACTAAACAGTCGAGTCGAAAAATAATATCGAGACGGCCTCGTTCACGCGCTCTCACGATACTCGCTCTCCTCGCTTCGCATTCTCGCTCGTGTTCCACGGAACAGTCACAACTTAGGATCACTCGAGTGCGGCACGAACGATTGACGCTGTAGGGTTGGTGAAACCCTGTTCGCGTTGACTCTTCTCTTTTGGCAAATTGCTGCTCCGGGCAGTCGAACAACCCTTTATTTGGTCTGAATTAAAAACATGTATATTTTTATATTTTTCCTATTTATCTCAAACAAATTAATGTAATTTAAGGGAAGCATTGTAATATTTTATAATTTCTATAATTATAATAAAAAAATTATAAAAAAGATTATTAAAAAGATTATTAAAAAGATTATAAAAGAAATTATAATTATAATATTTATAATATTAGCGTTTGAAATCCTGGCAGATAATAAACGATCTTGGCAGATCTTGAATTCATAAAGCTGGCAGAGGTCGATAGTTTATTAGACGAACGTCTAGTTATCTAGAGTTAATAACCTTTATTATCGGCCAAATTGTTAAGTTTCGATCTTGAAGTTTGACCGTTTTCTGATTAACCCTTTCACAGTGAAAGATACAAGAATTTTATATTATAAAATTATAAGTAAGTCGGAAAACATGGTATTGTAAATCTGATTTCTTAAACATGTTGCACGTAACATGATTGATAAAGTATATTGATATTTTGACTAATCAATGCGAGAATCAGAATTAGTGTCAGAAAAGATCTGTTTACAGCATCAAGATTTGTTTCAATGTTCCAAATAAAGGGTTCGTCGTATTTCGCTCCCGATTCCTCTTTGAAATTCGAAGACGGAAGAAAGGAACGAAACTCGGTTTTCTTGTATTTCATACAAGACTAGCTGTATTATCGACGCGTCAAGCGAAAATATCTGCCCATCGCACTCGTCAGTCGTTCTTTCGTTAAACATCCAATGTATCTCGGAGGTCAGACTATTTTTAAGTAGAACGTTGCAATTGTCGTAATCATCTCCTCGCATTTGCTTGTTCGTTTATACGTAAAACAGTCTTAAAATTGAAGCTAATCAATCAATCGTTAAAGCGATTACATGCTACGGTTACAACCTTTTCTTTTCCCTTTTTTAATCTCTAATAAAGACGACGACACGACGATGGATAAATGTTAAAATGTGATTGCTTTATTACTGATTGAAAGTGATTACTTGAATATTTCGGACGATAAAGAGTGCCGTTAAGAAGATCCATAAGATCCGAGAGCTTGCTCTCAGGCCTTCTCAATGCTCGAGCGATCGAAAGAAAGACTTTTTCTTGTTTACCTATTTATTTGTTCGTTTGTTCACCAATACGCATGCACACGAAACGCAGTCACTCCGCGTTAACAATTGTGTCAATTAACGATAATGTAGCATCGCGTTGTCCTCGGCAAAAGAGAAAGCGTGGGGTTGGTCGGGGACTGGATATCATTTTCAACGAAATATTCCAGAGACTAGTGGCGGGAGACGCGAGGGGATACGGGAAAAGTGTCGGGAAGACGTTAGGAGCAGTGTGTTGAGTAGAGATTTGTAGTAGAGATTTCAACAAAGATTGAAAACAGAGCCGTGTTGTGTTGAGTCGTAAATCCGTTGTATAGAGTGGTAATAAGTGTAGAAAAGCATTGCCACATCACATATCACGAATCATTTGCCCTGATACGTTCATCTAAATATGTAGGAGGGGAGAGATACATTGTAATCCACCACAATTCCCCATTACCCCATAATAATATTAATTTTTTTTTTCTGTTTAGCTATATATATATATATAATATGTATAATGTAACACGATGATATAGGCTTGATATGACGGTGGTACACGTTTACTAACCTTTATTCCTTTCCTTTTTTCGTTTACTTTCTGTTTTATATATTTTCTTTCCCATCCCCCCTATGCCTCGACTCGTCGAAGAACGAAAACTCTTTGAAATTATTTCGAGCCACCTCTAGGTGAAATTTTCGAGTAAGAATATTTTGTACTTAGAAATTAGGATTCAGATAAACGAAGTAGATCAGGTAAGAATCGAGTGTCTTTGATTATCGTTTATTATTGGTATTCAACAGCCTCGTAGTCGTTCGATTGTCTCGATCAGATATTTGTTAAGAGATCTCCGAAAGATATGCCGAGAAGAGCTTCCGTTCTTCATATTTCTATTTTTAATCAAGCTTTGCAATCTAATTTCTTTCCCTCATAGATTTATGCCTTACGAATCAAGAAACAAAGACTACGTTAACGATCAATCCTTTAACGGGTCATTTCTTAATAAAAGCCTCTCTCAAATGCAGAATTAATGGTCAACGAAGAACAATTAGTTACAGTTAGATTCATTATAGTTTTTGCAAGTATCAATAAGAAACAGAGTCCCTCAGGAAATAAATTATTACGTTAAAACGTTGGTCAGTACATAATTCCGTGTACGCGCGACGGTGACTTGAACGCTCGCATAAGCAATGAACTAACGCTACACGATCACTGTACTCGATACGTTACCACGTTCGTACTACCAGCAACGCTCGAGTCGAGGCAAGGGATGAAAGAGGGACACTTTTCCGACTGAACGCAGTCGGTGACAAGACGCCATTCGTTCAGCTATACAGGGCAGAGAAGTAGCTTCACGAACTATCGGTGCACCTAATTTCAATTTCTCGCCTAACAATGTCATCCTCGACGTTCGTCTGCCCTGGCCGCGATCTGACGCCTTTCGATTCCAGCGTTATCTAGCTTTTTCTAAGTCAGTAGAATCTTACTGCTCGTAAGTCTTTCGAAAGTTGGGGGGGAGAGGGTGGGTAAGGTGGGGAACGAGATATAGGAGTTTCTCTTTTCGAGGGTTTCTCAAAGGTTCGCATCAGAGATCGAATGGAAAAAAGGCGTGTCGTGTACTTACTAGCAAACGAGAAAGCGCGCTTTTCTCGACGAATCAAAGAGAGCACATCGTTTCTTTAAAGTATTAACGATAAAATTTTACACTTTCAACATGTCATTTAATTCTTCGTACGGTAGACACGACAATATATGTATATTTCATTTATATATATATATATAATATGTATACAGCGAGCGGACACCGGACGAAGTTTCCGTAGCAACCGTCCCGTTTCGTTTCTCGAAGCTCGTACCTTTCGGCGAACTTCATCCACGGTGGTGGCTCGCACAGTTTTCCCTTTCAAACTCGCGACACGTTGGCCCGGGATGCTCGACTCGAAGGAAGGATCGCACGTTTTCAAACGAAACATTCTTCTCCTCCTTTCCTCGATCTCGTTCTATCGACAGCCAAACGCGTGTTCCGGTTTCTACGTGACCAGGTTTCGCCGCGTGTTTCCTCGTTTCCCGCGCGAAATCCCGGCCTGGGTGTAGCACGGTAATCATGCATCAGGCGCCTAGCGTTTCGTGGCTTAGAACTGTGTTCGATGCTCGACAAATTTGTTCTGACGAGACGCAACTATGTGTACACGTAGTACAGGTGAGTATAGACTAGCTGTATGCTTGGGAATGGGTACAGAACCAGCGGGGACCACAGGTGGGCGCGCTTCTTCCCGTTCTCTTTTTGTTCCATCATTAGCAGGGCTGTCGAAGAAATGTCGACACACGATTATGTACAAACGACTCGTTTCTAGTTCTGTGTCCTCCTTTTTTTTTAGTGCCTCGGGTAAATCTTTTCGTCAGCTCTTCCGATCCCTGCTGCTCCAGACAGATCGCCCGAAATTTGTGTTCGCGCTGAGAAAAAAAATACTCTCTCTATATTTCTCTCTTTTTCTCTAACTCTTGAGAACGGATCTTGCAGAAGCGATCGTAATCTAGATTACCATAATCTAGCGCGTTCGTTCGCTCGTCTAGGAATTTCAGTCCACCGACTCCTACGTCGAACACGGTTACGATTTTTGCACGATCGATTGAACGTTTGATTTCACGAACGGCTCCGTGTCTCGATCTCGTTCCGGAAACGGCGACCGTCCTCCTCCAGATGGAGAAAATTCTCGCGATACGAGAACGGGTTTCCGGTCAATCGTTCGCTGTTTCTGTTTCGCTCTTCGTCTAGGACGATCGAAGACGGTGACGCACGAAGAAAACGCTCGACGGTTTCGCACGCGAATCGCGCGTTTGCGTCGGTTTCGCGACCTCGACCGAGTTTCACTTTGGAACTAGTAGCGTGAACAGTGATAATCGATAAATTGTGTTAATCGTTTCAACAATTTCTCGATGGAAGATCGCGGTTCCGTTCAATCGTTCCATCGCGTTAGGCTTTCTATTTGAAGCTCGATTAGATATCGGTGCAACCTTTTGCTTCTCAAACAGGCGACACTACCTTCGAAGGAAATTTTATCATCGAGAAAGGGAATCGTTTCTTTTTTTACTCCGCTTTTTAACGGGGGTTGAGAAGAAAAGAGATTGATAAATTTTGTAGGAGTTGCAACAATATCTAAATGATATCGAGGGGACAGTACGAAGAAGAACGTAATTATGTATCTGTCTGATGCGAAACGGAGGAAGTCGAAATTTTTTGGAAACGAATCGTAATTGTATTATTCCACGATCAGGAATTATCGCGTAAACGTTCTAAGTGTCGTTTATAGATTTACGTATGCACGTACTCGTATGCAACTATGCCTCGTGGCTATTTACACGTGTAAAGATCTCTCGTAACAATGTTCAATAAATTATCGCTCTGTCGATCTACGAACGAAGGCTCTCCAACAATTTCCATAAACATCTGCACGGCTGTCAACGTAAAATAGACACGTACCAAGTGAATTGGGGCTGAGAAACTATATGGAAGTCGTTCACATGCGTTAACAGTTTTCTCTAGACGTCTCGCGTTAATCGTAGCTCGGCTAACATACCAATCACGTATCTATAATAATACTCTACAATTTGTATAACATACGTTCGTAGCGTAGTTCACGATTAATTAATATATATATGTACATTACACACTCTGCAACAATACGCATACACATCCGCACGTTTATTTTACTCGATTCTGCGAACCTAGAAGAAAATCTCGTTTCCCTTTTTTTACACGCGTCTCCTCGTTCGACTTTTCACGGAACAACGCCTCTTCTCGTCGACGGAATCGAACAACGATTCGCGTTGAAGATTTCTCCAGTGGGAGGGAAAAAAGTGCGTTTTTTTCGTGCGTCCGAATTTTTATTCCTCTTCCTTCTCTGAATTTCTTCTCTTTTTGCATCTGTTTCCGCATTCGCAAGATCATCGAGCATGCGCGAAACGTTCGTTTTATTGTCATCTTGAAAGCTAATCAGCACCAACGTCCCGAGTTTTCCCTCCGCTCGTCTTCCGTTGCATTCCCTTAAATCTCAATCTTAACGGCGATTCGCAGGCTATCCCTTGTGCTACGCGTTCGTTCACGCTCTTAACCCTAGATAACTAAACTTAAATTAGTGTTGCTAAGTTCAACTAATCATTCGACTCATAGACTATGAATTAAAAACATGTCTATTTTTATATTTACTTTATTTGTTTCAAATAAATTACCGTAATTTTATTTATTTCAAACAAATTACCGTAACTTTATTTATTTCAAATAAATTACCGTAACTTTATTTATTTCAAATAAATTACCGTAACTTAAGAGAAATATTGTAGTATTTCAATTAAAAAGTCGAAAAGTTGGTAAAAAGTTAGCGTTCGCAATCTTGGCAGATGTTAAAAGAGCTTGGCAAATCTCGAATTCGTAAAACTGGCAAAGGTAGATAGTCTATTAAACGAATGTTTAGTTATCTAGGGTCAAACGATTCGTTCTCTCTCGCCTTTCGTATCCATTGTTCGTTCGTTCCTCTTCTTTGTTCTCGATTCCCTTCAACTAGAGTTCTAGCACTCGTTATTGCAACGACGATCTTTGGACCCGTGACAAGAAATCGAGAAGAAGAAAAGAAGCGAAACCGTTCGTACTCTCGTGTTCTCCTTCGGCTAACTACGCGTCACTCTCGACTTCCGTTCAAGTTATCCAAATATCAGACGATAGGGAAACGTTAACCCTTTTGCGGTTTGAATTAACTTTCGTGTTACTGTCATTTCAACGGACAGTGTGAAGTGCGTAGCCACGTTGTGATTTTCGAGTTACGTTGGTCGATCATGAAAAAGTGGTATTTTCAATTGTTTAAATAATGGCGAGACTGGTGCGCGACCATAAAGTTGCACCGCACAGCAAAGGGTCAACGATGAGAGGGAGTGCGATGTTCCTGAATTTGATTGGACAGGTGACTACGCGTGCTTTTAGAATCGTTCCTTTTTCCTATCAATGGACAGAGACACGATTTTCCGCAAGTAGATATCGAAAATGTCGAGGCGCTTGCGAAGGAACGATTCCTTTTTATCCCTAACCTCTAACTTCCTACTTTTTCACCAAGTTTGCATCAAACTTACGGTCACCTGCCCGGAGAATAAAGAACGAACCGCTACCCTTACGTCGTGTTCACCCTCTCTGACACCCTCCAGAATTTCTACAGAATTAACAACGGTAAAAAGTCGTCGCTTCGATGGAACTCGACGAGCTCACCACCGACTAACAAAAAAAAACGAAAAAAGAAGGAAGTAGATTCTTCGACCGGGAACGGGGCATCCCTGGATGATCCTTGGACATGCAAACCAACTCATCTACTGAAAGAAACTACCTAGACTCTATAGGTAACAAGTGTAATCGATCCTCCGTCGATGTCCCATTTCCACGGTCGTTTTTCATCAAGAAAACGTTCACGCTTTGAGAAACTCTGTCGAGCTCCACGAGGCGTAAATTTTGCGCTTCGGCTGCGACTCTGCGCGACGAAGTAACGTTTCGCCGTCGGCAACGTGACGACGCGCAAGGATCGATCGAATCGATTGTTCTGTAATTCACGGAGCTTCCTGTATTTTCCGGAAAATCCAGGCGAAAATGCGGCCACGTTTACGATCCCTTCGAGATTGTAACCAACACGAACACGACCCTCCTTGGTCGATTCCTCGGAACTGCCGCGAGGGCGACGATGGATGACGAT
This sequence comes from Tetrapedia diversipes, assembly GCA_033822845.1. NCBI lineage: Eukaryota > Metazoa > Arthropoda > Insecta > Hymenoptera > Apidae > Tetrapedia > Tetrapedia diversipes. The sequence continues at coordinate 290,216 of JAOPTO010000540.1, read as the reverse complement.
GATGACGATGATGAATGACGGTAATGACGAATAATGACGACGATGATCGTGAAGACGGGTGACGATGACAGTGATGAGATAAATGGCGGATGATGAACGACACGGGGATGCTGTATTGTCGCTGTCGATGTCGATGAGGTATCTCGGTTGCCTGTATTTCGCCGGTCTCTGTATTTCTCACTAAGGCTCTAGAAATGCTCTAGATTGCTTCTACAAGTTGCGTGTGTTTGTGTTTGTGTGTGTACGTGTGTGTATGCGTGTGTGTGTGTGTATGCACGTGACAACATCGAAGAAACGAAGAGGACCGACAGCGTTTCCGCTTTCTACAATTTTCGTTACGACCGTTAACGTGGTCTGGTCTACTTATCTGCTGTCCTGTCGCTGGCTCTTGCTTGTCCCTCCTGCTCTCGCTTGCTTCCCGTTTCCGATCCCCTCGTCGTCTTCTTTCTGCGGGGAAACAACGCGAGAACTTCGTGGAGAATCGCTTTCCAACGTTTACGTTTTTTGTGCACGGATTAACGTTTCGGCGGCTCTAACTAAGGGACAACTTAAGTACTGCTCTATTGGCCGCTACGATGAACTTCATGAACTTGTATGCTGCCCTTTCAAGTTGAAATATCCTATCTAACATTTCGAAGTAACCGTGAAGACGGACTGATAATGAGTAAATTTAGTAATTTCGATATCTCGAAGAATATTGCAAATGCGTGTGCCATATGTTTAGCTTCGCTTTAAATCAAGCATAGATTGCAAAGGACATGGCGAAAATTTTTGTGATTAAAATATACTAAGAAGTATTTCAAGGTAATAAAATATCTCACTTGATTCTACCACCATTTGTAAATTACACTCTGAAAAAGGATTCGGTGATAGGTTATCGGTTGTATCGGTAATATCGTTCGAAAAGCAGTTAACACTTAGTCAACAGATCGGGGAGATCTCCCATTTAGACCTTAGCAACATGTTCCTTCTTTTTTTCTGTTATTATTAGTTATCTTTACCTGGGGTTGTTCGCGGCTACTGACGAATTGTTTATACATAGCACAACATACAATACAATCGGCCAATTTAATGGTTATAATTACTTAAAATCACACATAAATTAGACATGAGACTCTCTAACTTTACTTGAAAGGTAAACAAAAAAAATCGTGAAACATCGAATATTTCAATATGTCTTAGGAAACGAAGAAATGAGAAGTAGGACATTTTAACTTACGTGGGCAGTATACTATTGTAATTAACCAAAGGAACTCACGAATTAGCATAGCTGTCGCCGTTCGTCGTAGCCGGTCTAGGGGAACTCGAATCGCTACGACGATCGTTCGAAGTAGTTTCATCGTCCTCATCGTCGGATGTTTCCAGAAGCTTCGTGAGTAGCTGCGGTGTTCCCTCTGAATCAGCTAGACTGGATTCCACCGACAACTCGATGCTTTTCTCATCCTGCGGCATAATTATTCGTCTGTCTTTGGAAACTCTTCAGACCAAAATTTAGTCAGTGGTCGAGGTGTAGGAATGTAGGAATACGATTGATGTGATCGAGTAGATGCGAGTGACAGCCGTGTAAATGTAGAATGTTTGGACTCGAATGTTTCTGAAGCGCGAAAGATGAGCATTTGTGAAAACGTCGCGACTGAGGAATTTTGGGTGAACGTGACCGAATGCATCGAGTGAGAAGGGTTTAGAATTAGAAAGAATGGAAACGAGTATTTGGAAGAATATATGACGAGGAAAATGGCAGAAGAATGAGCGAGGCAGAAAGAATGTGATCGTGAAGGAAGTAAGAATGCCATAGTTGCTAAGTTGAAAAGTCGTTTAAGTCGTTATTATTAAACTATTTTAAATATATATTAATAATATTCCAAGCACTTCACTTTATTTTATTCACACCTGAGCCCTATCATTTCACTCTGCTAAATGGATAAAAGTTAGAATTTCCTATAGGAATTACCTCTTTCTTCAGCTTCTCCAGTAACCTGGTCCTGTCTGCTTTCAGCTGATCCGCTTGCTCAGACTGGACGGCAGTTTTTATGCCGGAAAGCTCCAGCAGAGCCAGGTGCGCGTCTTTTTCAGAAACCGCAGCTTTCAAAGCTTCACGTCTGTCGACAAAATTAACGATACCATTGTGCTGGGTTCACGTGTTCCTATCCAATAAAAGTGAAGGACGTCTTGAGGAAAATCAACGCGTAACTATGTACACATTTTTAGTGTTCATGCAATTTTTCTACGTTTTTCTTTATTTAATATGCTTTGTGCCCTGTAAATATGCGTAAGTACGAGGAGAACAAATATTTATTTATAGCTTTCAGAAGAAATCGTAGTAAATTTTCGAAAATGAATAAATTTATAAAACTTCTATAAAAGTAGAAATGGTCATTTTGACCACTTTGGGAAGTCTAGCGTTAAAAAATTCGTTTAAGAAAGATTTATACTTGACGGTAACAAATATCAAATTGCTTACTTCATTTGACGGAGATCCTCGAGTTGCATGGTTCTCTCCTCGGTGAGACGGTCAAGCTTCATTTCATATTTCTGTAGTTTCGAAAGAAGAGGTTGACAGGTGATGCATTTCAACGCCGAAGCTGTTTGCATCGACGCGATTCTCTGTTCCAGCTTAGCTATCTGGAGAAAAGAATAATGATTACCATATCGTTCTTTCTTTTGACCGCAAACATTTCAAATATTTATTTATAAAACCGAAAAAGCGGTTTTATGTATACGAAGAAAGTTGTGAATTTCTGAATTGTGTAATTTGTTAATTGTGAATTTTTCCAAGATTTCAAAGGAATTTATAAGACCATTGAGCACTTTATAAGCAAAAATAATATCAGAGATTTGCCTCAAAAATATTGCCTCAACAACATCACTAAAATAATGAAATGAACATAACATCAAATGTTTTAAGTCAAACAAATTTCTCTTTACCCTCTGAAGAGCCTCCTTCCTCAAGTTCTCCTCGTTCTTCAACTTTCTTTCGCTGTCGCTGGTGATGACGACACTCTCACGCAGAGCCTCGCTGAGCTCCTCGATCTTGTCCCTCTTCTCCGCCAGGTTCTTCGACAATTGCCGCTCCTTATCCTCCTTCTCCTTGATCACGTTCACCAGCTCCTCGATCTGCTCCAGGTCGGTCCACTCGATGAACGCTTTCTCCAGAGAGTCTACCTCGTCATCCAGTTGCTGGATCCTTTCGTCCCTTACTCTGATCTCTTCCTTCAGGACTCCGATGTCGTCGTACTCGCTCAGTTCCTTCTTCAGGGCAGCCGTTTCTTTTCGCAGCTTCGTTACCTCATCCTTGCTTTCGATGATCTGCTGTTCGTACTCTTGGATCTTGTTGTCCTTTTCAGATATGGCGTGCTCCATCTTCTTCATTTTCTGCTCCCTCTCACGCAGCTCCGAGTTTCCATGATCGCAAGGAAAATCGTCTGGTTTCATCGTCGTCCCTCTTTCTTGATGATCCTTTCGCGTTTCCAACCCTGGAAATTAGAAATTGTCTAATAATAATAACAACAACAATAACGATAATAATAATAATAATAATAATAATAATAATTGTAGTTATCAAATCATTCTCATATGGACATCAAGGAGACATAGAAACAGAGATCGGGATTTTAATATTAGGATCCTGAAGCGATCTTACCTCGACAGCTCTCTTCGACCTTCAACAGTTCCTTCTCCAGACAGCCGACTCGATTTTGCAGCTGGTCGATCCTGTACTCCCGATCCTGCAGCTTCCTCTTCAACACGTCCACGTTGTGCTCTCTCACGTACTCCTCCAACTGAGTGACCATCTCCTCGAGTTCGATAACACGCTGCTGATCGATCCTGGACTCTCTGTTCTCGCCGTTCTTCTGAATCCATCTCTCCAATTCCTGAATTCGTCTCTTCCCGGCGGCCACTTGGCGGCGGAGGTCGTGCAGCTCCTTCACGTCAGGATTCTGCTTCAGAAAGTCCTCGAACTCGGCCACGGTGTCTTCCAGTTCCTCTATTTTTCTACTCTTCCTGTGTATCGCGACTTCCAGGTCTCGCACGCTCTCGGCGTCCGCGTGTTCCCTGAGGAAGTTCTCCAGGGACTCCATTTCCTGCTCCAGCTCTGCAATGCGTCGATTTTTCGCCTCGATCTCCAGTTTCCAGCTCTTGTCACCCTCTTCTGCTCTAGCCTCGTTCTCTTCACACTCCTTCGACTTCTTCGTCAAACCCTTCAACGACTCTATTTCATCCTCCAGCTGCGATATCCGCTTGTTCTTCGCCTCCATCTCTTTCCCCCAGGACTCCTTCTCCTCCTTCAGCTCGTCCGCCAGTTTCAGGCTTTGGGTGCACTCGTTGTTGCTGTTCTTCACGGATTTGCATGCCGCCAGTTGATCCTCCAGCTCGGCGATCCTTCTGTTCTTCAATTCCAGCTCCTTCTTCCAGCCCTCACTGTCATCCGCTCCAACGTTCTTCACGTCCCGCGTTTTCTTCGAGCAGACAGAGCTTTGTTCCTTCAGCAACTTCTCCAAGGAGAACGCTTTCCGTTCCAGCTCCCGTATCCGCTTATCCTTAACCTCCAGCTCGAGTCTTCTGGTCTCTTCGTGTCCTCTCGGACTTTGGACAACGGTTCCAGCGGTTTCCGGCTGCTGTGTGCGTGCATCGGTGCGCGTGGACGTCGCGACGGGCGTTGCGGTGCGTGTACGGAGGCAACGGGTGTGAATGTAAAGAAAAAGGTGAACGAAAAACACAAACAAAAAGGTGGGGACAGTGGTAAGGGGCACGAATGTATGGCAATTTTGGCCCGTGTGTGCAATCGAACGGGTTCGCGTTGAACGACGTAAGGGTGCGTCTTCGAATGGCGCCACGTGACTTTCTGCTCTTGCGGTCTCCCTCCTTCTCTTTCTCCCTCTCAATAATCTTTCGTTTCGTTCTCGTTTTCGTTTCCGCTTTCTCTACATTTTCTTGTTCCTCTTATCGAAGCCGTCGTCCGTTTGGCGTGACGACGTGAAAACGGTCAGCCTCTGAAAAATCTCTCCTCTCGTTCTCTAATTTTCATTCCCCTCTACTCTGTGCCGTTCTCTGCCTCGGCCTCACCCCGTTCGCATGCTCTCCTTTATGTATATATTTATATTTATATATCTACATTATACGTATATCTCTGTCGTGTACGTGTATATACACATGTACAGCGCCATGCGTCTGTCCATTCTCCCGCGTAATATGTATGTATATACATATATATTCATATTACACATGTATATGTACATACACTATCGCGTCGTTAATATAATTAATTAACATTATTGTTGCCGTTGTCCTCTTTCTCTCTTTCTCTCTCTCTCTCACTCTCTCCCTCTCTCTCTCTCGCTCTCTCTTATCATCTTTACATTCATATTTATATTTATATATATAATCTATATTTATATATATATATATATATCAATAATTATTATTATTATCGTCAATATCTTCCCGCTATCAATTATTAAATATGTTAACAATGGTCGCAGCGTTACGTAAAATAATTATTATATCTTGACAAGTGTGTTGTCAATGGCGGAATCAGTACGATCCTCTCTTTCGTTCGATTAGTCTCGTATTAATAAGTTCGTGTACTTGTAAAGTTCGCTTAATATGCAAATTGTACTAAAAAGAACGGAGAAGGCGTCCCCAACGAAAATCGACCTTAGAACAAGCTTTTTAGGAAACCGGCGGGACCCGCCTGCTTTTTTTTCAATTTTTTTTTTTTTTAGGTATTCACCCCATTTTTCGGTTTCAGTATTTTTTTTGTTTTCAGTTTAAAAAAGGCAGATTCGTTCGTGTCGCATGGAACCGTTCGAAATACGCACACGGGCCATCACGTTTGAACACGGTTGAACGAAAAAATGAATAAACGGACAAAAGAAAGAACACACGATGATCAAGCAGGTAAACACATAGGTTGTATGTGTCGTGTCCAGGGTGAGCGTGAAAATGCAAAAAAAAACAGCTGGTTAGTCGTATTCTCGTAGTTACCAATTTTATAAATGACGCAACTGTAAAAAGAGATTTAAGGGAAGAAAATCTGTCCGCGTGGTTCAAGATTTTACATCTAGAGTGGCTAACAGGATTGGTTCGATTGTTATAGTTGTTAGTAATTAAATTATTCATTAAAATAATTGGAAAATTGCTCGGGCAGCATACTGACCTCTTGTTGCTGTGCAGTTGCGGCTTGTTTCAACTTGGCTTGTGCGGCTTTGAGTGCACTGTGAACGAAGAATCGTACCGTTAGTAAACACCGATTGATCGGCAACTAAGAGTTCTACAGGCGATACTGACTCTTGGAGTTCTCTGATTTGTCTCTCCTTGGCGTTCTGCTCTTCCTGAGTCATCTGCATCAGATGCAGTAACCTTTCGGTCTCGGCCGAGCTTCTGGTCGACTCCTCTTTCGCTTTCTCCAGCTCCTTCTCGGAGGTCTCGAGGGCCTTCTGCATCTCCGCCAACCTCTTGTCCGGCGACCCACCGCTCTGTGCAAGAAAAAAATCGTACAATCAACAAAATTAAAGTCGAGTAAAATAAGTAAAATGACGTGTAACATATGTCACGAATTTTTTTTCTGACAAACAATGCTTAAAGAAGATATCAGGATTTAATTTAAAAATCTGAAGACAATTCCGATTCAAGAGAGTTCACTTAAATCTGGTCGTGTCCCGTTACTAGATTTTTAAAGATAACTTTCAGTCACGAAAGTTATACATTTAAATACACAGTTGTGTCGCGTAATTTACTAATTAATAATTTATCCGACATATTTTTGTTTGCAAAGCTCAAAGAAAGCTCAGCAGTTCCAAGGTAATGCTTAAGCAAGACACAGCCTGTACGGATGAATATGAATAATTGCTTGATCAAATTACCCTTTGTAACTGCTGCTCCAGCTGGTCCATTTTCGCTTTCCGTTTCTTCAGGTCCTGGTCGAGACTTTGGAGCGTCCTCTCCTTCTCCTCTATCGTCCTAGCTTTCTGATCTACGGACTTCGCTCTTTCTTCCGTCTGCCTTCTCTGCTCTTCCAACTGGCGTCTCTGCTCTTCCAATTGCCTTCTCTCTTGCGTACTGTCTGTACCAGTCTTCGCGGCGCCAGCTTGGAGTTTCTTGTTCGCCTCGTGCAAGTCCACCTGCGTCGAAACAAACGCTGTAATTGTTTTGTTCATTGGCACCCGAGAGACGCTACAGCTAGGCAGATGAAAGCTGCTTCATAGAAAAGCCATGACCGGTGACGTTTCAACAACCACGGTCGATTCTTTGTTTAAATTTCTACGTAAAATAAGTAATGCCAATTTTCTCAAATATCCAAAAGCATAGATTGGTTTGATGTTCATCAGAATCCATAAATCATCAGACACTTGGTGTCTGAGTTAGACGCATTTTTCAATGTAGATAAAAACGATAAAATTGCTTTAATTATTTATAAAGCAAGCAATTAACACTAGGTTTACGGGCATTTCTTGTACATCTATTTCTAGTATACATGTACTAAGAAATAGGAATACATCATACAGAATTTTAAATTTCAGAGCTGAGAAAGAAATAGATTAGGGTATATTCTTATTCCTTCATCAATAAAAGTCAATAAAAACTGCTAATAATAATAGTTTTTGCAAATTTTGCTCATAAAGTCCGAAACCCGTCGAATTGACGAGTCTCGTAAATCTAGTGTTAATGAAGGATAGCGTCAATTTGTCCTGAATTTTACCACGCAAAGTGTTATCCGATCGATCATGAAAGGGAACATAATTTTGTCATCGAAGGTAGCCGTTCACGAGACGGTCACGGCGTTCGTAAGTGAGAGATGCATGGAAACGCAATTAAAAAACAAGTCAGACGCGCAGATGAGAAGAAACTCGCAAGTCGTTCGCAAAAATTCTAGCGACGTTCATAGCGATAATAAGTATAATAATATGTACAAGAATACATATAAAGAACGTATGCGTCGAGATAAAAAATGTCCCGAGGTGAACGTATCATGTATGTATGCATGGTATGTACATACGTGCGCATCGACTATGTGCGTTGATTCATTCTCCATTCTGTACAAAAGTAAATCGTGAAACGCAGGACAAGGCTTTTTATCGAATCCGTGCGCCGTTCGCCGCATCGTACAAACGAAGTAACCATTTTCTATCTCTGGCATCTCGAATTACAGTGGCATGCTCCCAAAACGAAATAAAAAGGTAAAAGTAGGGGGAACGAAGAAAGTAGTGATACTCATAAGAAAGGTTGCTCATCGTTGCGATGTCGAACGCGCAACAGAACTATAGCAATAACGGTAACCAGATTCGAACGAATCGACCAAGCGGACGATCGTTGCGATAATTGACTCCTTTCTATTCCTCGCGTCGCGCGCTTTTCGCCCCCTCGTTTCCGTTGCAAATGAGAAAACGCGAGAAGTTCTCTGTCGCAGCGATCGTCTGCCAGGTCGTCGCAGCTGGTGATAACAACAATAAAAATAACGATAAAAAACGGCATAACCATCGAACATACTCCAGGAACAAAAAGAAAGAGCAATATGAGCGCGGGTAGCTGTGCTTGAAAGTAATCGCAATGGTTTAATGGGGGGAACGATTCTCGTGGAGGTACAACATGGGGGTGGGGGATGCGGAGTAAAAAAATTCGAGGGGATGATAAAAATGGTGAAGGCGATGTTGCGCTTCGCTGTGAAGTGTGACGGACGCCCCGAGATATACATGTACGCAACATAAGATGAGAAAGATTGTGCGGGTGCATCGTTTGTATTTTTTTTTTTGTTTTTTTTTTGTTTTTTGTTTTTTTTCTAATCCGATCTCGTCCGTATACGTATATACATGTATATATATCTATATACACGATATCGTCCGATCGTTATCGTTCTATTACACATATACGTATAACATCCGATTCGACTGTTATTATTTTATTATTTTTTTTTTGTTTGTTTATCTGCGGCGTGTATATGAGCTGTGGGCGAGTTTCTGCTTCGTCGACGACGAAGGCAGAGGCTGCGGTTGAAATGAGAAGACATAGAGAGACGAGGAGGCGCGATGATGTGTCGGCAGCCAGTCGACAACGATCAGCCAACGGTATTACACAGGCAGAGACATAGTGCAGGCATATACGGTGCGGATTGTAGGCTGTAGTAGCGTAGGCCAGGCGCGAGCGAGTGCCGCAGGCCGTGCCGTGGCTGCTGCTGCTGCTGTTGCTGCTGCTAACCTGATTTTTCTCCAGTTCCTGGCACAGCATTTCGAGCTGCGCCTGGAACCGCTCGCGCTCGACGGCCGCCTGCTTAATGTCCTCTCGCGCGCGTTCGAGCTCCTTTCTCAGCCTGACGGCCTCCTGGCCGTTTTGCTGCTGCTGCGGTTGTTGTTGCTGCTGCTGTAGCTGCTGCTGTTGCTGCTGCATCGTCGCCTGCATCTGCTGGATCTGCTGCTGTTGGGCGTGCAGCTGCCTCTCGGTGTTCTGGATGCGTTTCTGCAGCTCGGCGGCCTGCCTCTCGGCCCCGTCCGCCCGCTGTTTCTCCGTCTCGCACAGCTTCCTCCATTGCTCGAGCTGGGCCTCGTTCGCGCCAGCCGCGGCCGCGCTCGTGTCCCTCGAGGCGATCTGCTTTTGCAGCTCTTGCACCCGTTTCTCGGCCTGCTCGGCCCGCTGTCGTTCCTTCGCCTGGGCCTGGTTCAGGTTCTGGACCTGCTGGCTCAGCCGATGGACCTCTCGCATCTGCGCCTCGAGGGCCTCCTTCGCGGCCCTGTCCGGCGTTTGCGCGTGCGCCCTCTGCTGCTGCATCTGCTGCATCCGGCGCACCTCCTCGCGCTGCCGCTCGAGCTCCGCCTCGTTCGTGTTCAACTCCTGCTGGAAGTTCACCAGCATCTCCTGCGACTTCTCCAGCTGTATCACCAGCTGGTCCCGCTCCACCTGCAGCTGCTTCGCCTCCGCCTCGAGCTTCTCCTTCACCTTCTCGATCTTCTCCGAGTGTTTCTCCCGGTTCTCGAGGATCGCCGCCATCTTGTCCCGTTCCCGTTGAGCGAGTTGCAGCTCGTGCTGCAGCCGCGCTATCTCCTCGCTGCCGGCCAGCTGTTGCTGCTGCTGTTGCTGCTGCTGGATTCGCCTCAGCTCCTGTCTGAGCGTCTCCCGTTCGTCCCTGAGCAGCTGCATCTCCGCGGCCAGCCGTTCGAGCTCCTTCTTGTTCGCGTCGGAGGCCTCCTGATACTTGGCCGTCTGCATGTGCGCCTTCTCGAGCTCCTTGGCCAGCCTGCCCGCCTCGAGCTCCACCTGATCGCGCGCGACGATCGCCTTGTCGAGGCTGGCGCGCAGCCGTTCGACCTCGATGCTCGCGCTTTCCGATCTGGTCTTACCCTCGGTTTGCATCAACCTCTCGAGCCGTACTATCTCGACGCGGAGCTTCTCGTTGTCGGCCTCCAGGGCGTCCGCTCTCGCCTTCACCTTGTCGTGACGATCGCGTATCTTCTCGGTTTCGATTCTAGCGCGTTCGATCTCGCCGCAATTCCTTTCCTGCGCCGCGGTCGCCTTGTTGGTCTCCTCGCGCGCCCGCTCGAGCTGAAGCTGCGTCTCGTGCAGCTTCGCCTCGAGCTCGGCGGTGGTCGACTGCGTCCTCTTCAGCTCCGACTCGCGGGTCTCCAGGCGTTCGCGCAGCTTCTCGACCTCCTGTTGTAGCCTACTACCCTCGCTCTGCCACTTCTCTTGCTCGTACTGGTATTTACCTCGCACCCCTTCCGCACGTTCCAGATCGGCGCGCAGCCTCGAGGCGTCCAGGTCGGCCTTCCTCGCGCGCTCGAGCTCCGCCAGCGCCTTGTCCAGCCGATCGCGGAGCCGCTCCACCTCCAGCTTCGCCCACTCGTGGTCCTCCTTCTGCCGTTCTTGGCTTTCCTGGATCTTGCCGAACCTGGCCGCGTACCTCTCGCACTCTTCGCGCGCGCTCTCAGCCTCCACTCGCAGCCGTTCCGTCTCCGCTTGCGACTTCCGCACTTCGGCCTGCTGCCGATCGTGCTTCTCGTACATCTTCTCGATCTCCAGGTTCATTCGCGCCAGCTCCTCCTGGGTCTTCTCGGTCGCGGCCTGCGCCTTGTTCAGCTGCGAGTGAGCGTGCTCCAGCTCGAAGGTGATCCGCTCGTTGTCCACGACCAGCTTCTCCCTCTCGTTCTGCAACCTGCGCAGCTCGATCTGCGACTTCTCGTATCGTTCCCGGACCATCTCTAGGTCCACGGTTAACCTGTCCAGGTCCTCCTTCGACTTCTCCTCGTGCTCTTTCGTGCGACCTAACTGAAGAGCCGCCCGATCGTACATTTCTTGGACTCGAGCTAGCTCCTCCTGAGCTTTCCTGGCCTCCTCGCGACTCTTCGACGCCAGCATCTGCTGCTTCTCCGCTTCGAGCTCCAATCTGTCCTTGTCGGCTTCCATCACGTCGATGCGGTTCTGCAGTCGGTACACCTCGCTCTGGGATCTATTTGAAACGGCGATCGAATCGGTGGTCAATTCAGCTTCCATGGAAGTGGAGATTACGGCTGCTTACCTGTCATACTTCTCCAGCATCTTCTCGAACTCTTTGTTCGCGTTCTCCCGCTCCTCGTGCGTCTTGTTCATCGCGTACTGAGCCTTCTCCAGTTTCTCTTTCAGGATCTCGATCTCGGTCAGTGCGTCGTCCCTCTCGAGCTGCGCAACAACGATCAAAATGCATAGAATCATATGTTTATGATCTTAGAATAATAATCTTATTTTATACAATTGAAACTTTCGAAAAATGTTTAACATTTTTTACAAAATATAAAACGACACAAAAATGTGTATGTTTCATGTGAAAAAGAAAAAGAGAGAAACGATGTGCTTTTATCTTTCGTTGCTATTAGCAATGTCCACAACTAAAGTCAGACTACTCACGGTTAGCTTCTGATGGGAATTGTGAATTTTCTCCCATCTCTCCTTAACCAGATCGAGTTCCGACAGCAGGTTCTCTTTCTCCCTTTGCATCTTCGCTATTTGATTCTGTTGGAACTCTATCCTCTCGTGCAGTTGCTCCGTTTCTTCCTGGAATCCGTCTCTCTCCTTCTGGAGTCGCTGCATTATGAGCTGTCGGATGTGAAAAGAGACCGTGACGATCACGCGATACCGCTATTACCGTGCTTTCGCGGTTCACGTCTGGTCTAGTATAATTCGAGACCGCGCTTTTGTCAACACCGCGTCTCACCTGAGCTTTCTCGTATTTATCCTGCAACCGGTCGAGTTCCAATTGAATCGCTTCCCGTTCCTTTTGCATCCTTGCCGCTTGGCCGAGGGCTTTGTCCAGTTGGCTTTGCAGATTCTCGTAATCGTAGTTCTGTTTGTCCCTTTCCATTTGCATCTGTAAGCAAGTCGTTCTGTGTTATCAATGCAATTTTTTCGTTCGTCGTTAAACTTTAGCTTGTACCATGTAGAGCAGTTGATTGTAACCAATTTGTAACATGTATCGATGACAGAAAAAATTGTAACGGTAATAATAATAATAATGTTAATACTGATATCAGTAATGATAATAACAAAATTATTAATGTTAACGCTGGTAATAACAATAACAGTATTTTCACGAGCATTGAATTTTCTCATAAGAAACATAGATGCAGTAGCAGACACATGATTGAGACGACAGGACAATGCAAAACATAGTTTTATGATATGCAAATATTGCTCGTATACTTATTTTTATTGTCATTATGGTGGAACATTATTTATTGATTAGCACAGAATATGAATTTTATTTATCGTGCTATTTCTTATTAATTAATTAATTTGTTTTCTTCGATCCTTTGATCTTAAACTTTTGACCTCTACTGTATTTCATTGTTACACTACGTACATATCTTCTGCAACTTATCGCTTCAATTAGTTGGAATAAAAACGCGCATTAATCATGAACAGGCTTTATCAACAAACTTTCTTTGGCTCACCCTGCGAATTTCCGTTTGCGTCTTGTCCAGTTTCTCCTGCAGTTTGTCCGCTTCACTCTGCGTTTTGTCCAATAGATTTTGCAATTTGTCCTGTTGAAGTTGCGCTTTGCCTAGGGTTGCCTGGGTCCGTTCGAGTTCCTCCTGCGTTTTCTCCAGTTCCGCGATCGCTTTGTCCCGTTCCGAGTGCAAACGAGCCACCGACGCTTGAGCTCGATCGTACTCATCGCGAAGACTTTCCTGTTCACCTTGAGCGTTCTCCAATCTCGCCTTCAGCCTGTACACCTCGCCTTGGCTCTTCTCCACCTTTGGAAATAACAGACATAACTTATCGTCATTTCAAAGTGATTAACAATCATTTCTTTCCCTCGTATTACGTACTCTTTTTATATAATTTTCAATTTATTATATATAATTATATATACAATTCTATATAATTTTCCTTATCGCAAATACCTATCCTAATCATCCGTACTATAGCGTTAATGAAACAATCGTTGTTCTAATATAACAAGTATATGTACAATTTTAATATAAAAAGACTTTCAAAATTATTAAAATACAAAATTGTTATAATACAAAATATATTTGAATGCCGCATATATGCGGTGCTCGAAGCGAAAGGGTTAATTTTCATCTGGTGAAATTATGAAACGCCTGAACGGCGTTTCACCCAAGGTTCTCTTTACTCTGTACAATTTACACACGTCCATAAGATTAATCTGCAAAGTCTCGCATCCCTTAATGGACGCACTGTTAGAGAAACTACAGGGAGGCCAACGTCGATTCATTATTTATACGGATCCGACGTGTTCCTCGTACATTATGTAGCGTTCGTTAATCGAAATCAATTCCCTTTGTTTGCTGCGGGTGCCTGCAATACTCGTAGCCACCAATACATCTAAATCTCTAGCAGTAAACTGTCAATAGGTAAACGAGGAACAAGTTACAAATTACGAATTGTATATTACAGATTAGAAAAGTCGCCGGTTACACTGTATCGATGGATATTCTGATAATACGTTGTAAATTACAAATATTACACATTGTATACTGTTAATTGCAAACTATATACTACAAGACTTCCATTTAGGTCCCCTACTTTTTATATTATTTATTAATGATTTCTCTAGTCGCCTATAATATAGTAATTCTTTACTTTTCGCTGATGATTTCAAGGTATTTAAAATTATCTCCAGTTTTACGTTAAAATATTTTCATTCCGATCCTATTGCTAACTCTTTTACGATTTTCGCACTTTATATTATATTAATTAATTTGTAAGCTAATGGGTTCTTCCCGTATAAATAAATAAATGAATAAATAGGTCACAGATTAGAAAAATTACAAATCCCAAATCGAGAAACCGAATAACCACCGCTATAAAGAAGGAAATCATCTCGACGACCGTCACGTCGGAGAGGTCTCTTTTAAAAAGCTCAAACTTCCGTCGAAACGTCAGCTGTCCTCCATTAAGCTCGAGCACGAAGCTGCGTGCAATTTTCCGGCCACTTAGCCGGCAGTTTCATTACCGGTTCGTTTCGCGCCATCGAAGCCTGGGAACACCCGGGAAGAACGAAGGCGTGATTGGAAATTAGATCCGACTACGCGCACGGATCTAGATCAGACCGCTCGCGGTGGCCCCGTCGATCGATCGCGATTAAAGGCGATTGTTCTTGTTTCTTGGGAGCCGGACGGGTGCTGCCGAATCGACTCGATCGTCCATTAATAGACGCGAAACGACCGGCTACAGAGATGATGGGGCTGGGAACTACGGTCCGGGGTTACTTCCGCGGTTAATTGGCTGAAAGGCGGGTCTTCGTCGATGCATGATCGTCCATCGGTTGCGCCGATTCACCGATCAGTTGGCTCGATGAAAGCTTTGTGCGAGTTTCGTGAATTCAATTATCAGGTAATTCCATAAGTGGCGTCGACTCCGTCGTGAAATGGCTACCATTTCCAACGCCAACCTTTTACTTAAAACGATGAAGTAACACTATCAAGCAAATTTGAATCGCTCGTAGCTTCTTCTCTGTTCGAATTCAGCTATCCTCATGTCTTTATGCATTTTTTGACAGAGAAAAGTGGTTTCATATTGATTCACGAGTATGATAAAAAATTACCATTGCAACGCGACTACATAATATACTCGATCGTTTGAAGTGATGCAAAATATAGTAGCGTCACGATTGAGCTTCGCTTAGAATTCATTTTATAATTCACTTTTAAGATATTAATCCGTTTATTATTTTTATTTTTTTTCACTTCTTTTTTTATCAGTTGCATCACGATATCGAATTCTGTGTGTACATATCTTTATATCATTCTTACAAAAACTAGGGCTTTGCCCGTAAATTCAAATAAATAAATAAATAAATGAATAAAAAGTTTAAAGCTTGTTAATAAAGGATAATAATAATAATAGCAATAATAATAACAACAACACAGAATATCGATGTTACTCAACGTTTCAACGATCTGACAATTCCACTATACTATCACACGGTTCATCATACCTGTCGCATTTTACCTAAACACTGGTTCGAGCTAACAGTCTCCTAATTAACTCCTGATAGGAATACAAGCATACGTGTAACTGATAATAAAAGGTATCGCTTACCTTCTCTTGAAGGGCGGCAGCCTCAGCCCTGGCCCTTTCGTTGTCGGCCTGCGTGACCCTGAGCTCGGCCTGGGCCCTCCTGAGTTCCGCTGCCGTCTTCTCAGCCCTCTCCTGGATCCTGTCCATCTCCTGCGTGGAGTTGAGGGTGCTCCTGCCGTAGGTGCTCTGCGACCTTTCCATATCGTGCCTGAGCCTCTCGTTCTCCAATTCTAGCCTCGCCATCCTCTGTTTGGCGGCCTCCCAGTCGGCCCCGCTCCGACCGACCTCCGACGCGGCTTTGTCCAGCTCGGCTTTGCTCTTGCCGAGCTCTGATTGCGAGCTCTCCAGTTTCGCCTCCAACCGATCTTTCTCTGCCTGCGCCCTTTCCAGCCTGGCGCCCAATTTCTCCACCTGCGATGGATGTTAGAAATTGATAATTATTTATATTATTTATATAGCCTTATGCATTAACCCTTGCACTACAATTTTGTTGCCAATAACTTCTTAATATTTTAGGTGCTTTATTTGAAATTTTCTTGAAAGGACAATTCTTTGAGTGGTATTTACTTTTTTTATTAATTATATTAAACGTAGCTCTCAAGCTTTGATGTAAGGTATATTCGTTTGATTTCATTGACTCTTTGATCTTAAATTTTTACCCGCTACTGTATTTAAAATGGCACTTTAACACTCGACTGTGATGAAAACTGACGTCGAGTCACAGAAACCCAAGTTGCATAGGATTCGACAACCTTAATCACAACAGTGTCAAGAGCTTATTAACGCGTTTTGATTTGTATAAATTTTTGTTCTCACTTATTTACTGTTGGTATATAGCATCGCAAATTGAATGAAAAATTTTAAATAAAATATTAGACTGTTCGACTATGAGTACCATTAACTTTTCAGAGTGGGTTAAAATATATCCCACCGTGCATAAAGAGCTAAGTAAAAGGTGGGACCAGTTTTAATCCACCTAATTCCAAAGACCTAACTCGAATAATTTAATTGTTGGTGTTATTCTATTCGTAAATTATATTTAAATTACATTTGATGGGTCGGGAAAACGTTAAAGGGTTCAGGTTCCGTACGGAGTTGAACAGGATATTATTGATCACGTCCACTGGACGCGAGATGATTGGTTCGAAGTGCTGGAGGCATGATTCGTGGAAGAAATTAACGTGATAGATAGTTGGATATTGGCTTTCTACGGTGGTGTCTCAATTTTCAAGACTAACTTATCTAGATTGTAGCTAAGGAACGAAGATTGTGATCGTTTTCGCACCAAATACCCAGATATGCGTATACAGGTGCGGAAACTCAAATTCAAGAGTCAGTATTTTAAGTATTGCTATCACTATACAAATAAATCGTTTCAGCTAAAATTAAATGGTGTCATTCTTTAATAACTATGAGCTTTTGTGTTAACATTTCGCGAATATCATAGCTCAAATCAGAGACTAAAAGTTTCTTTCGGCTAAAAGGATCAGTTCTTTGATCTCCAGTTCGGTGTGGTGCATCGAACTGCAAAGTTCACGAAATGCATGCAAAATCCAACGGTGTAAACTGAATTTAATCGATAGTTAAGCGTTGATAGTTATATGTTTTCGAGCGATAGGTACAGTAGCGAACAAAAGTTTAAGACGAGTGGACAACGTAGATTAGTAGTGTAGGGTTTATTGATTAGTGTTGAAAATGAATCAATAAGTATATAATCGTGACGTATTATCGGAATTACCAATGCCCTTTTATCTTTATATTCCATCAATTGTCACAGAATGCAATATTCGTTATCATGTTATTCCTTACAAATTAATTAATTTGTTTTCGTCTACTCTTTAGTCTTAAACTTTTGTCCGCTACCCTAGCTAAGTGCTGGACGTTTTATGGTAAAATAAAAATTTCTAAGGTTAATTTATTCATGTTTCAGTTAAGGGATGAATATTAACACTATCATTTCGGTTAGTGTATAAAATCGATGGATTCGCGAGTCGATCGAATGCTAAAGCAGGGCAAATTTCGTCGAAGTGAAAATTTTGTTCAATCACCCCTTAGGGACTCACCTCGGACTCCAGGGCGTGGATTTTCATTTTATATTCCGCGATCTCCCTCTCGTGTAATTCCCTCTCCTCCTGTTTCTCTTGCTCTGCCCGGTCCCTCTGTTCCCGTAATTGCGCCATTTGCTTCTCTTTATCTCCGATCGCCTCCTCCAGGCTGCTGAGCGCACCTTCGCTGCTGCAGTGGTGCGCCTGCATTGCCGTCAGACGCGCCCTGGCCATGTCGACCTGGTTGTCCTTCTCTTTCAGCAGATCCTCCAGATTCTCGATCTAAAGCCACAACCAGCCGCCCCGTTACTAGACGCGCAATCTCTTTACCGTTCTTGGTTCAGAAAACATGGTGAAAAATTGCATAATTCGGGATGGCAAAAAGGAGCAGATGGAAATAAAAGGAGTTGTTTGAGAGCGATGAATTTTTCATGGACGAGGGTTACAGGTAGGTTTAATCCTTTTAAGGTTTCAAGATAATTGGGTAGGATGATAGACAGTGTGGTAATTTGAAGAAGCATCTGTATGTTTTAATTTGCATGGATTAAGTTAAGTTTGCTGGAGAATTAAGGTGGTTAGGTGGAACGTCAGTCGAGTGTTGTTAATCAGCATGATTTGGATCAGGTTCGAATTAAACGTCGCTTAAAGTACTGTTGATTTGTTAATTCAGTATGAATATAATTATATTAATATAATTAATAATAAATTGCGGTCGTTTAGTTTGCACGATTCAGGTTAGATTAAAGTTTCCTCGAGACAGGAAGCGATTACGATACGCAATGTTAACGTTAAAGCATTCCTTTCTTTTTTCCTTAGTTCGTGCGATTAGTAGCAACCAGTATACTTTGAAGACTCGTGTTAGAGCATACCCCATTCCGTCGAAAGAGCGCGAGAGCAAGTCCTTTAACGTGACCGTAAATCCTCACTTACCTGCCATCTCGTATCGCTGATCTTCACAGCCATCGTTCACAGCTCGGCAAATACATTTACTCGACCAGCCACTCGCGGTGTCCGACAACAAATGATACCGAACGATCTCTAGTGCGCGGTAACCGGAGCAAGATCGTAAAAATAAAGCGTTCCGCGTCACGAGCGTCAGCGAAACTGAAAAGGAGCGCGACGAACAAAAAATAATTAAAAGCAAGGTGCCCTCTCTCTGGTACACGCAGCTAGGTAATCAACGACAGGCTTGATCGATCGTTGGCTGAAAAAAGAAGGAACTCAATCCCTCGTCGCTCCTCGATCCTGGCCGTCGTCGATCACCGCGGACAGGGCACAAAACACAAAACACCTACGGGGAGGAGGATGGGTTTCGCAGGAAACGGAGGTCGGAGAGAAGAAGGTGACAAAAATAAAAGGGGAAAAAGAAAATTGCGACGCAGCGTGCGTAATCTCATAGAGGCTTTACTTGAACGTGGAAAACAAGATACAGAAAAAAGATGAAAGGCGGAAACGGTGAACATAAAAAGAGAGATCGGCGCGAACTTAAAGGTTAAACGGGGAAAAGGGCTCTCTTCGCGCGCTACACACAGCCTTTCCACGCACACCAGAGCACGACTACGAAAACATTATTACAAAAAGTGTGTCGCGGTGGGCGAACACGCGCGCGCACGAACGTTTCACACTCATTCCAATCGACAGCAAGATTCACACTCATGCGCACTACGCCGCGGTCGCATCCTACGAATATTCCACGGTTAACAGTGCGCTTCCTGTTTGATCCTGCCTAGATGATTAACACGTTGGATGCCACGCCAGTTTTACAGAGTTTGTCCCCGTGGGGACACGATGAATTTTCTATTATACGATACTTGTACTGTTGAAATATATAGTATTTGAAATGACACCATTGCAATAACATTTTAATGGCCGAGTGTCTACGCGGTTAAATTTCGTTAGGACTCGGCAGTATTTTTGAAGAATTACTTTAAAAAAAATTTATATAAATTCACGAAATAATTCAACGTGCGTGAACATACACACTTTTAATAGTAATAAGAATATAGTGATAAAAAAATATAAAAGACACAAATAATAAAATTCTTAAACACTTATAATTTCTTCCCTTCAAACGTTTCGTTTTCTATCCTAAACAAGGGATTAAGAAGTAATAAATTAATTAAACAAATTTTTAATTGAAAAAAAAGCGATAAAATGATAATTACCTAAAATACAAAACCAATAACAATATCCACATTTGTTCACGTTCAATGCAGGAATGGAAATATGAACTTAAATGCTGCCAAAAGAAAACCATTTGCAAGACAGTATGTTACCAGTTAATAACCCACGGCGGTAGCATCACACGTGTTGTGAGCGGCCATTAAGGTGTAAACGATGGTAATAATGAAAAATTGACATTTGTCCACCTTATGTATTTCTACCAATCTGAACACGTAGGTCACCGGTGACCCCCACGGAACTACTGCCAAGTTGAGCGCTGATCACCGGTGACCGCCACGGCGCCACCGTCAAGTTGAGTGCCGGTCACCGGTGACCCCCACAGCGCCACCGCCAACTTGAGTGCCGGTCACCGGTGACCGCCATGGCGCCACCGTCAAGTTGAGTGCCGGTCACTGGTGACCCCCACGGCACTACTGCCAAGTTGAGCGCTGATCACCGGTGACCGCCACGGCGCCACTGTCAAGTTGAGTGCCGGTCACTGGTGACCCCCACAGCGTCACCGTCAAGTTGAGTGCCGGTCACCGGTGACCCCCACAGCGCCACCGCCAACTTGAGTGCCGGTCACCGGTGACCGCCATGGCGCCACCGTCAAGTTGAGTGCCGGTCACTGGTGACCCCCACGGCACTACTGCCAAGTTGAGCGCTGATCACCGGTGACCGCCACGGCGCCACTGTCAAGTTGAGTGCCGGTCACTGGTGACCCCCACAGCGTCACCGTCAAGTTGAGTGCCGGTCACCGGTGACCCCCGTGGCATTTAACGTGTTAACTGCCGGTCGAAAATTGTTTTTCGAGGCAACGCCACCTCGGAATTGCTGATCGCCGCCGCTTTGAAACGGAAACGTATTCGCCGCCGATTCTATAGTCCCTGAACGTAAATGGCGCATGATACGTGTCGCATAATAATTAACAATAATTACGCTTTCAGCGTTGATTAATTGTAACAGTGTACGTTAATCATGTGATATCACACGGAGAGCGTTTCAGCGCTTTTATCCGATCAATTGTGCACTGTACACGTGAATGTTGATCCGAACGATACTGTGGGGAGTGCTTTGGGATGTATTCGTTGCAATTGACTCGACGTAAGTAGGGGTTGAACAATGAAACTGTGTTGGGATACTAGATTAACCCAAGTTCGTTTCTCTTTTTTAACACTTAGCCAACCAAACGGGGAGGTCTCCCATTTTTCCTCAATTTTCAAAGCGTTACCATTGATTCTATTTACTTTTATTATTAGTTGGTCATGAGTTAGTGTTGAATTCATTAAAAATTGCACTTTGGAAAAGCAAAACATGCATTCAAGAACTTTGGATAATATTAGTTCAAGACTAACCACTAACAAAAGCAAATAGAATCAATGGCAGTGCCTTGTTGTGGAAAAAATGGGAGATCTCCCCATTCGGTCGGCTAAGTGTTAATAGGCTTCCGGTCGATGAAGTGTTAAATTAAGATGCATAGTATCGTTTTTTTCTTTCATTTAACAAGATGGCGTGTACGAGTTACTTTCGGGGGAGAGTGGAATTAGGTTGGTCCGGTTGCTAGACGGAGGAACATTTTCTTCGTAAGTGAGACAGATTATAGGAGTTTGTGCGAAATGATCGCGAGAATCTGTAACGGAGAAGACGAATATGCGTCGACGAACAGTTAACTCGTAATTGGAACAGGTTCGTGCAATTAATTAAGCTTTAATTTACACCGGTGCCCGTTATCACCGGATGTTTAGCCGTTTAGCCAGCCCAGAATGAATTGCCTCCCTCCCACCCTCTAAACTATAATTCACTTCGCGTTGGGTATAAACTGTAAATCGAGAGAGACTCTTCCTTCTCATTTTGCACAGATGTTCAACCAAAGGAGGTAAACGAACGAAACGCTTGCTATCGTACGAGGTTTCCAAATTCAAGTTCAATCCATTATATTTACGGATTGTTCCATTTAAAATAGGCTATCCGATTTTCTTCTACACCGTAAATTTGTACGAAGGATAAAGGGTTAGATCGAGGAATGTGAAATTAATCTTCGATCGTTTCATACATTACAATGAGAAACACTGAGTACGTACATAGTCGCGTACAAGTGTGTCACTGCAATGCTGAAGAAATATTGCGACAAAATCCTTCTCAGAAACTTCGCACGATAACAATCGTATTAATCCTGCTCATAAGTGTTCACAAGTAAAAAGTAAAAGTTTCAACACGCGTGAATCCTTCGTGATAGCCGGCAAGATCTCTCCTGCCTAACTTACGGAAAACAACGCCAAGTGCAGTGATTCGTGAAATCAATCAAACCCCTCCTTTCATTACGATTCTCTCGCTTCAACGGCAAACAGCATTGGTTAACCCTTTGAGCGTTGAATACCCTTGGTTTAAGTGCTCCAAAGGGACATATTGTAGTAAACGGAAGATCGAAGAAATTGGCAAACGTATATTTCTCCATGGTGTCTCCCAGCAACTGTCGTCAAACACATATATACACCCATAGCACTCAAAAGGTTAACAAAACTGTTGGACAGCAGCCAAGAGGAATGTTCACTGGAACGGATAACAACCGAGCAGCGAATTAACAAACAATCATTGTGTTCGTTAAGAAAGGATGTCGTTTAAGCATTTGATCAATTTCCCAAATCACTGTACACGAGGACCAAAAAAAAAGAACCAAGGCAAAAGACCACTCACCTTCCTCTGCAGCACGTTGATCTTCCTGTCCTTGATGTCCATGTGATCCTTAAGCTCTGTCAGCTCAGTGTTCATGCGATTTCGCTCCTGTTGCGCCTGCATCGCTGCCTGGGTCTTCTTCTCTATCATCCTGTTCTTTTCCTCCAACCTCTGCCGCATCTCCTCCACCTGCATATACCAAGCATATCCGGTGTGCAAGAGCAACAGCACAGCGAGGGCGACGATATCGAAACGATAGCCGATTCAAATCCGCGTTGCACGGGCAGCCATTTTGAAAATGGTCGCGCAATTGCGGGGAGTCAAAGGGAGGATAGGTGGGAGGGAAGTTGTGCCCGACCCAGTTTCCTGCAGCCTGGCCTTCTTTCTGCCCTAGCACCATCTTCACTCAAGTCAATTTGCTCGGTTTCAATCCCCGTACGCTGGACACCATTCAAGGACCCTTCCCGCACGTTGCTGATGCGTTGCACTATGGTCGCCTTGAGGATGTTGAAGCGGGACGATTTTCAGAATAGGCAGTGTGAGAATATATGGGTATACACGTGTATCCGATATCACTATCTGGTGACAGTGGGAGAGGGAATAGACTGCGTCGTGTAGTTTAGACGAGTGTGAACGAGAAGGACCACGTTTTTCACGTTATTATATATTTATTTTGTATGCTATAGTTTAAGATACTACAAATAATTAGAAATTACAAAATTATTATAATTTCTAATTATTTGTAGTTTCTTAAAGTATATAATATAAAAAAATATATAATAACTGATATATCGTGGGTGTTACTTATTTAGATAGGTAGGAATTTATAGAAGTCGAGGGACAAAGATTATATATTAATATATATCATACTCGACAAAGAAGAGCAAAGAGATAATCCGTTACAAGATGTTCAACGTACCGTAGAGATCTAGAAAATACCCGATTCGTTTGCCTCGATTACGTTCCAAACGATACTCTACCAATTTAAACAACTCAACTTTCTCGAATATTTTTCGAATGCTAGACAGCCTATCCTAACCGTTACAATTTGGAACAATTAGCAAACGTTACTACTTACGTCAGCCTGCAGCATGTTGTAGTGCTCCTCCTTGGCGCAGAGGGACTCTTTGAGCACGGTGATGTGCCGTTGATAGTCCTGGTGCTGCTCCTCCAGCGTCTTCATCTTCGCGGACATCCCGAGCAGCTCCTGGTCCCTGCGCTGCACCTCGGTCCGTAGCTCGTCCAGCTGCGAAAAAGAGTCGTCGTCCACGAGAGGGATCAGTCCGTATCACGGTCCGGCTACGTCTCAGAAACGACGACGAAAAACAACGAGCGACGGAGGCGCCCTGCTCTGTCGTCTCTCCGTCGTGGTGGCCGAGTACGACGACGGTCAGCGGCCGACTTCCCTTTCGATCGACCAGGCACACGTGAAACGCAAATCGGCCGTGAAACGGGTCACAGGCCTTCCGTTCCGGCTCTCGTTCCGGCTTCCGTTCCGATCGGCCAACTTTTCGACTCGCCCTGAACCGCTCTTGCCAAACACGTTGCTCGTCGCGTGCTGGTGCAGCCAGCTAGATCGTCAGGCTGCGTCAGCTTGGTCTGGCTGGTGCTCGATCACCGTAGACCTCGCGGATTTCATCGAGTTCAATTTAGCTTAGGGGTTTAGGTTTAATTTAGACTTTTCACTTTGGACGTACATCCCGGATGATTCCATGAAACGACGGAGATAAGTCTAGAGGTATGTGGAAAACAAGCGAAACTCATCCGTGGAAGCATTTTTATTTTGGTTTTATTTTACTTTAACGGGTCAAGCTGTTTAACCCTTTCGCTACGGCGGGCCTCACCACGAACATTAAATTAATTATAATAATTAATTAAGTGTGAATATTAAACGTGTGTAGACTTCAGCATTCAAGATCAAGACTTTTGTCTCAAAAATGACTTTTTCACATTACTTTTAGAAACAAAATGATTTGTGTTCATAATTTTTTCATGAACATATTTTTACATTACACAACAAAATAATAACTATAATTATAATATAATGTTGATCAATAATTTTTTAATAATCAGATTCTATATGAAATTTCTCAAAACACGGATAAAACTTGATTTTTGACTGCACTTTTGTAATAGATGATTATAGTCACCCATCGTGTACAGGGGGCGTTTTGTGGCCGGTGACTATAGTCACCCGTAGTAGCAAAAGGGTTAAATACAATATTAACCCCTTGACATACAATGACGAGTTAGGGTGGTCATTCATTTCATGCGCCACTGTAGACTTTGACGAGTTTGACTCGTCAAGAGCTGTTTTCAGCGAATGCCGTGCAGTATATTATTTGATTATTCAATTATTTCATTCGTATGTCAATTTTGTTTTGTTTAGAATGCTCAAGATGCTCCCCTCTATCCCTCTTTTAGAATAAATTTCAAAACTAAATGCTTTGTTTCTAAGTTTACACGTAACTGTTCAGTTGGACCAAATTAACCCTTAGAATCTTGATTGTCCACTTTTTCTAAAATTATGTCATTCGTTTAATGCGGCGGGAAAACAAAAAGTCATATTATTTGAACAATTTTGACAGTTGACGTTTATTTTTTAACTTTTGTCCAAAAGAACATTGTGTAATGGTAACATACATACAGTCAAATATTAAAAACAAACCAATTACAAGTGTTCAATTCGATTTAAATGTCCGGTATTAAATTTGAAACTTAGTGCATTTAAAGATTAAATAGTATCTTCCGGATCACGCGTAAAATTCCGTTTTATTTGCATGTCAAGGGGTTAAGCGACGATCAAAGAGCTTTACGAGCAATCAGTTTGGATAGAGAGTCCGAGGAATAGCCGGTTCTTAGCACTTCGATCGCCAAGCTAGTTTCAGTTGGAAATCTGGCCCCGGGGCCAACATAAATATGCTCCGATCCTGTTGAAGCTGAGAGTGTTGCTTACTCGCAATGCTCGCGCAACTAACGTGACGATCAAACTGTAAATTATTTCGTTAGAATCCTTCCTTTTCGTTATATACGCGAGAAACTCGAGACGCTTCTACATTTCGATTCTTCGAGTGTTCGACGAATCGAAGGTGCCTGTTCCGATGGTTCCGTGTCGGCGATGCATACGTGGTCGTACTCGGACAGGGACTCGTTATACTGAGCATGCAGCGATATCGAAACCAACGATACAAAGTTACAAACAAAGTGTATCCTGCGTGTACGAGAGATATACTTATTACGTGTTCGAACGAATGTCTTCAGAGGGGATTGTGACAGAGAAAGAGAAATAGCGAGAGAGAAAAAGATTAGAAAGTACGAGGGAATAATAGAGGCTGGACAAATAGGAAGCAGAAGAAGAAGAAGAGAAGAAAAAGAAGAAGAATTAGAAGAAGAAGAAGAAGAAGAAGAAGAACCAGGATGTATTATGTATTGTGTCTCTCTCTTTATTATTCGTGTACGTACCTACTACGCTCGTCTGATCTACTCTGGTGTCGGCAGGCCGCGTGAGGATCCCCCGACAGGATCTCCCGTTAACCAGGAGAACCCGCCGCGGGACTACAAGCAGAATCAACACAGCTAAATGTTCTCTAACTAATCAACTAGCAGAGTTACGCAGCGTGGAGGAGATATCGCGGTCCTCTCCGGCGGTCTGGTCCCGTGATCGAAGTAAACACACCCCGCAGTCCCTGCGACCAAGAATCAACGCGTCCTCCTCCCGATATCTAATTTCCTCCCGCTCTAGCCAGGGTCCATCAGACTTATCGATCATCCCTGTGTGACACGAATCTCGCGAGAGCGATCGCTCGTCTAAGCTTATCCTAACAGCGTTCCGCTATTACCGGTTACTTCGATCGGTGGGGCCAGCTTCCGGCCGGATGACACGTGCGCGCGTATCTCAGCCCAAAGATAAAGCACCAGGGATCGAGGCATCGATCGGATCTATTCGGCTACAGTAGCGGGCAAAAGTTTAAGACGAGAGGAACAATGTAGAACTTAAGTTTTATGGTCTGCAAATATTGTCTGTACTTTCATTTTTATGGTTATTATGGTAGAACACTATTTATTAAATTAGCACAGAATGCAAATTTTGTTTATCATGCTATTCCTCATAAAGTAGTTGATTTAATTTCGTTGACGCTTTGGTCTTAAACTTTTGTTCGTTGGTAGGTTTAAATTGTTTAAACAAGAAGCGGACAAAAGTTTAAGACGAGAGGACAATCTAGAACATAGTTCTATATATCTGCAAATATTACCTATATATTCATTTTTATAGTTATTATGATAGAACACTATTTATCAAATTAGCACAGAATGCAAATTTCGTTTATCATGCTATACCTTATAAATTAGTCAGTTTAGTTTCATTGACTCTTTGGTCTTAAACATTTGTCCGCTGCTGTACGCGAGAAGCAGGGTCGTCGATGGTTCCGTGTATGGATCACGGGGATCGATCCTCGGTCCCCCCTCTCTCCAGCGTTCTATTTATCGTGCTAAGATGGTGAAAAACAACAGGTCTACGTATAACGCGGAGGCGAGCGATCGTGGCGATCGGCCTCGGATCCGCGTGAAGCGGGGCGCGGCGTCACACGCATCGTTTCTCGGTTACCTCGGCGTCTCCCGACGACGGCCAACGAGCCGCAGAGGCATCTCGAACACGCAAGGTGGTTATCTACGTTTCACTATTACAAGATATATATTTCTTTGTGTGTGTCTACGGGCGTCGTTTTCGGCTGCGCACACGCGCACGTACGCGGGAAACCCGGCCGAGTTCTCCTGCCTCGTCAACGAGGGTACGACGACGCGGATCGGTTTCCGCGCGCGTTACGTGAACCATTGCGAACAGTCAGATGAACGACTCACACCAGAGAAAGGGACAGAGAGAGAAAGAGAGAGAGAAAGAAAGAAAGAGAGAAAGAGAAAAAGAGGAGTGAGGAGAGAAAGAGGAGGGGAGGGGAAAAAGAGAGAAAAAGGAAGAAAGGAAGAAAGAAAGAGAGAGAGAGAAGGTGAGAAAGAGAGAGAAAAGAGGAGGGAGAGAGGAGAGAAAGAGGGGTGGGGAGGGGAAAAGAGAGAGAAAAAGGAAGAAAGGAAGAAAGAAAGAGAGAGAGAGAAGAAGGTGAGAAAGAGAGAGAAAAAAGGAGGGAGAGAGGAGACAGTTTGTTGGGGTGGCTGGTCGGTTTCCAGAAGGGTGCTCGAACTTGTACGATCTTCTAATTATTTTTTTTCTACTAACAAGTTTTCTAATTTAAGTCGCTAAAGGTAATTTTATTAAAAGAAGAATTATGAGGTAGAATATATGGGGTTATTTAGAGGGTTTATTGTTAGGGGCGGAAGTAAACTTTTACAAAGGAAGCTTCTGCGATTATTTCGTCTAAGGAAGAACCTGCGTATTTTTAATTGTTTTCAGAATAATTTTCGTAATTTGCTAACTTCGGTAATTCTAGTAATCTCAGTCAGTGAACGTTAAAACGTAAGTAATTCTATGATTCAACTTCCTTAGCAATATTTTAAATCACGAAGTACACTTTATCAAAACGTGAGATTACAAACTAGAGCATGAAGCAGTTAATAGTAATTAGAACATCGCAGCGAAAACCTCGGATAAGTTTGTTTAAGGAAAAACCGTGAACCCCCGGCAACTTTTCGAATATCGTTAACCGTATTTACGGGGAGAAATGTTTCGCGTTTAATAACTTCGATAATTTTTTTTCAACCGACCCACGGCGAACTTCGTTAAACGAGCAACCCGCAAATGAAAATCCCGAGTAGTTAATGCGGCTAGTAATTAACGGGCGGACAGTCGGAAGATTCGCGCAGGAAGCTTCGAAGATTTTAGCCGAAGAAAGAATCGCGAAGTGACGGGTGGAAAGAAATTTTCTTGGCCAATCCGATGCCAATCAAGAAACTAATTTCCAAGTCGGCAACAGGGTACAACCACGGGAACGTGGCTACCGGACGAAATTATCCACGATCTTGGGACTAAAATGTCGCCAAGAATTTGCCAAGCGCTCGAGCTTCTCGTTTTAAAACTTTCGAGGTTTTCCGCAAACTTACTGGCCATTTCAAACTGCGAGCGGGACAGAGATCACAAGAGAGAAAGAAAATAAGAGAGAGAGAGAGGGAGAGAGAGAAAGAGAGAAGAGGAAAAAAAGAGAGAGAGAAGAGAAAGAGAAAGAGGGAGGGGGGGAGAAATAGAGAAAGAGAGAGTGGGGAGAAAGAGAGAAAAAAGAGAAAGAAAGAGGGGGAGAGAAAGAGAGAGAGAGAGTACGTGTGTGTGTACGTATGTGTGTGTGTAAGAGAAGGTGTTACTACGGAACATCGAAACACTCCGTTACATAATACGGTAATCACGTAGATGGAAACGAAGGATAGGTGGTGGCTTGGAAGTGCTTCTTTGTCGGGTGAAGAATATCCTTACCTCCTCAGAAAGCTAGAATATTGGGGCACCACATTTAATAATGCTTCGCTCACCACGAAGGCCGCCCAACTCCGCCTCATCGTAATCCCGTTCTTAACCCTTTCGCTATACAATTGATCGAATCGTTCCCGATGGAAAATGGAGACAGAACAATTAAACAGGTACACTGTTTCGTTGCACGGTGTCGATTTTATCGATCGCCTACAATTGTCTTGATTTCCTCGACGGAAATGGGGAAAAATCTCTCGATTACGACCAATCGCACCGAAAGGGTTAACCGTTAGAGGAATATCATTACCGCTGCCGCGTCCCGTTTCAATTCTCGGTCGTTCGATCAACAGGGAGAAGAAAGTTCTCGCTCGTCACGATCGAACGTGATCAGCTTTCAATGTCCGCTGATTTAACGCCGGACCGTACTTATTCCGGCCACGTAGGGAATTTATACGCGGGCCGCCGTTAAACGCTTGCGGCGTTATTAACGGTCGCGGGCACGATTTATCGGTGGTCGTTAATCGGTTCGTAACCGGTTAAAGAACGAACCGTGGCGAGTTCAGCGGAATTGGGGGCCGCCATCCATTGCTGACTTATCGCTAACTTAGCTCTAGCTTAACCGCTAATATGTTGTACCCTTATGATTATGCGGATGGCGAAGGGTGGCGTTCGGTTCATCCGTTAGTTTCGTCGTTAAATAATCATTTGTTACGATACTTTTTAACAGTCTCTTTAATCTCTCGACACAACCAACAAAACTTCGAAACGATCGTGTATCGAGTTAAACTTTATTGCGGTATTTTTGCGATTAATTGAAATTTTTCTTAGTACGAGTAAATCAATAACAGTTGTTTCTTTTAATATTTCAGTTTTAGATTGATATGTAATGAAATGAATTTTACAGGACGTTTCAAGTAAACGAAAGAACAGTGTTCTACGAAATTTGAGTAAAACCTGGTACGAAATAATTTATCATTTTCACTAGTAGATTGGACAGGTTTAACCGATTGGTTAGAAAAAATTGGAAATATCGCGGTATCAAGAGATTAAACTTCAGAAATTTAAAATAATTTCCCATTGTAAAAACCTCAATCCGCTCCCTCTTGTTCGAACTAAAATTGAGATCCAAGAATTTTTGCGGAACTCGTCCAGTGAAATGTATAGATGTAACACAAAAAGATCCCTTCCAGCAGAGGATCAACGATGTGCAGAGGAGCGTTCAGAGATCAAACAAATAGATCACAGGTGAACCGAACGATCCTCCATGCTAGCCTCCACTGTACCGTGGAGCTCGCGAGGCAACGATGATGATCCATGGTGCGATGATACGTTTACCTGACCGGAAATCGATCAACGTGACGACTGGCTAGGTGATGAGAGATGCGTCGAAGAGTAACGATACGTTGTCTGCGTTGCATGCAGCATGCATCGGGTTACAGGGGACCTCTTTCGCATGCGTTTCTCTACGAGAATCGTCAGGATTCATCGGCGAACGCGAGTCGTGATGAGAGAGAGAGAGAAAAAGAGAGAGAGAGAGACGAGAAGTGTCGGAAAAGCGTGATCGTACACGAACAAACACGAACAAACGCGACCAAACGCGTCGATCTACGCGATCTACGTGATTTTACTTCGAGCAGAATGTAATTTGGGCAAGTCTTAGCCGTGAAGCGAACGATCGAATCGCTCTAGAAGGTTTAGCCAGCGATTCCTGGTGTCCACGGGGATTCCTCGTTATCGTGGCGACATCGAAAATCATTCGAAACTTCTACACTTCCGCTGGAAGACGATAGCGAATCGGTTCATTGGATGACAACTTCGTCGCTACGTCTTACGCGGAGGAAAGTCGGCACGACCTCCTCAGACTCTTTAAGATATCACTTAAACTAGTAGACTCTCCTCTAGATTCTAATTGATCGATACCAATTGCACGAGCACAATGATTTGTTCGACGCCACGATGAGAAGGAATCCCAATGGAGATTCGAGTGCCTGAATAATTTAATTCTAGCGACTGCTACTGTCTCGTGAGATGTCCTACGTAATTACCAAATATGATAACGCAAGCTTTACCAGGCCATCGGAAGCCCGCGTCGTGGTGACACTACGAAAGCTTGCATTTTCACAACAGACGTATTGTAGTACCTACTTAAAAGGTGGTGACGCTACAAACAGTCGCCTACGACGCCCTACTCTTTCACGCATGCATCATGCCTGAACGCTAGCTGCATTCGAACTCTACGCGACGAGAGAATGGCGAACGACGATGATCGTGTGCGAATGAGAGATGCGTTATGAAACGTGTGTCCGTAGGCTCTTCTGTGAATACGACAGGCACGACACGCCCCGTGTCGAAACCTAATGATCGAGCGATCTACCGATGAAATGATCCCCTCGAGTGCTACACCGAGCACCGCGAAACGAATCGACGATCGAGATGAGATGAACAGATGATGCAGGGGCTCGTGAATCGCTGATCGCTGCGTGAGTGGTTCGATGAATCGATGATGACCGAGGGATCGACGAAGTCGCGGGACCGACAAGATGGCTCGTCACCGACCGATCCTTTCACGTGGTCTCTCGATGTCTGTTCAAGTGTGGTGAGCATGGAGGGGGGAACGAGTGAAGCGAGTCAATGGTATGGGCGGATGGACGGGCAGATCGTTGACTGTTCTACTCGCGGGGCCACCGTCGTCGAACAGAGGTCAAAAAAATGCGTGGACGTCGACACGAATGGCGTCCAGGGTGGTTTCGAGCGGTTACAAGGTCGACGTCGAGCGCGAACAGAGGCGATCTAGAAATTGCTTGACGACGGCGACGATTGAAACGGTGATCCTCCGGGATGAGACGCGAGAGAACGCGACGCTGTCGGTGATGAATCGATCGTTTCCGCGTGGGACAAGTACACGAGGAGCTGATGATGACGAGGCGAGGCCTCGTGGTAACCGGATGGAGTTCTGAGGTCTCTGATGAGCATGATAAAATAATTTGTCCACGAAAACGTGACGAGTATGATAACGAATGCGGTGGTTCGCGCGCGAGGGAAGTCTGTCGCGGGTAAACATAATAAAAGAACGGGGAACGGGACTTGAAGTTGGATCAGAGAACGATCGAGAACAGAATCGTTCTTTCTTTCTCTCTGTGTGCTGCATTGTTACTCTTTTTCTCGATCCACGTGGTCGGTTTCGCTGACCAGCACCTTCAATCGTGAAGGCAATTTTCGAGGTGCCGGTCGCTTCGAAGACGTCGGTTTTCGTTTTACCTTCGTGTTCTTTCATCAAGAACACCGTGTCGGCGAAGATCGAGGGATCAGGGAAGCGAAGAGATAATCGTGGAAGGGATTGGGATTCAAAAAAACGAGACTCACGGTGTATACGGTCTTAGAATTCGAAGAACGATACAGACTCGAACTGTCCGTTCGAACGAACAATTTGTTCGATCCTTTCCTTTGTCCATTACGTATCTGCTCTTCTAGGCTTCTACTAGGTTTCTAGTGGACCTTGCGTAGCGCCACTGGCTTCGAGGCAGTCAACGTCTCAAGGAGGATCGTTTTGTATAAGCTTCACGGTTGCAAAGAGAGAGGCGAACAGGGTTTCGCCAGAACCGTGAAAACGAGTCCTTTACGGTTATTCTCTGAACTTTCTCCCTTTTTTTCTGCTTCATTTCACATCTGTCTCGATTAGCAGTGTTCCACTGGAACGATGAGACGGTGTGCGGCAGTTTTCTAAAATCCTATCGCGAGTCTGCCGTGGAAGAGTCCGAAGAGGATCGGTAGAGCCTCGCGAACGCGTTCTCCTGCTTAAGTGTGGACCTTGCGAACTGCGTAGGATTCGTCCTCAGGACGTCTTAGACGCGTGGTGAGATTGTGAGAGACAGTTGTCTTGATGGAAGGATGTCCAGAAATCGGGGATGTCCTTCGCAAGCGAGTGTCCTATTTTAATCCCCATGGCTGGAGGAAACGTCACAGGGGTGACGAAAATCGACTTATTCCCAACGGGGTGAATGGTTTCGAGGGGTTGACGGCAGTGCCAAGTTGATCACTGTGGACTCCAAAACCACCGATGGAGCCCGTTAGATGGTCTAAATTACATCGACCTCGCATAGGGGACCATTTTCTCAGGGCCGTTTCCGTGCGCTGCATCGCGCTTGAAATCGCACGGACAGAGGTGCTCTCTGTTTCAGGACACCGTTCGTGATTCGTCTTATTATACTGTTTGGGTGAGCCCTCGGAAACGGGGACTGAGTTTCCTAGATTAGAGTAGAAAAATAGCAGATTGTCGAAGCGCGTTCGAGCGTGTTGAAGGAGTCACGCGTTCAGGAGGAGAAGACGTGCGCTCTAACCTTTGAAGTCCAGCCACGGGACAATCTCGTTTGCTGGTTCAATCTAGTTCTCTTGTCGGCTTGGCCTATCGAGTCGGCGACTTTGTGCTCGGCTGTGCACGGTGCTGCTTCTAAACGGGGAATATCTCGCGATACCGCGGGACATCATAGCGGTTACGGGGAAAAACGGTCTAAAACGCTCTCAGCTACGAAAATATACCGTTGGAAGCTTCTGCTCTCTGCGTGTCACTCTTCCTCGTCCACGCACGCACTGTACACGCACGCTTATTCGTGTTCCTCGTGTGTGTATAATGTGGCGACCACGCGGCACGCAGACGCGTCCGCTTGGTCTACGTGTTGTATTTCAGCGTCTTTCCTGTGGAATTCACTAGGCGGGTCCGTGCGTTCGTACGAGCAGGCTCGGTGAAAGAGAGACTCGGAGTCTCAGGTAGACGATATTTTCGAGAATTCGCTAGACTAGTATTATCGAATAGAGAGAAAGTAGATGTCATCCTATTATTATAGTTATTCTACGAGAAATCGAGGCTACGCGTACATACACATACGTGTGCATGTACCTAAGTGTGTACTTTCAAACAGGGGTCTCTCGAGTAGACGAAACTCTTCTTCGAATATTATAATATCTATACTTTATTTTTGTTACGCTACTTCAACGATGTGTACCCTATAGGAACGAACACGGTGCAGTTTTGTACTCTGACTACGATCGAGAATCTTTTTTCGTTTTCCAGACAATTCCGTTTGCTAAAAGTGGCTAAAAATATGTCTTCTCAGAAAAATAGCTTTCACCTTGATCGATTAACAATTTGAGCATCGTCCACCTGAACGCTCGCCGGAAGTCTTCTTCACGAAGCGGATAGACGCACGGCGTACCGCGTACGTGTTTTGCAAGAAGGTGCATCGTCCTCTTGCACAAAATACACGAAGGGGGCTATAAACGTAATCGAAACAACGTTGTCTCCTACGAAGACGTTCTTCTAACAATTAAACATACGGGGCTGTACAACGACAACGTCTATAGACATTCCAGAATTCAACAACAACTTATGTTCATCCTCTAAGGCCTAGACATTAGGTACGCACGGTTGCTCAATCGGGCTCTACACGTAGAAGCTACCGAGTTGTGACTTTCTCATTGACTTTCTCTCACAGAACTGCCTGAAACCCGTCTCGGGATCCCCGTTTGTCTCGCGTTTCCCCGATTTCCCCCGTTTTCACTTTTCCATCGTATTTCAAGGGCGTAAGCAGAAGCTACGCTATATAGGAAGCTGTATATACAGGGTGATATGGAAAAAGGGTTTAAGATCTTTTGAGCTTGTAGCGCAAAAAGTATGCATTACTCCGTAGGTCCTAAAATCGATTCTTTCAGGGTTGAAATGCAATTTTATATTTCTTTGTGGGAACACTTGAGGGGTCCTAAGAATTTCCTACAATCAACTTTTCCTGGTATTAAAAAATGTAATGCAATCTTATGTCATAGTAATTACGATGAATATAATGTAGCGAAATTCTAATAACAAATGGAAGATGTAAGATAGAGAATGGAGGATAAAGCAGAAAACGCACAGGTACAAATACTGTATTAAAATAGAAGGAAGACCATTAACAGGGGAAGCAAATTTTTGTGCTTTAGTAAGATTTTATCGTTCATATTCTAGGACACGGTATTTCTATAAGAACTATAAGCTCTCGCAATCTTAAATCTTCTGGTTTATCACCCTGTAAACCGATAGCCCCAAAAATCAACGGATAGGATCGCGGAGAAAATCGGTCGCGGAAAATCGGTATTAATTTCGCGGACACAGGGGACGAGATGTCGGGTTTCCCGTCGGTTCTTCTCGTAAACCTACGACTTCTTAAACAGGTACAATCGAGTCAAAAAATAGAAACTCTGCTGTTCGATAAGAAAGGGGTGTCGGGAGGTAAAGAAAACAGGTACGCTAATGTGTCGCGGGTGCACGCGTACGATATATACGAGTCGATGAGAAATAAAATGTTTCTTTCTTCACGTTCATCCTCGCGTGGTACGTTTTTCCGAAAAAATCCAGGAAAAAAGATGGCGACCAGGCGCAGCAAAAATGTGTTCGAAAAACGTGGGTCAAAAAACGGGTTCGCTTGTTACGGCTGTCAAAAAACACGGCCACGTGTTAAAAAAGTAGTAAAAAGTAAGCGTATCGTGCCTTAGACCAAAAAACATGGAGGGTGCGCTCTGACTCGAGCATTCGGAGGCGTCCTCGAGCCGTTCCCGCGGGGCTGTGTGCGTTTTCCGTGGCCTTTGTCAAAGAAAGTGTAGATTGACGGAACCGGTATGCAAATCGGCGACCGCCGTCGATCAAACGTGTCTTCGTCTCAGTTCTCACGGACTCATATACACGCGCACGGCGTGCGACGCGGCTTTTCGAGAAGACAAGACGAAAGGAATCGAAAAATCCGCGGACGTCTCGACGATGAACAACGGATTCCACTGACGACGACCACGTCGCGCAGCTTCCTGGCGATGCGCCTTTGTATTTTTCTGTTTCCCATTTTTTTTTCTTTTTTTTTTACTTTTGTTTCTTCGGCTTCCTTTCCTCTCTACGGATGTGGCTAGGTATATATATATATACAGAGACACGTACACACACGGCTGCATGCGTCTTCGATTTATGGATACATGCATCCTCTTTCACGCCACCATTCTTTCGATCCATCTCCCTTTCTCTCCCTCCCACGCACACGCTATCACGCAAGCATCGAGGACGATTTTTCGACGTCTCGATTCCTCAGGGGCTAGCAAATACAGCCGGGGCTACATAAATCTCTCCTGGTCAGTGCTGGCTTCTTCGCACGATCGTTACACACCCTCCTGTCGTTGACTCGAGAGGGGTGGAGAAACAGACCCTCAGTCTCTGTTTTCTCTCGGCGATCTTTTTTTTTTTAATTCAAAACGAGACGCAGGGTGGTGGTGGTAGCAGTAGCAGTAGTAGTAGCAGTAGTAGTAGTAGTAGTAGTAGTAGTAGAAGTAGTAGTAGTAGTATATTGTGTAGTAATAGTAGTAGTAGTAGTAGTAGTAGTAGTAGTATGGTGAGCCTTTTCTCTCAATATACCTGTCGCAGATCGGATGGATCGGGTGTACTCACGCAGAGGAACCTGCGGCGTGGCGCAACAGAGAGCAGAGGAGGTCCAGGGCTCGGTCTAGGGTTCCCTAGACGGCGTCGTTCTTTTCGATCCGCACGTTGTTGATGAAGAAACTTACTTGCCGTTTGAAGTTCATGTCGTGCTTGTTGAAGGTGTGCGCGTGCAACGCCAGCGCTCCCTGCGCCGCAGGCTCAATTTGTTTCAAGTGTTGCTGCATTTGCTGCTGATGCTGCTGCTGCAACTGCAGCTGCTGCTGTTGCTGTTGCTGCTGATGCTGATGGTGAAGGAGATGATGTGGCTGGTGATGATGATGAAGTTGTGGTAGTGGTGGTGGTGGTGGTGGTGGTAGATGGTGATGATGAAGCTGATGATGGAGATGATGATCGGTGTAACGATCGGTATAGGGATTGACCACGCCGGTGGTAGCGCCCGACGAGATGCCGGCCAGGCACGAGGAACCGCCCCCACCGCCTACGCCGCTCATGGTCCCACCTGTCGAACCGGCAAGCAACGAACTGGTTAATGCCGTGGACGACGAGTGACCATACGGTACCAGCGAGGTCATCACGGACGGTCCCCTGGCCAAGGCCAACGTGCCGGGCTGCTGCGGACCACCCATGGCCGTCACCAATCCCTGTCGCGCGTGCGACTCGATACCTCCCACCACGGCAACCTTGTTCTGCTGTTGCAGTTGCTGTTGCTGCGTCTGTTGCTGCACCGCGCTACTACCGGCCCCACAGCCACTGCAGCCGGGGACCGCGGTCGCTTTCAGCAGCTGCTCCCTCAGCCTGCCCCCGCATTCCTTAATACGCTGTAACTCGGCCTCGAGCAGCGCCACCTCCTTCTCCAGGGTCTGAATGCGCGCGTCTTTCGTCTCCAAGATGGCCGTCAGGGTGGTGCTACCGGGCACGCCGCCTGGAACCGCCACGCTACCTCCGAGGACAGTACCGCCTGCACCTGATACGCTACCTAGCCCGAGACCAGCACCACTTCCGCCCGCCACGGCTGCTCCGGATGACGCGGTCGACGCGTACGCCAGCTCCAGCTGCGTCTGCAGACTCTTCAGGCTCTCGTTCGTCGCTTTGAGCTCCTTTACAACAACAAGCAATAGGGGCACGGTTACACTCGTCGTGGTTCCGTCGTCTCGTGTCTCTCTAGCGAGCGTGCGAGGGACTTTTTGTTTTTTTTTTTTACTGCTACGGTTTTTTCTTTTTTTTTTTTTTTTTTTTTCGATGTGATGTATGCGGTGGTTCGGTAGAAGAGATGTACTCTACGGTGGTTAGGTGCGGCTTCGCTAACGCACGAGATCTGTCCCGTGAACAATCGTTGCATCCGGTTGATTGGACATTTTGAAGAGATCGATTCGTCCACTGCATGCGTTTAGTAAACATATATCTCGTGATGAAGTTGAAGCTACTTCAAATTGTGATTTTTTTCGTTTTTTTTCTTTAGTCTCTCTTTCGTTGGCGACTAGAATTAATCAATGTTGAAGTTAATTACAGTAATTTAGAAAATAATAGAAGTTTGAAAGCAGAATAGCTTCTGAAGGATAGGCTGGCGAAAGGTAAGCAAAATGGCCACTTCTGACTCGTTCTGTATGGTATGCTGTTAAGCGATGGAATACGATGTAAGAAGCTCAATTACAGCACACCTTGCGTTCATTAAATGCTTGTTGACAATAAACTTACGAAGACAAATAAATGTAGCTAGAAGTTTCTTAAAATTATTAGCAATATATTTATAGAAGGAAATCGGTTAGAAGAGTATTATTTAAAAAGTTATCTTAAGAGTGCCAATAATTTGTTACACCAATAAAAACCAGGTAAAATAATTAGTATGAAAAAATAGCCAAGTAGCCTTTTAATTTCCTTCGTTATTTAATGCTAGTTCCTTTATCGTAACTCAGTTATTGCTACAACGAAATCATAATTTCTGATAATCTCCATAAGATAGAGGCTTAATCGGTTTCTACTTTACGATGGTCGTAAATGTCCCATTCTACCTGCTTCAATGAAAACTTCTCTAATATTAATCTTTGTAACAATTCTAACATCACGATATCCTCTTTAATTCTTTGTTCTACGACCACATGCAATGAACGGACACGAAACTCGATACTTCCAGGGTTCCTCCGCTTCCGCAAGGGACAGACCCGAGGTAGCGGAAGTGGCACCGGCAGCGTCCCGGTTGACGAAAGAAAAGCGACGTTCCGCCGAGCTTCCTTCTTCCTTCGACACATCCAGCCGATTATTTTCGCGCTCCTCCGAATGACCAATGATGCTTCGTATCGTTCCCCGTGGCATTGTGCTCTCTCTCTCTCTCACTCTCTCTCTCTCTCTCTGAGATTCATCGTAAACGACGTACGGTGTTCTAGCTTGCTGTCTCTCGTTTCCGGCGGGGCTACAACGAGCACCACCGATATTACCGACGACACGATCCACGTTCGTTCACAAGGACCACAGAGCTATGATTGGCAATAATTGTCATCTGATTCTCCGCGATCGCAAGGTCACTCTACCAAAACCGAAGGCGTATCTTTTCTTTTTCGTCGTCGTCGTTTTCTTTTTTTTTTATTTCTTTTTTCGTTTCGCGGTTCCACGAGTATACAGCGTCATACACTAACAATTTTTGTTCCTTCGATCTTTCAGTTGGATGCGAATCAAGTTTCTCATTGCTCTTTCCACGACAGAAAGATCCTCTTGCGGACGCCGGGCGCCGCCGCAGTTCTTTCGCCCACCGCGACGTACGGCCGACATCGTTGTCCATATTTCTGCGCGCGGCGTTTCGACTTTCGACGACACTCTTTTTCCCCTTCGTTCGTCGCCTCCCAACCATCGTTTCTCTGCTATCGCATTATTCGAATTGGCTCGAGCTTGATCACCGATTTCGATCAATTCAAGGCATCCAAGGAGCCGCCGCTCGTTAGGGCACCGACGAAGGATTGGACGAGATCTTTGACTCGATTGTGATCGCGGTTTTTTGTTTGTGCGGCAATTTTAATAACGCGCGATCGTTGCAGAGGATTTTTTCGTTCGACCACAAGGGGATTTCCCTTCGAAACGCGGCCACGTCGCATGGACAGTACGATGAACACGAGCAATGCGTATCCACGGCTCATGGTGATGGATGGCTAAACGGCACGCGCGTGCGGTGCGATGAAAAATGGCAATGAATTCGATGGGGACGAGAACTTTGCACAACGTGAACCGAACGGGGGCAGCAACGCGGGTTTTGGTCGGTGAGGCTAGTGCTGGGAGGACTCCGCGACCTGTTGGGTTCGAGGGTGAACGTGTTTGGAGAAAATGGTCACGACTCGTGGATACGCATTCCGGCGAGTGTGCGTGGCTATGTGTACGATGAATCCGACGAGCGGTTGCAAGCCGACAAAATGGCGGAAGTTGGTCCTCGAGTAAATAGTAGTTCAGCGGTTTTAGAACGCCGATACGGAATTTCAAAACTTTTATCGCAATTTGTCCAATATTTTCCTCTCACTGTTATAAATCTAATAATTATTATATAAATTTTTAAATAAATAATAAAATAAATTTTAAATTCTATTCAAATAATTATGAATAGATGTTGAAATATCGATGTTAAGTTTTCCAACTCTCAACGATATTCTTAATCTTATTAATTCCATGATTATCGAATAAAACTTAACAATAATTGTTAAAGTATTGGCGTTAAATTAAATTAAATTAAATTAATTGAAGAATAATTAAGGTTAAATTTTCAAACCCTCAACGATATTCTTAATTTCATTAATTCCATGGTTATCAGATAAACCTTAACAATAATTGTTAAAGTATTGGCGTTAAATTAATTTTTAGAGCTCATCCAAGAAGCAACCGGCACATAGAACGATAACAGCGTGAAAGGTGTGGCCGAGGCTCGGCTTGCGACCGCTCACGATGGACAAAACACAAGAGGTATAAACGGTAGAGGATAAGACAGTAGATTACGCGAGGAGAACGATGTCGTATTATCGTATATCGCATCAGGTCGGTGCCAAACAGTCGCAAAGTCCTCCCTTGGTCTTGGGATCGGCTCGGCTTGACGCGACTTGACGACTTTCGGACCGTCCCGCTGCTCGTGCATCGATTACGACGGTTGGCCATGATAGTGGTAAGTCGTGATGGGCAAGAACGTGTCTGAGACGTACAAGAACGAGAAGAGAGTATATATAATATAATAACTGGCAGGTGAAAACATTCAGTGAGTCACAGCGGAAGTGATGACCGGAGAGAGAGATCGATAAGACAAATCAACAGAAATTATACTGGGTGTCGTGTGAATTGTACAAGAGAAAGGAAAACGATGGTGCATTTTAGACTTCTCTCTTTTCTTTTTTTCTTTTTTTTGTTTTCTTTTTTGGACAGAGTATGTGGTGGTGTGAGGAGGACAAACATTCCGTGATCGTGTGAAAATATACATATACAGAGAAGAGTTAGCCATTCATTCGCGGGTGTACGTGTGGGTGTACATACACGAGACAAGTTACTCGACGGTAGAACGTGAAACGCTTTTGTAAAACATTTGTTTCGTGGGTAAACGACGTTGAGATTCAATCTGTTTCTGTTTCCCTCACGGTGAAGCAACGATCATGATCCATCGAGTGCTCGCTTTACGAACAAGCGATCGTGAAATTACAACTTGGAGATCGTCCACGAAGCAAATAGAATTATAAAGTTCAGTTCCAGGTTCCACCGATGTACACGTGATGTGATGGTGAACAGTTGCACAAAATTAAATAAAATGATCGGCTATGAAAATGTGTCTCTCACGGGACGAATCAAAAGTCTCGCGCCGGTTGATGTTGTCCTTCTATAGTTTCAAGTGGACAGACTCTAACAGACTGTGAATTAAAATCAACCCGACTGAAGTTAACCCCTTGATATACAATGACGAGTTAGGGTAGTCGTTCATTTCATGTGCCACTCTAGACTTTGATGAGTCTGACTCGTCAAGAGCTGTTTCGAGCGAACGCCGTGCAGTATATAATTAGATTACTTAGTTGCTTCACTCGTGCCTCGATTCTGTTTTATTTAAAATATTCAAGATACTCCCCCGTCCGCCCCTTTCAAAAAGAATTTCAAAATAAAATTTTTGTTTTTAAACTTGCACATAAGTGTGTTCAGTTGGGCTAAATTAAATGGTTTATTTTTCGGACGCATCAAATTATATTTTATTTGTATGCCAAGGGGTTAATTTCAATGCGAAGGTGGCTAAGGTAACCTAATCGAACCGATCCAATTTAAGTTACAGCAAACGTGACGACACGAGTCGAACTCTCGTAATCACGTGGCTCGATTTCGACAGATTTGTACGGCCCTGACGTCAATGTACGAGCCCTCTCAGCTCTGCGATTGACGCAGAGTATAATTAATAATTACGCTATGAACGGAATTTTCGTTGCCATAGTACGAATTCTATTTTAATTTAATTCAGCGATTTTAATTGAAATTCCTGCAGGCCAACGAAAACACGACAATATGCAAATTGTGATTTAATTAAGGTAATTGTGAGCCGAAACCGCCTGCGGAACTATCACGGATCAACGATTTAATCATAAATTTTGTTTAATTCGAACGTTTAAGCGTGATGATTCATATGATGGTCGAACCAAAAATAAATTAGATTGTTGTCGAAAGGAAAGTTTCTTTATTATCCAAGGATCTTCATCTTTTAAATTTTGTACTATCCATCATTAACCCTTTGCGACCCTATGTCCAACGTGTCTAGACACAGCGCACAGTAGGATACTTATCCCAAAAAACTGGACAAAACTCTTTCCATATACACTCAATCTTTAAACTGACATAACTTCGCTGAAATGTATTCAAATTGGATAAAACAAAGGCGATTTTTAGTTTCTGATGGTATGAAGGATTTTTATAGAATACATATTCTCTTCTTCCGTTTTTTTTTTTTATTTTAATTGGGAACAATATTTTTATGTTTTTCATTTTCAGCTTTTTGTAAATTAACTTTAACCCTTTGCATTCGAGGCCTTTTTCGCTAAATATATATAAATAATAATGTTTGTGTTTAAATAATGTTTAAACTTTTATTTTATACATTCACCAATTCATAAGTACGTTGCGTTAATAAGTTCATGAATGTTTTCCTAAGCAAACGGTACCAATCGGATGAGCGATTAGCGAAATCTGTGCGGACCGGCTGGGACGAAATTGCGAGTGCAGCGCGGACCGCAAAGGGTTAAGACACCGACAATTTCTATCTGAAGAACAACATATCACCCAATACGGTCAGCATAACAGTATAAATAGAATTATTACTAATGTCAACAACCACTGTAAGATTTCTTTAATTCTTTTTCTACTTTTAAACAAAGCGTTCATCAATTGATAGCGTCCTACAACTATTCATCTTTGTATTGCTTGTATGTATACAGGGTGTTCGGACAGCCCTGGGCTTAAATTGAAAGAGTAACTCCCTGAGACATTCTAAGACGAAAATCAAGAGTAACGATTTTGCGTTTGAGGCTTTGTTTACGAGTTATAACTAGTTAAAGATATCGTTTAATCCGGACCGTTCGACGCTTGAGAGCGGGTAACCGAGGCAACTCGGTCGGTAACGTCGCTGAGTCCACAGTGATGCTCAAGAGTCGAACGGTCCGGATTAAACGATATCTTTAACTAGTTATAACTCGTAAACAAAGCCTCAAACGCAAAATCGTTACTCTTGATTTTCGTCTTAGAATGTCTCAGGGAGTTACTCTTTCAATTTAAGCCCAGGGCTGTCCGAACACCCTGTATATCAATGGGTTTATTGACTTATATATAATAATAATAAATAACAATAATTTTCATCTTCTTTCGCGAGTACGTATGAAGAACAAAGGGTCGAGGGATTGGTAACGGCTGGCGTGACTTTTGACTCGAGGTCCGTGGACTGTGTGGCATACATACCATAGCTTTCCCTTAGGCACGATCTCCAGCAGATGTACACGCACAAAACTTTAGAGCCGCGCACGTGATACATACTCTATCGAGGGCGTGACGTGGAGGCTATACAGATTTCGCGCGAAGGAACTCGTCGAGACTTTCCAATTCGTTCCCTCAAGTTCGGGGCTAGACGGAAAAGTTGGGACAATAGTTGCTATCGCTGCTGGTAGACTACTCTATTCCCTATTCGTCTCGAATTGGAAACCAATTTTGTTCCATTTCTACGTTAAGAAATAAATTTGTTCTATTTCTATATCCATCTATTTTTGGAAATCGAAATCAGTTTAAAATAACTGGTGGATTGCTTTCTTAAGCAGTTAAGTAATGTTAGAAGTCCTGAATGAATGATAAATTTAGAAACGCTTAGAAATTTAGAAATAATGGAAATCGACATTC
This sequence comes from Tetrapedia diversipes, assembly GCA_033822845.1. NCBI lineage: Eukaryota > Metazoa > Arthropoda > Insecta > Hymenoptera > Apidae > Tetrapedia > Tetrapedia diversipes. Next base: position 246,604 of record JAOPTO010000540.1, on the reverse strand, counting down.
AAATCAACAATTTAATTAACGTTCAGCCTGTTCTATCCCAGGCACAAGATTCGAAGTACCAATTTCTATCCGGCGAAAATTCTCCCCTCTCCCGCCCCAATCCTTGTTTACTTCCAAATCGAATTTCCATCCCCTGTCTCGACCAATTCCAATCGCGCGAAACTCTTGTTCACCTTGGTTAGCAGGTGCAAAGAAACGTAGTTAGCAAGTTAGCAAAAGAAACATCGACGGTCCGTTCTCGCTTCGTCCAAACGAGTCGATCCGATTCACGCGCTAACTCAACGAGGGGGTGGGTGGGTTGGTTGATCGGGCTCACGATTGGACAGTGTACGCTTGGTTCCCCGCCGGTTCGAAAATCGGTTGAAAGGGTTAATCGTGTGATCAGTGTACCTGTTCGGGTCCTCCTTGGATCTGGGGAAGAGGTCACGTGCATGTCTTCGGCCAATAATTTCGTAGGAGGCTTTAACGACCGGTTGGTTGGTGGTGACGATTGGTGTTGTCGATGTTTATTCACGAGAATGACGGTGATGATGGTGGTGGTGGTGGTGGTGATGATGATGGTGGTCAGTATTAATTATTTTTTTTTTTGTTTCTCATGACGGTGGTCATGATGGTGGTTGGCTCGATCGATATAATGTGATGGTGATGGTGCTTGTAGTAATAGTAGTAGTAGTAATAGTAGTTGTTATTATAAACAGGGTGAGTGACGAAAGGACGGATGCGGGCGTGAGTTTCCCCTGTGTCAGGGTTGCTAAACACGTCTTATATCACCTACACATCCAAAGCAGCTCATTCCACGCATTCCAATCGCAGCATTTATCTGTTTTTTTTTATTCTGTCCTTTACACGCATATACACGTATACACATAGATATTGCACGCGATTTGCCAACTGCACTGTTTCGTTCTCTTTGTTTCTTTTCTTTTCTGTCCTACTCCTCTGTACTTTCCTCTTACTTATTATTGATATTTCCCTTTTTTTTTTCGTTTGTTTGCCTGAGAAGTCCTCGTCGTCGACGTCTCGTACAGTCGTCGTTCGATCCGCAAGGGTGCAAAGAGAAAGAGAGAAAGAGGCAGACAGAGAGTAAAGAAAGAGGGTTGACAGAGGGCACACACTGGGAGAAATAGAAAACGATCTCGTGGAACGATCCTGGGGAAGGGGAGAGGGGAGATAGAGTGAGAGAGACTCTATACCGTTGTGCGTTATCCCGTTTTCTAAGAGACCGAGTCCTGTCGCATGCTCTGTCAAGGATTTTAGCCACGGCTTGACATACTTCATTGGCGTTTCAACCCGGTTCTCGTCTCTTGCTCGACAGCTCAGAGCTCTGCGTTCGACGTGTTGCGTTTCGTTTCTCGTTCCGTTTTTCGAGGCTCCGTCGGAAACGGAGCTGAATTAAAAGTCGAACGCGAAACCATCGCCAACGGCAAACCGAAACGGGCATGCATCGCTAAATCAGAGAAAGAAGAAAAATAAGGTGACCCTCCTACGTTGCCCGTTTTTCCAATTCTACAATTTTAAAGCCTGCAAACAATTATCCTCCACTCTGTTAACCGTGACAGGAGACTGCAAAGCAAATAATCTTCCAATTAAACGCGCACCGTTCGCGCGTAAACAAACCGAAAATCCCCTCCGCGCAACAAAATCCACGACGAGCGAAAACAAGCTGAAAATAAAACCAGCTCGAGCTTCTCCTCGTTCTGCTGTTACCGCGTCGACATCCGTTGCCACGGACTTCCGTCGAAATTAGACGAAGAAAAAATGAACTGAAAACATGAAAAAGGAAGTCTTCTCTTTTCGTTTCCCTTCCTTTTTCCCTCCTCGAGGGATGAAGTATGTCAGTCATGATCGGGATCTGGGTGGATCGTCGGTGAGTCGCGGGGGGTGAGCAAACGAAACCCGCGAGAAGAGCGGTGGTTGGCGTGTGCTGCTGTAACGTCGACGGCGCAAGAAAGAACGTCGGTGACGAGACAGAGGCGTTGGTGCTGGTGCGTCGTCGCTCGTTTTCGACGTAACTCGAGGTCGACCCAGAACAATGGAAGGGTGCACCGGCGGCGGTGGATGGTGCATCCTTCCGGTGCAAGAAAAAACAGAGCGAAAGAAAGAATAAGAGAAAGGGGTGCGACGAGATGACGGCACAAAGTCAGAGAGGTGAGAGAGGAATTTAGATCTTGTTTCATTCTTTCTTTCTTTTTTTTTTTCGTTTTTCTTTTTTCTCTTTCCCGTTTTCTGTCCTGTTTCCGAGGAGCCCGTGTGTCATTAATTGCTCCCCTTTCGAGAATGCTTAAACGAGTTCTCTGTCCGCTTTCGTGCGAGTTCCTCCCCCTACACAGGTATCCGTGAATTGCCACTCAAGCCACGTAGACTTCACCTAAATCCTAGAGATCTAACGCAGGCACATACACCAAGAAGATGCAGGGAGATTGAACGGTGTTGCACGAACGGATGCGAGATTGCCGTGGTTAACATTTAATTAGAGGCGTCACAATTTCTGCGTTTCGCGTCATTTGCATACGTTTGCAGTCGTTATCGCACCGGTGCTTGAACTACATTCCCTGTAAGAATCTCTGTTGCGAGAGGTAAGCTTGCCTGACCCGCGAGGAACTATTCTACTACTTTGCCAAGGATGAATATTCTACCGTCCTTCTCGACTGCTTCTTTTCTATGACCTAATTTATAATTTTTCACAGAAACGTGGCAAACTCACTGTGATGTTTACACATTTGAAAGTTTGCCATAATTTTTATTATGGTTGCTAAAATTTGTTTCCCTTACGTTAGGTATTTTTTTCGCACAGCTTTCAATTTCATTTCTTTGCCTCCAATAAACATACCCTAATCGCTGGTAGTTCTACAGTTAATTTTATCAAATGTACGTATACTTATAACTTTATTCATTTTTCTACCATTCCTTTTTTTTTTTTAATTTATAATCTTTCTTATATACATATATCTATCCTCATTGGCTGGCAGAACAATCCTCGACAACGTTACCTCCACGACAACCTAGCATCCGAGGTCAGACTACGGGTTGGGTGTACAGTGCTACGTGAACGACGTTCTGGGAATGGTTCTACGACTGATCTAACAGACGAATTTACGTGAGGTATGCGAGAGAACATGGTGGCGGGGCGGTGCTCGTGGAATAGTAACACGACCAGTGACGGTACAAATATTTGCTACGGTGGGCTGGTGGTAGCGGTACAGCGGCGGAATGTACAGGGTGATCCTCTCTCTCTGCTGGATTCGAAGGCAGCACTGTCGTCTAAACCGCGTAGCATTCGAATTTTTAGTTTCTTGTTTTCAGCTCGTATACAGGGTGTACCATGAAACGTGATTGCGTTCGATTATTTCGTTGCTAGAGATTCGGTAGGGAAATTTTTCGATTGATACAACGTGGTTCAAAGTGGTTGTGTCAAATTTGTCCTCAACCCTTTTTCTTCAGGTACAGTAGCGGACATAAGTTTAAGATCAGAGGACAAAATAAAACATAGCTCCATGGTTTATAAATATTGTTTGTGCATTCATTCTTATTATTAATTAATATTATTATTGATGTATAATGATATATAATTAATATTAATATTGATACATAATAATAATAATATTATTGCTCTGTGGTCTTAAACTTTTGTCCGCTACTGTATACCCATTAAAAAATGAAGGTGATCTTGAAAACTTAAAAAGAAAAGAGTTTAGCAGAAAGTTTGATACAACAATATTAAAGCTTCTTATATTATATTATTATATTAGTAAAAAGAATTTCTAATCGAGCTGCTAACAGCAGAATAATCCAAGCTGATCACGTTGCACAGTTCACCCTGTATACAGTGGCTACCGATCAAGCATTTTGGACCGTCTTGATATTTTAAGAAACGCATAAATTAAGAAAAAAAGAACTCGCAATTTTTTTATCTTGAAAAGTTCTTCGATGAAGGATGTATCAAAATTTTTTGATCGATAGCACGTATAGTGTCATATAAGTAACGCAACGAGATCAGTTTCTTCATCGATAGATCAGGTAAACAGATATTGATTGAATATACACTTATTAGCGCGTGTTGTTTAGACGACGGTATCAGTTTCGAGTTCACTGACAAAAGAATCACCCTGTAGAGTGCTACGAGAATAAGCGGCTGCCCTGAACACTGCTGGGAAACCGTCCAAAAGCTCGCTCCGTTTAAATTGCTCGAAATCATGGTTCTGAACTCTGATTATTATTTATTTTACGAGGAGACGCGAAACGAGGAAGAAAGGAGGTTTCGTTGAATGTTTAACGCGATGGTTCGCTCTTTCTGTCCTTATTGGCTCGCCCGTCGTTTCGATAGCGAGGTTCGTGCGCATGACTGCGGTAATTGACGTGGAAAATGCACGGCACGCTAGTCCAAATGATTGATTTCACCGTGGAATCACGATAAGCACGTCTGTGTAATTTAGCTGTTGTCTTTCTTCGGTACATTCTTGTTTTTCATTGCTGCTTCGCGTTAGTTCTTATAGGGTGTTCTATTGTAATTCTGATTGTTTCCATTATGATTTCATTCTGAGTTATTCTTTATTCGAAAAAAAAGGTTCCGGTAGAGAATTTATAGCGAGGATAATTTTCCTACCCTGGAGACTTTCGATTCTTTATACAATTTACGCTTCTTTCTTAATTAACCGAGCGAATGGGGAGATCTCCCATTTTTTCCTCAACACAGCGCTGCCATTAATTCTATTTGCTTTTGTTATTAGTTAGTCTTGAAATAGTATTATTCACAGTTCGTTAAATGTATTTTCTGATTTTCAAAAATACAATTTTTAATAAATTCAATACTAGCCTAAAACCAATTAATAATAAAAGTAGATCGAATCAATGGCTGTGTTGATGAAAAAAAAGGGAGATCTCCCCATTCGGTTGGCCAAGTGTTAAGTATGCGGTCTGTACCGAGATTTATCCTCTATTTTTCACAAACTAAGTTACATCGTCTTTCTAAATTTTAAGGAAACAAGATCACGTGTATACAACAATCATGTTAAGATGTTCACTTCGAATCATCTTGTATATTCACAACGAATTTCTTCGCGTGAAACAGGGAACAAATATTTTCCCAAGAATAAACAGCCGTCCGTGATATTTGTACGGGACGAAATGATTCCTCTCTTTCTCAGTCTCCATTCGTTTCCTTGCATTTCCTCGCGATAACAAGGAGCAGTGTACTACTCCAGAGACGATGAAAGGAGACATCTCTGAAGAAAAAAACGCGAGCTCGGTGCTCAAACGAAACTGCAAAATCTCGTTCGCGACCCTTTCTAACCAATCAATCGGAGCTTTTGGAGGATTTCGCCGGGCAGAACAGAAATAAGGGCACGCGTGCACGAGCACGCCGCGCTGGCGCCGTGCATGCGTGAAAGAGGAAGTACAGGCGCCCCTCGACTTCCGCATAATTCGCTATTTCGCATATTTTTAAAAATTCAACTTTTCAACACTAGAACTACCAAAGCAGTCAAAATGACCAATTGGTGATTATTCATGGCAGCCTTATAAATTTACTGTGGTAAAGCTTCCAAAATTTACTATGATTTTCTGCAGAAAGTATAAATAAAGATTTGTTTTCTAAGTATTCAATATCTTTTCATGTGATTTTCAATTTGATCTCTTCCATGCAAATAAGTACGCTATAATTGTCGGTAGTTTTAGTGTTAAGCCTCTGTGGTCGGATGTGTCCCCCCAGAGGGGGCATCGTGAGTCGAGTAGGCTACTGGGTTGCCTGCTCTCAGGGGACATCAGACTTTAGCCATCAGGCTACAATATTGTTCCAATCAATGCTTTAAAGCACAGTTTTTGGTGCATATTTTGTAACATCCCTCTATTTTCGAACATTCAACATTCGCACACACTTTCAGGAACCAATTATGTGCGAAAATCGAAGGGCGCCTATATTTACATATTATTTACGTGTGCGTTTGCGTGCTGGCGAACGCGACGGTACACGTGCCTGATATTACAATATTTGGGCCATGTTCGTGTGTCTGTGTTCCTCGGGGACGTGTGCTGTTCGTGTTTGAACGTGACTCGTTTCGAGACCGGAAGCGTCGAGGGTCGATAAAAGGGGGGCTGTGGAGACACGCCTGTAATCTCGACCGATCGGTTCCTCCATTGGAGGATTCGAAGCCCTCGCGACAGTTCGATCGAGTAATTATGATTTCTTGGGTTTGGATCGTGTGCTTGTTGTAAATAAACGAATTTATTCGTAATCTAATTTTTCCAGAATCAAATTAACGTCGAGGATTTTGCTCGACTTCTGGAAGATCCACAGAGAAATTCGCGGTCTCAGATCCTAGCCTGGAAAATTTTACATTTCGTACTTTTTGACTTTTTCAGAGAAAATCTGAAGCATTTGAAGGAATTTTCCTTCAGTCGCAGAAGTTGTTCTTTCTTTCGAATCGAAGACGATCTTTGATTCAGGTCTGCTTCGAACGAGTGAATTTTCCCATTGCATTTTCTTCGCTTTTTCCATCGCGTTACATCGTTTGTTCGACGAGAGAATTTTCAGTCTCAGATATGCTCCGGAAAAATGAATCGCAGTGTTCGCGAGTGGTCGGCCTCGGAATAAAGCACCAACCATCGAAGCCCAATAAACCATGACTACTGTTCCTCCATTGTTCGCAGAGGAAACGAGAAGCGTCGAAGTTTGCAACGACAGAGGAAATCGTTATGCGACTCCTATTATCGAGGGAAGGAACGGTCAAGTGTTTCACGGTTAACACGTGTGTTTCATGATCTCAGCCCTTGCTTTTTTAATTTCTCATACCGTACCTGATGACACGTATAGTCTGGCTTTCTCTTGCGATAATTTCAGCGTCATGTGAAAGGTAAGTTTCGTGCGTGATTCGTGCGCAATCGTGGCGAAGATTGCAATCAACCCTTTCGCTGTTAGGGACGATTCGTTGTCCGATGGATCGTAATTATACTTTGAAACAACAGTTATGCGATGAAGCAAATGTTTCGATGTACAGGGTGAGCCTCGTTACTTAACCCGCACACTGTTAAGAATTTTTAAATTAAAAATTATTCTATGAGAAAGTGACACCATGACTTTGATGGAGACATTTCATAAAGTATGCAAAACCTTTTATAGGTGAAAGTATTTTTTTTCTATAAAAATATGGAAGTTTGGAGAAATATAGGTATTTATCGTACCTGTACTAAATTCAATGGTTAACGAAATATTTTTGTTTTTCATCACTAAGAGATATTTTCCCTCTACCTTTTTACCATTCAATATTTTCTCCCTCCTGTCTCAATCTTTTCAGAAATTGCAGAAAATTATTGCAAAAAATTTGCAATAGACGAATCAAAAGTACTCAGTCTACTCACAAAGTTAGCAAGGATAATTATTAACACATTTCCCAACAGTTTATTAGGGGTGTGAGAATCAGAAGTTTCACCCTGTACAAACGCACCTGACCATTCGACCATAGAGATAGTCACAGCGAAAGGGTTAACCGTCACGAAAATTGTTTCCTAAAGAAAAAAAAAACAGAATTTTCCTTTTTAACCGCGAAGATTTCAAGCGGTCTAAACGGAAGTTCGATCGCTTACAAGTATAGAGCAACGGAAAGCATCCGCTTTTCGCGACAGCTCGTTTTACCCTGTCGACACGTTCGTTTCCCCTTTCCTCGGGTATGATGGCGTGTACGACGATATGGCGTGAATTAACGATAATAACAGTAACAACGGCAATAACGATAAACACGTGACAAGAATAACCAACAACCGTGGTGGAGGGGGCGGGGTGGCTGAAGCGTGAGATCGCACACGGGGGGCAAAAGAAGAATTTGAAGCCGCTGGCAGCGCAACAATTACACACTCTACTTGCAAGCAAACACTACTCAGTATTACACGTGACAACAGACTTGGGCAGCGATTTTCAAGACCGAGAGAAAAAGAACGAGAATGATAAAACAACGTATGAGAGAAAAAGAGAGACGGATAGACAGACAGATTGATAGATAGACAGAGATAGAGATAAATAGAGATAAATAGAGATAGAAAGAGAAATAGATAGATAGATAGATAGATAGAGAGAGAGAAAAAAATAAAATGTTCAAAAAACAATGTCGATCCCGTTTACGTAATTATGCGTGTGCACGCGCATCCGCGCTGCGTCGCTGGATGCGTGTACAGATATAATAATGGTCTCTCACGATAGAACGAACGAGATACATGATAATTATGTACATATATACGTTGGATGAGCGTGACAATAATAGTAATATCGTTGATCAGATATATATAGTGATAGTGATATACATATATATAAATATATATATATAGAGAGAGAAAGAGAATAATAATGATAATAATAATAATAATAATAATAATAATAATAGTTATATATATGTTTATGAATATGCCGACATGGGTAGAAATAGCTTAAGGACCTGCTTCTGGGCCATCGACTGCATCTGCTGGAACATGATCCTTTCCTCCTCTTTTCCTGGAACAGCAGAAAGCAACGAGAAGCTCTTGGGAGGTCTGCTCGGTGTCCACATTTTCGAACGGTCTCTGTCTGCGTTTTACACGATTTAACATCAATTTTTACAGGTCTCTTGGTATGATTCTCTTCGAGAGTATTTTTTTTTTTTTTCATGAGGGGGAGCGTGACTTTTGCTACCTTTCCGTTATTTTTTTATTTTTTTTTTGGAAGTTTCGTATCACAATGAAATGTTACAGGGATGAATCGTATATTCCGCCGTTTTAACGCTTCTTCCGGTGGTCGCAAGCTTTTCGTTTTGTGATGCTCGCGTTTCTCAGTCACGTGATTACTATGAAGATCGTCAGTGCCGTTTTTTTGTTTTTTTATTCAGTAGCTTGTTAGTATTGCAGTCAATGATCGGATGATACCTAATTGTAAGTCACAAGATTGTCGGATGGTAGAGTTTCGAGTTTGGGAATGCTTTTCACGACTAAAGTCGTCGATGGGTCACGCTGTCATCGTTGACCAGCCTTCCAAGTCGGCCATGCCGGAAGGCGACGGTATTTTCGTGCGTCCAGCACGGTGTCGCGGAAATAGGCTCGCCTGACTATGTATTCACGCGTTCTTCCAAGGATTCGGTCGAAAATATTTACGTTACGACTATTATCGCGAGCGTGCCTTTCGTCACGCTTTCGGTCGCGATTATTATTAAGTCCCGTACACGCGAACAGAATTTAATGCGGCGAACATGTATTCGATCGTCAATTTTTATTCGCAACGGATTCAATTGTCAATTTTCGTTCGCTGGAGCTCGCAATAAAAACTGTCGCGGACTTTTTCAGGTTTCAGAATCACGCTCAATTATATCGAGAGACAAAGACGAACGTATTTGTGGCAATTACGAAATACTACGTTGCAAAAATTTAGCTTGCTTGTATCGCGTGCAATTTATGTTTATATCATTATGTATAAAAAAGGCTTCCAGTTCGTCCAAAAATAAAACAAGAATAAAAATAAAATATAAAAAATTGACAATTCATATCTGTCGCTTCAAAATCAATCAGTGTGCATCAGGCTTTATACGTGCATTGAAATACGTACGCGAAGAATTTCAGCAAACAGATGTACTTATTACGTCTGTTCACAATGAATAAAAATTCAACCGTATCGAAACACGTTCGCGTGTCCTGGGCTTTAGGTCCTGCGAAAACGAAATAGGTTGGAATCGCGGAAAAATGAGCCGCACGGAGAATTAAACGCGCGGAAAATTCATTGGGAGCTGAATGCTCTGCCGCTTTGTTCTGGCGTACATACAGTGCACCCTCTCTTTATGATTATTATGGCGGAAAAGCCGTTTCGTGGCGCGTAATTTCGCGGAATTGCATTTTCCTCGGAATTGAATGAGAACGCAGCGAGCGCGTGCGCGCTCCGTGCAGGGAGCTTCGGTTTTGCACGCGGCTCAAAGGCTTCGTGGGATTTTATTAATCGCGCGCTGCTCGTGGAGGGTAGGGTTGTTTTTTGGAAAAACGAGATAAATCGCTTGAAACAGTGTCGTGCGCGACAAACTCTATCGACCGCGTCGAAGCTTTCGTTTTAACCTTGCTACGATCCTCAACATCGTTTCCTTTTCTTCCTACTCTTTCCTTTTTTCATTCTTACAAATCTCTTAATTTTATAGTAATTATAGTAATTCTCAATTTTATACTCATTTTTAAATTTCTCTAATTTCGAGAACAGTGAAGTAGTTTTGACGAAAAGTTTGTAGCGCAAAATTGGGTGCAACGGTTTATCGAGGAGTGAAAGGATGATAGTATTTTCTTACGAATAATTTAATTTTGAAAACAGTGAAGTAGTTTTGACGGAAAATTTGTAGCGCAAAATTAGGTGCAACGGTTTATCGAGGAGTGAAAGGATAATCTAATTGTTAAGTGGTTATACAATATTAAGGAATAAAGTTTTTTTTCCATTCTCAGAACACTGTATATGCCGAGGAAGACTCGAAGGGGTAAGAAAAAAGATTGGTAAGCGTTTATCCGTTAGGATTGCTTGTTAGACCGATTATTAAGGCTATTTGCAGACGACCCTATGCCCCAGATACTTGGGATGCTAGGGTTGGCGACTTATAAATATAGAAATCGAAGTGGAAACGAGTATTTGCAGGAACAGGATGAATTAGTGAGACGTGGTAGCTACTGACGGCTGACGAATTGTTAAAATGTATGAAATTAAATATGAAGAGTCGTATGTGTCTGATATAATATATCCATCTATACACATAAAAAGACATGTCCTGACTAACTGACTGATTCATAGCTTAAACTACTGAAGCTAGAAACATGAAATTTGGACAATGGGTTCCTTTTAGGTACCTGCTAAGGAAGAATTTTTTGATATTTCACCCCTAAGGGGGTTGCGGTCAGAAGGTTGTTTGAAAATCCACCGATTTTGAAGCAACCACTATGAAAACTGGTATTTAATTTTTTAGTTAGAAATAAAGAAATACGTGTTTCAATGTTTTTGTAAAATCAATCCCCAAGGGGGTAAAACAAGGGATAACAGTTTGAAAATCCACTGATTTTAAAGCAAGCACTATAAAAATTAGTAAAAATTAAAATTAAGGGTTTGCAAAACTGGATATCTCTTGAAAATAGTTAAAATTGAAATCAAAGTACTTCCGCGCGGGTAAAGCCGCGGGTGACAGTTAGTGTATATATAAAATAGGAAAAAGAAAGAAAAAGCAAAGAGCGACAAAAGACAAATTCATGCCTTAAGGCTAGCAGTTTAGATACGGTGACAAATTCTATCTATTTGTCGACTTCCTTAAAATTAAGAGATTCCTTGGAAAAAGTAAGAGAAAAGGACAAGGCAACAAGCTTGGGTCTAAAACGATCTATAGATCGCAGCAAGGTTAAAGACTCTTATCTGAAATCTCTAAGGATTTATCAATTCGCTGCTAAGCGAAGAGCAGGTCTCTGTCGCTAGAACGTTACCTATGATGCATGAAGTATAAGTATCTGCGGAATGGTCACACATACTGTTTAATAAAAGATGAGATATTTCAATGAAGGATATTGAACGACGCCAGAACTGAAGTGAGTCGGCTTTTACTTTGCTCGAAACAATTTTCGAACGCACAGATTTAACGCTAAACGTACTGGTACTTTACACATACCTATTCTTACCATAAGGGGTCATTTTACCCTTTTTGAAATAAACGTTGATTTTTAGAAAGAAATTCTTAATTTATTAAAGGAAATAATTTGCAATATTTTTGTAGGCTTTGGTCTTTACTCTCTGACACTCAATATATGATTTTATGTTAATTTTAATTTTTATGTTATGTAAATTAATCGAATATTAATATATAATCATCGATTATAATTTAGTGATTAATAAATAATTATCAATTCACGTTTAACAATTTTTGTAGGTTTAAAAAATTAAAAGATTTATTAAAAAATTTTGTTTAGCTATAGGTAACTCATTTGAAGGAGTGTTGCTTATGAATCTTCGATAAGAGTCTTGTCTGTCTATACGTTACGTCGTATGAATCCAATTGAGTCATTCAAGTGCTTATGCCGAAACCAAGTACACGTATCAGATTCAGATGAATGAAACTATAACTTGAGAAATGTATCTGAGTCCAGAACTAAGGTTCCAGTTGCAGAAAAATTAAATGCAGAAAGGTTAAATGACCCCTCGTTGTACATAAGGTATGCACAGAATGTTTCTCGGTAAAAAGTAAGCTGAGAGAGAAGCGGAAAGCGAGAAACTGAATAATCAGATAATATAAGAATTTACAGAAAGTCAGATTTACGATTTGTAAAGTAAATTTTGAAAGTGGTCATTTGACACTGCTTGGTACGTTTAACGTTAATATCCTTCTTTACAATTTCACCGAATTCCACGCGTACGAGGTCGTTTTGCATCAATCTCGCGCTTCTCTCACTTCAGTTCTGTTCTCGCGTAGGCTGGCTTGAACGCCGCTGTTGGCAGTGAACGAGACGTTAATTAGTAAAAATGATGGCGTTTGTGTAGGAGAGTAGAATTTGAATGGAATGCCTCACCCATCCCCTTGTTTTGGAGCATCTCGAGCAGCTTCTTGATGCTTTCATCCCTAGCCTGCAGCGTCTGCTTCTGCGTTTCTATTCTCAATTCGAGTTCCTGCAACGAGAAAGAAGAAGGAAAAAAGAACGGTGGATTCGCATTTCTAGGCTGCTCTACGGGACGCAATCTCTACCAGCCTCAGTTTTATGTTTCTTTCGGTTGTAATTGGAAAAATCTACGAATCAGCTTTGCGAGAATTTTATTTCTCCCCCCCCCCACTTTTCCTTCATTTTTTCCCCCGAGTTCGCGAGAAAGCAGATCTGTTACGGATCACCGAGGGCTAATGAGACCGCTAACGAGACGTTGAAATTCCCGCTGCGCTTTTCTTCGTAAAATGGAACGATTCAGCGAGGTATTATGTACGTACACAGAGAACCTCAATCTGAACAATCGGAAATTGTGAACTAAAGCACGCGATCGTTTAATTTCCTCGGAGACGTTAACATTTAGCCAATCGAATGGGGAGATCTCCCATTTTTTCCGTAACGAGGGGGTTGCGATTGATTCTATTTACTTTTGTTATCAGTTAGTCTTGAATTAGTGTTGTTCCCAGTTCGTCAAATGCATTTTTTGCTATTTCAAAGTACAAGTTTTAATCAATTCTTAATACGCGATGGACATTCGGTTAGCTAAATGTTAATAGGTTCCTGATCGGTGAAGTATTAACACATATGTACAGTAGCGGACAAAAGTTTAAGACGAAAGGGTCAAAGGAAATAAATAAATTAATTAATAAGAAATAACAGTGTAAATTAAATTTATACTCCATGTTATTCAATAAATAGTGTTCTACCATAATTACGATAAAAATGAATAGATAAACAATATTTGCGAACCATAAAATTATTTTTTACGTTGTTTTGTTGTTTTAAATTTTTGTCTGCTACTGTACCTGAACGTACTATAACAATGAGTATTATTAATTTTACTTACTAATCGTGGTTAAACAAACGATAGACGAGGGTCAAAGAATGAGGGGATGATAAAGATACAGAAAGAACGTCGCAAATTAAAATGAAAAGTTGCATTAGAAAAAAGTTCATCGATTACCCCGTTGTAATCGTAATCGAGGCACAAAAAGGCGACGATTGTTCGTCCTTTGTTCAACTTGGAATTGGACAGAATAGAGGAGCGAGAACGAACGCGGGTTGTTTCGTCAGAAAATGCTCGATTTGTGTTACGTCGCCGGTAGATAGAGACGGTGCTTGACGCCCGTATAACGAATTTAGACCGCCCCTTTGACGACAGGAACGTAATTAGCCCGGAATTAGACACCCGCTGGCCTTCCTCTTCCTTTTCTAGCCAACACCGTCACCGGAAAACGTAGCCTACCTTGGCTGCTCGTCCCTTCCTCTGCGTGATTCCTCGCCGAATATTTCATAGATTCGCCTTTCGTCTCACTCCTCCTATCGTTTCATCGATTTTCGCGGGTGTTAGAAATTGAATACAGAAATACTACGAAGCAAAAATTAACCATAAACCAGTTTTCTCTCAACGTACTTTCTGAAGGGCTTCTTCCAAGAACTCAAGCCACGTTTAGCAATTTAGAAAATAGAAAAAAGGACTGAACGACCCGAACGAGATCGTAGGAATTTCGATTACTGCGATTTGCTAATCTTATGACAAAGCTCGCAAGGTTCAGTCACAGTTGCTCTTCCTCGTGCTATGTAATAAAGTATTATATGCAAAAATGGATGTGATGCGATCGAGTGGATGCGAGTTTAGGAAAATGTGAAGAGTGCTTGAGTTGAGCAATAGTCGTATGAACACGGAAGAAACACCTGCAAGGTAAATATATCACATTAGGAAATAAGCCGGAGCCTATGATTCTCAAGTACATAGAACAATCCCGAAAGGAGAATATTCAACGAAGTCGCGAAGCCATAGAGAGAAAAGACCTACTCCTGACCACCGCCATATAAAAGGAGGACCAAGCAATCAATCAATCAATCTCAACGCCATTAAATATTCACGATCATTCAATCTCAACGCCATAAAATATTCACGATCATTCAATCTATCAGTACATTGTATATCAAGCAGTCAATAGAGTAGGATTTTTAAAAACCGGTAGACGATCTCTCGCCCGTAACAGCATAAGTGACGGTTAAAAGGCGACCTGATTATCCATCGGGCGACGGTTAAACGATTCGTGATCGCTTGAGAAAATATTTGTTCAGATCTGAACAACGGGTATCGACGACAGAAATAACCATCGAACAATACCGGCAGCAATTTTCTCGGGGTTCGGATTCCTGAGTTCCATTACTGGAAAAACAATCGGGTCTTCAACCTGCTTGCTTATTTCCCCTTTCATTGGGAACGAGGATCGTCGACCACAGGCTAAATGGACTTTCGGTTCTGTTTTCTCGAGGCAATGGCCGAAAATAAACGCGGGCCCGGTTCAATGTTAAAACGTTCTAAGTTCAATAAACGAAAACTTTCAGCCGGCTCTCGAAATACACACGATTTTTGAACACGCGCACGCGTACTCTGTCCGTCCTTTGCTGCGATATTGAAATTGAATTCGAACAAAAAGCGTCCTCGTCGTCCAGAATGCTGGTTTACGATTAACCCTTTGCACTCCGAATTATTTTTCACGGTTGCTTGAGTGAAACTTATTTTTTTTTATTAATCACAGTAAACACAGCTCTCAAGCTTTGTTGTAACTTATATCCGTTTAATTTCGTTGATTCTTCGGTCTTAAACTTTTGTCCGCTACTGCATTTGAAATGGCACTTCAAAAATGTCGAATGTGTGATTCGACAAAGGAGTGCAAAGGGTTAATATTTGCCTGGTAGTATTCTGTATTCAATTTCTTATAAGTTTCAACGTGAAATCCGGATATTCGTCTCGTCATTTCCTTACACCCAAAAGTCTGCAAGTACGTTCTTCGGGGATTTGTCTCTCAACTGCTCAATTTCCTCCTCTCTATTTCGTTCAAAATCGGCGAAAGAATTTGCTGCATCCTACGTTCGTAGGAACAAGCACCAGAGGGGTGGGAGAGAAGAAGGGTGGGGGGATATACGTCGAGTCCTCGTTGACGTATCGTTAGCAACGACGACGTAATCCTCTGCACGTCAATTTCGTCCGGATCGAAAGAGGAAAACGATGACGAGGGTATGGGGTCGTAGTTAAAGCAAACTTTCGTAGTAAGATAAAGGGAGGGCTTCGTTTTATGAATTTATGTTCTAAAATTATAACAAAGAACTGAAATGCGGTTAAAAAGGAAGTCTGCATTTTAACCCTTTGCACTCTTTTGTCGAGTGTGACTCGACGTCAGTTTTTATGACTTCTATGTCGAGTCACACTCGACACTTTTGTAGTGCCATTTTAAATACATAAGCGGACAGAAGTTTAAGACCAAAGAGTTAACAAAATTGAACAAATATAAGATACGATAAAACTCGAGAGCTATATTTAATATAATTAATAAAAAAAAATAAGTACAACACAAGGATTGTCCATTGAAGTAAATTTCAAATAAAGCACCAAAAATACTAGGGATATCATATCTAAGAATTTCACTTTGTTTTACGTACACCTGAGCCTTACTCTGTCGCTCTAATAAATTGAGTAAAACCACAGAAATGTTTACAATGCAAAAATGAGAAGCCATGTTAAAAAAAAATTTTACACCGATATTTCTCAGCGTTTTTATTAGATATTGAGGTAAGTTTCAGTGAAATAAAATGTACAGTGTCGAAGTTAAGAATGAAAATGCAAATGAATCTATCTTTTTGTTACGCACTGTAATGCGATCATTAGTGTTTTGCAGAATTACGTTAATGAATTTTAACTAAATAATTAATAACTAATTACCACCAGTCAAAGCACTGTGGCTACGATATCGATCGATCAAGTCTGACAGACGAGATGGCGGCGCGTCGCGCGAAGAACGATGCCGGAAGTCGGAGGCCGGTGTCGATGGACCCGGCCACGATCGGCGTATCCGATAATAAAGGCCGCGGGGACGTAGCCAGAAAGCGGTCGCATAATTTGGCCAATGGCCAAAGGCGACCAGTTGCTTCCAGTGCGTTGCACGTTTGACCTGTCTGCGCGACCGTTTGGCCAACGGACACAGACAACGCTAAGGATACAGTGGATACGTATGTTCGTACGAACTAGTCTAACGTCCTATGGAACAACAGCAGGAAGTTTCCATTGGCATATTTATGACAAGATCGTGCCGGTACTGCTATTTTTGAGGATTAAGAAATTTCAGCCTCTAGGATTTTAGGATCGGTTGTGAATTGGTATTAAATGCTGGTAATAACAATGATAAACTATTTATTACTAGTTAACACAAACTCTCAAAGAGACTACTCTGAACTATACAAATCAATCGCGAGAAGTGCTTGCAAAGGCGGCTAGCTGCTAACGTTTTTGGTGTCCCCGTTTTGGCCGCCGCAGAAAAAGTTCCAGAATCCTGGAAAGGGGCCAGAGAAAATCCATGGGACCACTCTGCTATGCCAACCCGACGATTCCGCGCGGTGCCGGCAAAAATGGTCAGTACGCTGATTTATTGGCTGAGGTAAAGGGATAGTTATACGTACCCTACAAGCCTTTTTGCCTTTTTTTCTCGAACCCTTTTAACGTCCGTAGAGGGACAATAGTCTTAATTTTCGAGTCAACCGTGGTTCCTCGATAACCAAGAGCGTGTCATAAATAAGGGACTTCCGAAAGGCCCGGCGCCCAGCCGGTACCCAGATTCTAGAGGTACACGGGAATGGAGGAAATTTCCTCTTCGTTGCCAAAATTCGGGAAACCTTCCCCAGTGGCTCACCGCACCCTCGTTCTCGAAACGCGTGCTAAGGGCACAAGAACGGGGGTTGGTGGCATTCAGGGCATACGCTGATTGGAGTTTTGACCTTTTGACTTTAACCAATTGGCGTATCGTCTTAAAACTTGAGTCACTTTGGCTCCGCGCATTTATAAGTCACACTCCATACAATCCTCGTAACCTCTACATCTATACGAAATATACGTCGCATTTTATACGTTCAGATCTTCGTAATAATCTAAGTCGCATCTATACATAACTTCATTAACTTTGAATCAATCGTCCAATATCAAATTGGCGGGCAATAAGGCGCAATCGAGCCAGTCGGTTGTGCACACATTTAGCAAAATAAAATCCCATTCCCAATAATTTCTATATTCAATTTCTAACAAAGGCCAGCCAGAGATGATCGTGGGAACTCGGTTTAATCAACGTTTTGACAGGAAACAAGCGATTTAGCGGGTGGCTCGTTCGCCTAATCTCTGCCGGGTGCGGTTTGACGGGCGCCCAAGCGTCATGCCGGCACCAAACCGAAATAGACAAGAGGTTTAGGTGTTGTTCGAGGTAAACGACCGATTGTCCGCCAACCGGTCCGCGAACGCTTCCGGAAATCTTGGCAACGGCTATCAGCTTCCCGCAATAACTCCGTTAAGTCTGCCGCCCAGTGGCGCCGAAAGCGATCCAACATCGTGCTCCTCCCCGCTTCTCCACCCGTCCCCCTTGAACCGTGTTGGATCAATAAACTCGTGGTGGAACACGGGTGTCGTGTTGCTTTCGCCCCGGTGAAATTAGATCGTCCCGAGATTAACGATAGTTCTACAGCTTCTGGAGCGCGTGGACCCGGGACGGTTCGATAAATCTCGGGGGATGTTCAGCAGGAACGATACCGCGAATCTTCTGGCATTGGAATTTCGGGTATCGTGGTAAACGCTATGGAGAGACGACGGTGAGATTGAATAGGAAAGATGATGAGGTTGCTCGAGGCGATTAACGTTGGTGACGATAAACGGGAGAAAAGAGAAGACAGGGGGAAGTTGATTGGAGCAGGTTGATTCTTCGCGGTACTAATAGTTGGGCGATTACAGTTGGTTTGAATTGAAATTCGAATAGAACGATGTGATTTATTAAGTGAAATGTTCGAAGAGTGGGAGAAATAACGAACAACGTAGATTCTGTTATGAGGGAATAGAGATTTTGTGGAATATTAACGAGTTATTCTTCGAATTTAATTTTGCTTCTCAATTTAAGTTTCCACAGATCCTTTCTCAGACTTGGCAGACCTTCGGATGCGGTTGAAAACGAAGAATGATATTTTAATAGCAATTCATCGTGAACACGATAAAAATTAGCGTCCACCACGAGAGGAATTTTAGCGCAGACCTGGTACTTCTATTGCGTGCAAATATTTTCTATCACTAAGCTATCTCCACACCCCCGACCGGCAACTGTTCTTCTCCCTGTCTATTTCTTCGAACACCAGACGTCGATCCTACAGATACCAGCCACGAGGTCTTTGGCCAATTCGAGAACGGCGAACGAAAGGTTTACAAAAGCGCAACACGCGGATAATAGGTGGGCACTCGGCCTCGCAGGTTGTGTGCTCCGCTCGCAGAGGACCGGAAACGAGTAAAAGGAACGAGGTCGCGCGACGAAATATGACGGTTTTTGATGTTCGCGACCCAGCATTTGCCCCCGTTTCACGCCTTCTATCCCCATTATCCACGATTATAATGATCCCCCCTCCCCCCTGGAGAACGCCATTCTTCCGGCGAGTTCCAATCCGAACGAATGCCAGTGACGCTCCATTCTTCCCCGCAGAAATTCATTATTTTCCGTTGCCGGATGCCAGGTCGCGACTGTACCCGCTACCCCGTCCCCGTGAAAGAGGATGGTACCCTCGCGAGAATGCCGCAGACGATTCGAGTAGAATTTTAATTCAAGCGCAACCGACAAGTTCAGGGTTACGTGTTTTGTAGGGGTGAGCAGGTTCGAGGGAAGTACTGGACCTGTTCTTTTAAAGTTCCCGGTGCTTCCCCAATAGCTGTAGGTGGCCACCGTGAAGGTTTTAGTGGGTAAGAATCCCACATAACCTAGCTGCCCCCCTTAAGGTGGTTGGGTATCTTTCGGAAAATTTCCTCCACGTAAAAAGAAAGGTTCGGATTAGCATCGCAACGGTTCTGCCAGAAGAAGCAGTATTTGTAGTATTAGGATGGCGTTATACTATGGCGGAATGACGTCAAATAGGTTAGCCTAATAGATTAAGTGGGATATGTATGTATTGGAAAAAATGTAACCAGGTTTAAGAATTGTACTGTAAATAAAATATAATTTTTAACTAGATCAGTTTGCGAGAGGCACCGTTTGCATCTACTAGATAGAATCTCTCGTGAGACATAGTATGGGGGAAGTACTGGACGTGTCCTTATAGAGTTCCCGGTGCTTCCCCAATAGTTGTAGTAATATAATAAAAATAGAATATATATATACCAGTTTATGATATTTAATCTAATGAACAATTTTGTGTTCACCCGTGATTAACCGAATTCATCATAATTTGTCCCATTCTACCCACAACCTTTCGAGTGCAAAGGGTTAATCTCGAGTATCCGACTGCACGGAAACCCGAACTTTACTGTTGGAACATATAAATTAGAGTAATAATCGCGACATCTAACGGTAATTTATAATACCTCGTAGTCACGTTTCTGTAACGACTCTATTGTTTATGTACTTTTGTCTTACATGTCTTTCCTATCACTCTTGTGGCAGTGATCAAACAGAACAGTTGTACATAAAGTGTTATAATAAAGTGAAAGTGTGAACTTGTTAATTTACCTCACACAAAACTAACATTTACGAACTTTCGGGACCCGACCCGATCCCAAGAATAATTTCCTAAGACGACCCGACATTTCGGGTACCCGTATATCCCTAGTGTTTTGCGATCGCGAGCAACGAACATGGTTGAACACGGAAATCCAGCCGGTGTTCCCTTTCTTCTTCTGTTCCTTTCTCTTTTTTTTCTGTTTTACTTATCGTGTTGCCGGTGTCGCGATAAGTGGAAGAACTGGAGCGAGAAGGATTGATAACCGTCCCCCGTTTCGGGACGGTGGTCGCGGAACTTTAGCAGTTTCTGCTTGAAAAATTGCTGCTCATCTTTTTCCTTTCCTTTTCTCCGCCGCGAAAGTAGGTAGGTAAGTAGCTTACTTTGATGGTGTCGCGAAGTATGGCGATCTCCCGCGTCAGATGCTCGTTTTCGTTATATAAAACCTCCATCTGCTGCTGCATCTCGACGCTCGGGCCCCTCATCCGCATCCTCAGCTCTTCCTCCAGCTGGCGAACCATCATACTTTGTTTCTGCAACGAAGAATTAAAATCATTTTTACATTTAATCGTGCCGATGCAAACACTGAACGCATAGGAGTAAAATACATAGGGGTGTTAGATCCTGAGGGAAGCTTTCGATAGTAGGAGCGAAGTTGGTTTCAGTAACGTCGAAAAGATAGAGATTTTTTGTTTAAGTTAACCCTTTGCACTCGAGAGATGACCGTTAGGTGTCTAATGATAGCAAATTCAACGATTTTCAAATGCAAAATATTTACCAAGATTCGCCTATATGAAACGTCATTTAGTTTAGTTAAATGGTATACTAAAATTTACATCTAAGTCTGAAAATTTACGAAACTACCATTTGGTAACTGTAGGTTGCCTCCCGAGTGCAAAAGGTTAAACTGAACATAATTTACGATCTCAACTAGTATTCGGAGAAGAATTTGTACAATCCCTTAAGTTGATCTCTCGTGAATTGCAATTAATTATAAATTTATAATAATTACGGTTCGCATAACGAAGCAAGCGTTGAAATGCGTTTCGTGTGACAAATCTCTGCGAAGCTCGACTGTTATCTCATTTTCGTTTCAACAAGTTCGAGAACGCAGCTGGCGTACAGTAGCGGACAAAAGTTTAAGACGAGAGGACAATTTAGAATTAAAGTTTTGTTAATAGTCTACAAATATTTATTGTACATTAATTTTTATTATTATTAACCCAGAATGCAAATTTTGTTTATTATGCTATTTCTTATAAATTAGTTAGTTTAATTTTGTTGATTCTTTGGTGTTAAATTTTTGTCTGCTACTGTACGTTTGCTCTGTTTGCTCGAAAGAATGGAGAAATAAGGTCGTCGACGACGAGGAGCAAACGAAACGGGGGTTGAAAATCGGCCGATTACAGGGTGAACAGGGTGCCGGTGTCTGGAAAGTGCTTTTTTTCCGTGGACGCGCGAAACACTCGAGCAAAGTCAATATTTCCAGCGGAAGTTCGATCGTCGCGCACGTTCCCTTTGGATTCGCGACCCGAGAAAGCTTTCTCTTGCCTCACCCCGCCTCCTACAAGCCACTTCCGGCATGCTTTTCCCCCTATTTCCTATCCAGTCCCATTGGATCCTCCATTGAACCTCTTTCACCCCATTCGCGTTTCCATTTACGTGTCGTCTTTGCTTTTGTTCATTTTTTAGCGATCCTCTAAATTTCAGATTATACTATTTTCCGCGAAAGGATCTCCGTTTCTTCATAGTAGCGGACAAAAGCTTAAGACCAAAAGATGAACAAAACTATAGTAATCCATATATTGTGAGTGTTGATTTTATGTATACAGGAAATTCTACTTTTACTTTTATTTAGTAGAGTGAGACGATAGGACTCAGGTGTGAATATAATAAAAGTGAAGTGATTAGAATATTAATAAATGTATATTTAAAATAGTTTAATGGTAACTTAAACGATATTACAGCTTAGCAATTACAACTTCAGAATCACACTCTTTCTGCCTTCACAGTCAAACTCTTTCCGTAGTCGCATTTTCCCCGTCATATATTCTTCCAAACACTCATTTCCTTTTTTTCAATCACGTGAAATCCGATTACACCAACTTTTTATTTATATCATTATAAGTACTCTCGAACCTTCTGTATAATTCTCAACTGATGTAAAAGGGCTACTAGCTCGTAAAATATTATTATTATTATTATATTTATTACGGAAAATCAGAATTTTAATATCCTAATATCACGTGAAACGCCTCTCGCTGCTAAATTCCGACACTTTCATCGTTCTACTCGCATTTCGCTGCTCTCTGACCACGTCTTACTTCCCATTCTTTCGGATTCCTTCGTCTTCGTTGCCACTCTCCGCGGTGACGTATCCCCGGCTTGAATTTCCCCACTCGACTCCGCTTTCGTGGACATTGTTTCCAGCGCCTTCGTCTAGCTCGTTAGGCATCGTTAATGACGGCAACGCGACGCCAGTCGGACAAAGGAAACACGCTGACGAAAAAAACGCCGCCGCAGACCGGATGATTACGAGCGGCGTGTTTCGGCGTGCACCTCGCAAACGGGGACACGGTTTAGCACGAGGCGAGATCTTTTCGCACCTTCCATCGAGTGTCTAACCAAGCAGCCGGTATAGTTACACCGGTAGGCAAAATATAGTTTAGCTTTGAAAATTATTGGTTCAGGTACTTAATGTTATACTTATATTAAAACACATTTCATGAAATCGAAATTGTTCATTTTTTAATAACATCATAAATTTTGCGAAAAATAATGACAAATTCCTAATTTATTTGAAAATAACAGCCATGAAGCAATAATAATAATAGTAATAATAATAATAGTAATAATAATAATAATAGTAATAATAATAATGGACATTGTGCAGGTTACGTGACAGTGAAAGTATCGAGCGAATTCGTAGAAATTGGAAACAGCTTCTAAAAATCAGACGTTGACGAGTTGACTCGTTTTTGAGCAGTAACGTTGATTTACGGTGTTTCTATGCGAGGACGACGCGTTAACAAAGTTCGCGCCTTCGGAGCCAAAGGCCACGCCGGGGAACGACGCTCGACCGGAAGCGGGGCCGTTCAATAGCGACGATCGACCTGATTTCGCGTGTACGGGCAAGCAACGACAGCGTGCCACGGAGAAGGGTGCGGAGGAGGGTGGGAGGCGGCTCCCCACCAGCCTGTGACGTCAGTCACCCCCATAACGAGATCAGACCACCAAGCCATGGCCGAATTCCCCCTTTCGCTGCTACCCTACTTCCCACGCACTGTCCCGATTATCGGATTCCGCTGCCATTTATCTGATCTCTGCGTCATTGTTCCGTCTGAATTTCCTTTGAAAAACATCGCCCTGTCGAATGGAAATCTTGGTTCCCTTCGGGCATCCCTTGGCCTGGTATGCTGTTACGTTATTCTGCAGGGACGAAAATAACTTTCTGCTTAATTTTTGGGACAGGAGTATCGTGAATTGAGGCGTCAACTGTAAGAAGGACGCGAATGTAAAAACTCGGTTCCGATGGTGCAACGTATAAAGAGTTAAAAGTAGTAATACTTAACCCTTTGCACTCGTTCGTCGAGTGTGACTCAACGTCAGTTTTTATCACGGTAACTAACCTGCGTCGAGTCACACTCGACACTTTTATAGCGCCATTTTAAATACAGTAGCGGACAAAAGTTTATGACCAAAGGGTCAACGAAATTAAACAAATATAAATTACAACAAAACTTGAGAGCTATGTTTAATATAATTAATAAAAAAGATAAGTACATCTCAAAGAATTGTGCTTTGAAGTAAATGTTAAATAAAGCACCTAAAATACTAGGGAGTTATTGGCAACAAAATTGGAAAATAATTCGAAGTGCAAAGGGTTAAATGTTAATAACCCCCGCTTTCTATTACTGCTGTTAATAGAAAAATATACATTTTAATTTTTAGTTTCGATTCTAAATTAGATATGATAACGATGTCTGCAAAAAGCGCTTGAGATGACATGACACCCTTATTGCACCTACGCTGTCGACCATAAATAAACCGTTGAAATTTAATACGGTGAAACACAAAGATCTGTTGATTTAACATCTAAAATTTAATTAAATTTGTTATTACTCTTTGTTTATTATTCTTACTAGCATCTAATAAAATCCCTTTATCGGAAATCGCTCCATAAAATAAATTCCTAATATTTTCCCCTAAACACCTGTAGACCTATCAGTTTTGGTAAATCCCATCAAAATCTCAACAATCCTTTAAATTTCTAAACACTATCTTACTTTCTACAACTCATTATATACAATATCCGTATAAGCATTTCAAAGTCAAAACCAATACCATTACGATCACTATACTAATAATTCTCCAAAGACCCACTCCGACATGCTATCGAGTTTCTAACCCACAATTTCTCCTCGCAACTTGCCAACAATACCTCTCCGAATTTCTGCCACCACGATGAATAAGACACAAGGAAATCCGATTTCAGCGGTCGGATCGGTAATCAAAACCTGGGCGTTACGTTTCCAAGCGAGTGCAAGGGGCAAACGATCCGCTGTCGCGACCCTCCAGGTTGTCACTCCGATCGCTCCCAGTGTCGGTGTGTACACGATGTCCCGTGTTCTGGTTTCGAAACGATTAGCCCTCGATTAACCCTCGACGCGGAGGGAACCCGATCTCCCTCCCTCTGTCCCCTTCTCTCTCACTCTTTTTCCCGGGGGTGCGATCGGTATCGTCCATCGACACAGTTTACGCTCGGTGGGTACGTAGCCGGTGTATCGAACGCGTAACAGGGGAACGAAGATGAAGAGCGGGGGTTTAAAGTTTAAACGAAGCCCCTCTTAAGACGAGATCCTATTAACGATCGCGTAAATCCTATCTCACGGTGCCGTTTCTTCTTGCGCCGCGTGTAACCCGGCTGGCGAAAACAATCACGGTCGTCCGAGATCTTGGGACGATAATGGACGCCGACC
Source organism: Tetrapedia diversipes (assembly GCA_033822845.1). Classification (NCBI taxonomy): domain Eukaryota; kingdom Metazoa; phylum Arthropoda; class Insecta; order Hymenoptera; family Apidae; genus Tetrapedia; species Tetrapedia diversipes. The sequence continues at coordinate 221,456 of JAOPTO010000540.1, read as the reverse complement.
ACCATTTGCCGGGTTCAATCGTGTGGGCACGTTTCGTAGGTCGTAGAGAAGAAGGTTCGGAAAGGCAGAGACTAGTTTTTAACACGTTCCCTGCCGGACATTTTTTTAAAGACTTTCCGTTCAGGCCAGCGTGGGGCGTATACGGCCCACGTTCTTTTTATGGTTAACACAAGCATGTTTTTTGCGGTATAATACACAATATTTCAGTAATTTAAAACCATAAATTTAAAAGAAAGGCATATCTCTTTATAAATTTAAACCAGAAAAGCAATCATTTTTAGTTTATTTGATAAAATATTGTTAAAAATATACCTTTTTTTAAAGGCTGTTTTTCGGCGTGGGAGGAAATTTTAGCGTATACGCCCCACACGGCAGGGAACGTGTTAAAGATACGTGTTTTCCACGGGTAATTCTTGTATTATATACGTTGTCGAGGAAAATGTTCTGAAAGGTTTAGACTAGTTTTTAAATATAGGTATTTAGCATGTGTAATTGTTGTGCTATGGAACTTGTCTAGGTTGTAGAGAAAGAAGTTCAGAAGGGTCGAGACTAGTATTCAAATGTAAGTATTTTAATTGTTGTGTTATGGATCCGAGGATAGGGGTAGGTGAGGGGGAGTACTGGAAGTGTTCTTCCAGGGTTCCCGGTGCTCCCCCATTTCGCTGTAGTAGGCCACCGTGGAGGTTTTAGTAGGTAAGAATCCTACATAACCTCGCCATCTCCCCAGGATGGTGGGGGATCTTTCTGAAGATTTCCTCCACGTATAAAAAAAAAAAAAAAAAAAGGATAGGGGTAAGTCTCAAATACAATGTACACTAAAAGGTGTGTTATTATTGCTAAGAAATATTGCAAAGCATTCAAATCTTCCGAGTTTTCTTTTGCTCGGTACTCCAATCTTTATTTGTCCGTGGCACTAACCGCGTTAATCGGAGTTTTTTCTAATTTTCTAATGGTACTGTATGAAATTTCGATGTAAGAGTAGGGGTTGTTTGTGTAACAATTAATCAATTTGTACCAGTATCAAGACAATACAAGAGACGTTTAGATAAATACTGCAGAAACTCATCAAGAAATTACTGCGACACTATTTCATTAAATTGCTGCCAAACTTAAAATACATAAAGAAGCCTTGAATATTTTTATCACAATTACTGTTTTCTTCAAAAAGATACATTACACTCTTTTTTGCCGTCGTCCATCATCCTCGACGTAACCCGAGAACTTCATTTTTAGATTTTCTTTTTGTGCCCATTTCACGACAAAAGATCTCTCAGTATCTCGTTTTTGTTATCCGTTCTTCGAAAAGGAAGAAACGGCGCAGAATGTAATGAACAGATGATTGACAAGAAAGGGCGAGGCCTATATATAGCCTTTTACGATCTAACTCGCCCATTTGCCAGCTTATCTGCCAAACGAACGATCTTCTTCGTAACAAGAGAAACAATAACCCGTCGATGGGAACGTCGTCGAAGAAATGTAAGGGGTTGCTGTTGTTCAGATACGAAAGGGACTCTTGTAACACGAGACCTCCTCGCAAGAAATCCTTTTAACACGTTGAACGCCCAGCGTAAATTGGTGGAGTTTCTTCCGGGGCTCAAATCCGAGATTCGGAGTGTAAACAACGCGACGTTATATTTATAGAAAAATTCTACTTTAACAACTTTAGTAGAATGGATGGTAAGGCTCAGGTGTCAATAAAATAAGAGTGAAATGCTTAAAATGTTAATAAATGTATATTTAAAACAATTTAACAGTAACAACTTAAACGACTTTACAACTTAACAACTTCAACGTTCTTACTTCAGAATCACAACCTTTCTACGTTCACATTTAACACTATTCCTACCACGACCGGTGAAATGACCGTTTTTAAAATTTCGATTACAATTTCATACATACAACGTAATCGAACCGCCTTTAAATTTTAGACTTTTCCTCAAATATACGTATAATACAGTTTTCAATATTCACTCCTTTTTTATTGTTTATTTTCTGAGAAAAATTTGTAATCTGTTTTACGTAGGAATGTCGCGGTGGGAATAGGTATACGTGAGGTGTCGGTAGGAATAGTGTTAATCTCTTTCTGCTTCATCATATATTCTTCCAAACATTCATTTCCTTTCTTTCTAATTTTGAACCTTTCTCACATAATACCTTCGATCACGTTCACCCAGAAATCCTCAATCGCTCAGTTTTCTCAATTGCTCATCTTTCGTGCCTTAGAAACACTCGAGTTCAAACATTCTACGTTCACACGACTATCGCTCAACTCAAGCACTTTTCAGATTTTTCTAAACTCGCATCCACTCGATCCTACACATTATTATTAATATTGGCGCTTTCGTGACCGTGTTAAGGGTTCCCTTTTTCCGTCGACCACAAGGGTTGATTTCTAATGGAACCTCATTCTTGTGGATCGTCGCGAGAATTCGATGTCAAAACGTCGGTTCGATCGTCCGGTCGTAAAATGCTTGTACGCTTTTAATCAAAGCACTTTTACTGGGGTTGTTCCGTCGTAAATTCCCGTGTCGTGAAAGAGTAAAGCCAGGGAGAGAGCAGGTTGTTCCAGGAACCTTCCTCACGAGCACGCGCGCTGCCACGCGATAACAGGTTTCCAGGAAAGAAACGTCGAACACAGTCGGCCGCAAAAGTCTGTACCAGCTGACGAAATCTTAGATGTTAAACAGGAAAGGAGGATCGTAGACGTTAACCCTTTGGCGATTCGAAAGGTGATTGTTAGTCGTCTAACGATTAATTAATTTAAATAATTAATTTATCTTCTTTGATCCTTTGGTCTTAAATTTTTGTCCCCTACTGTGTACCTGTATACTAAATTTTCGGTATAAAATTGAATTGAACCATGGGTATTTAAAAAGTTATTCAATTTCGAAGTCAAAATAATTGGAATTTCAGGATCGAAGTTCATGCTAGATAATTAATTTAAACGGTTAACATCGCAGACATTAATCCTTTGCACTCGAGAGGGGACTGTTAGTCGTCTAACGATACTAACTTCAAAGATTTTCAAATGCAAAATATTTACTAAGATTCGTCTGTATTTCACGTCTTTTAGTTTTGGTTAAGTAATATACTAGAATTTATATACACGACTGTTTAACTTTTGAGTTTGACTAATAAACGAACTAGCTAAAGTCGAAAAATTTGAGAAACTATCATTTGGTAACTAACAGATGAGACTTCTCTTTTCTGAAATATCTAATATTTAGTAAGTGTAAACTCTTGCGATTGACTGTAGCCAGCAAAATGTGGCGTGCTTTTACCGAGAAGCAGAACCAGGCGACTCTTTGATTTTTCCGGGGTCGTTGTACGATAGATCGATCTTTTCTGGGTCCCTGAAGGCTCGCGCAGGTCGCTTAAATGTTTTTCCACCCCCTCCCTTCGCCCTTCTTTTTTCTTAAATAACCAGCGTTGACCGTAAATAGCTCCAAATTAGATATGCACATCGTGTACACGCGTGCACGTGCACCTTTGATGCAATTTGTTTGCGTTATCATAATTGTTGGCCGGCAGAGGCGTCCGGTAAGCTTGCGACCTTCTTTTTCCCTTGTTTTCGCTCATAAAACTCGATAATGCACGGCTGATGCGTTCTCCCTGGCGGTTTGTGCGTGCGACGCGAATTTATCGCGAAATAAATCAAAGGAAAGTGGGATTTATCGCGTTTCATAGTTGCGGACGTGTTCGTGGATAAGTTTCGAATTCCGCGGGATGATTTAGGGCGAAAGGAAGGTATAACAGAGCGTGAATTTTGCGGAAAAGTTTCGAATTTCCGTGGAACGATCGAAAACGAAAGAGAAGTATCAATTGAACGTCTGTGTTATGCGAATTGTTACACAGACGAATTATTATACAACTTAAGTGTGTAACGTTCTAGACTTATCAGTTTGACAAAAGAGCAGTTACAAATAATTATCATTGCGTCTTATGAAAAATGTTACCACATGATAATTCTCAAAAACGTTACAGATGCCATTTCTATATTTTCACCAAAATTTTCTTTTTAACCGTATAAGGACAGAAATGCTCCGAAGTGCATAAGAAACGAAAAACAATCATCACTGTTCGCTAACTGCGTGCTTACAATAGCAGACAAAAGTTTAAGACGAGATGACAATCTAGAGCATAGCTTTATGGTTTGTAAATATTTTCTGTGTAATCATTTTTATTGTTATTACGATATAACACTATTTATTGATTACTATAAAATACAAATTTTGTTTATCATTAATTAATTTGTTTTCGTTGACTCTTTGGTCTTAAACTTTTGTCCGCTACTGTATGCACTGTGGTTATGGTGAACCAAAACTAGCGCTCATATTCGAGCTTGCGATGCAAATGGATTAATTCATTATTTAACCAATTCTTATACAACTTAAATACACAATATACAGTTATAAATATTCAATTTTTCTTTTCAAATTATTCCTTCGTTTCGCTCGTAGCCGTCGTGGTTTCCTCTAGCGCAGCGGTTCCCGCGCCATCGATTGCTCGATGGTAAATAAATGATAATCGAATCGTGCCTTCGTGGAAGTTCTCCGCTACCCCTTGGCCAATATTCTAAATTATGCAGCGGACCCGTTTGTGTATCGTTCCCTACAAAGTGTTCGCCGGCACCGTTCGGTTCGTTTCGTTTATCATCGTTCTCTTTACTCCTCCCATCCTCCCTGTTCCACCTCTCGCTGCGACGATAAAATTCTCTATGTTAGAATTTGAATACAGAAATATTGTAGGAATGCGATCGAGTGGATGCAATCGAGCGGTTGCGAGTTTAAAAAAATGTGAAGAGTGGTTGAGTTGAGCGATAGCCGTGCGAACGTAGAATGTTTGAAAGAATATATGACAGGAAAATTGAAAAGTCGTTTAAGTTGTTACTATTAAACTATTTTAAATACATATATTAATATTCTAAGCCCTTCACTTTATTTTATTCATACCTGATTTCTATCATCTCTCTTTCTCTTTACTAAATAAATAAAAATAGAAATATCCTATAATATTACGAAGCAAAACTTAACCGGAAAACCAGCATCTCTTAACACTATTCCTACCGACACTTCACGTATACCTATTCCTATCGCGACATTCCCACGTAAGGCAGACTACAAATTTTTCTCAGAAAATAAACAATGAAGAAAGAAGTGAATATTGAAAAATGTATTATACGTATATTTGAGGAAAAGTCTAAAATTGAAAGGCGATTCAATTACATTGTATCTATGAAATTCTAATCGAAATTTTAAAAACGGTCATTTGACCGGTTGTGGTAGGAATAGTGTTAATGACTTTGAGACTGTTCGAATGGAATATCGTAGAATTAATGACTTTGAGACCGTTCGAATGGAATATCGTAGAATTAACACTATTCCTACCGACACTTCACGTATACCTATTCCTATCGCGACATTCCCACGTAAGACAGACTACAAATTTTTCTCAGAAACTAAACCATGAAAAAAGAAGTGAATATTGAAAAATGTATTATAGGTTTATTTGAGGAAAAGTTTAAAATTTAAAGGCGGTTCGATTACGTTGTATATGTAAAATTCTAATCGAAATTTTAAAAACGGTCATTTGACCGGTCGTGGTAGGAATAGTGTTAACGTACTTTCTGAAAGATTTCTTCCAAGATCCCAAGCCCGCATCTGGCAATTTAGAAAGTAAGAAAGATACTTAATTAAAAACATTTATAGAATTTAGAAACAATGTTTATTGAACAGATCCTTATAAAGTAGGTGCACTGAATAATAATAATCTATACACTTTGCGTTATTGGTAGTGAAAAATTTAATAACAAAGAACGAAGAAAGAGTTGCAGTCACGGGAACACATAGCATACATAAAAAAAAAGGAACGAGGATTTTTTTAGAAAAAAAAATAAAAGAATACGTAATGCAGGGCTCTCACACCTTTTTTAAGATACTTAAGAAACAACTATAAAATTATCGAATCCTGAACAGTTTTTAATTGGAATTCTGTCAATTTTAAAATTTAAAAGAAATTGCAGATCATAATTGTTTCAAACTTTTTGGTATCATTCAAATCACAGGTCGGGGTCGTAGGAATTTCGACCACTGCGTTTGCCAGTCTCATGACAAAGCTCGTGAAGTTCGGCTAGAGTTGCGCCTTCTTCGTGTCATATAATAAAGAATTAAAGTATTTTAAATAAGAGTTTATTTTATTTAGTAACTTCAATCTCCATTTCCAATATCCTAGATGCAACGGGTGACGCGTGGCGAAATCGGTGACGTCAAACGCGAAGGACAGCGAGCGAAACGTAAAACTGCACCGTCGTCGTGGTCCCGGCGATGTAAATTCCCCTGACCTGAATCCAGCGATTTTCTTTGACCCGATTCCGAATTCGTAATGTAGGTCGCTCGCCGCGCGTTCCATTTACAGCCGGCCATTATAATACCGATACAGGGCGTTTGCGACATCCGCCACGATCGATTTGATTTTTTCACAGAAAAAGGATAGACAGCTGGTTGGGTAGCCGTCTAATTTTCCGGCCAATTTTCTCTCTACTTTCTCTTTCTCGGAGTGTTGCGAATAATTCGAGTATCCTTTGTGACGTTGCGTTTAATGGCCCTCAGTGTACGCTAACATTATACTCGTTACTTTAATTTAATCATATTGGTTTTATTATCGCACACAATGTGAAACACCGAAATATTACACCCAGTTAGCGTTTGGTGAGGCTTAAATACGATAAACCGAAGATAGAGTCACATTCTTTATTTATTTATTTATTCAATGGGTAAACACCCTTTATAATGAAGTGATACAGTAAAAATAAAAATGAAGATAAAACTAAAAGGAGCACAATTACGTACAAACTTATACAGGAGGATACTACATTCTATCATCGTTCTACATCATAAGAATGCAAAAGGAGACTGTGAAGTATTTTAAACCTTATGCGGACGAAGCAATAAAGAAAATAGTTACGTCGCGCATTTGTGTTATAAAAAAACTAAAGCTGTATTTAAATAAATTTTTCATAAAATCTAACAAAATCATAAACAAACAAATTTAGGCCAACTTGACTTCTTAGGCTAGTATATTCATGCGTATCATATACATGTCGTTTACGACAGACAAACGCCAGCCGCAGAGTTGGGCGGATATATCCGACACTCGTCCGGAAAGGGTTAATTCGATGCATTTCATTGCTAGCTTTCGTTGCACTTGTTACACGTGTTTCGACAAGCGTATTAGATTTAAATTGATTTACTTGCACTGGCACGAATCCACATGTAGAGTCAGGGTGATTTTACGAGGCGTGCATAAAAGAAGAATTGCTGTTGTATGTCTGGCTACCATACTCGCATCTATTCAACGTAGAGAGCACCTGTGAGAGCACCGGTTTCCATGAGATCTCAGCAACATTCGACACGGACCAGACGCTTCCATTTGTCTCATAGAACTTGATTAGCGAGCTGGAATTAGCGAGACTTTCGAATAGAAGCTCCTCTCCCGTAGACGATTCACGAGCTCGCGGAAGAACCCGATATTACAACGCAAACGTAGAAACCACTCTCTGGTTTCTTGGGGTCGTCGTACCTTAGATCGATCTTCCGGCGGGCTACGCCAGGCGGGGTCGGATGAGGAACGCCAGAGTTTCCTCTGGCACGAAACGCCGGTCGTTTCTTTCGTAACGCGGTTATCTGGCCGTTATGACCGGCTCACGATCCCACGTCGCCTCGAGGACTCGAGTAAAGACGAGCTTTCACGGGCAGGGACCGCGAACGACCGAAAATCATGAGACTCTATTCGCCGCCTCGATGACGCCTTTTACACCGACAATTTTATGTCGTTCTAAGCATCGCATCCTTTAAAACTTCGAACTCTGCGTTGCAGAGATTTCCTTCACTAGATTTTCTTCGATCTTATCGAGAGACAATTCTAGAGGAAAGGTTGCAGAATAAGGAAAATGAATAAAGTTTTGAAGATATGGTAATATCGTAGTTTTAAGAACCGTGAAAATGATTGACTTACTTTTTTTTTTTTTTTGGAGGAAGTTTAACTGTAACATTGTCCTTCAGTTATCTTTCCAAGTATCGTTCTTGCCACAAAACAAGAACAATAGCTACGGCGAAAGATGTTGTAGGTGAATCACTGCAGACAATACACGAATGAACTGCTTTCAAGCAAATTCTACGATAGTTAAATCGACAGAAAGTTTACATTTTCAAATAACCAACTTTGATTTTAATCACCAACACTGTTAAGATAACGTTCGCTTAACGCTGACAGTAATAGTGATTGAAATCACAGATTTGTGATCTCGCAAACTCATACTTTTGTGAACGTGGTTAGAGAAACACGATCTAAATAGAAATCTAGATACTATATCTCCTAAATATTATAATACCTGTTATATGTACAATATTCCGTGGATTCTGCGATTTTTCTGTACACGAAAGCTTCTCACATGCGAATGCACACGAATCCGCAGCGTGGTAGTAACATTTTTGGAATTTATCTCACGGAAAATAGTTGCGACTCAGATGGTAGATGTAGCTTTGGAAATGGTGTTCCGTTTTACGTTACTGTCGCGTTCCATGCAGTATCCGTAGCTTAAGATAAGCGAAGAGACGATTACTTTGACTGGAAAAGATGCGCAACAGCGTGAATCATGGCTTTATTCACGCTAAACGCGTCACTTACGTCGCGCTTCATCTTTTCCCCGCGTATCTGTGCATCAATTTCTTCCCAGCAACCCCATAGAATCTTTTACGTCGAAGAATCGTTACTGACCATTTCAAAGAGAACCGTGCAGTCGCCAAGGCCATCGTTCGCTCCTTTCGCGAGTAATTTTTCCGATAATCCTTTTTTTTTGGTTTCAAAGAATAACTCTTTCTTTCAAACGACGTTCGCCTTTTTAATAAATTCTTCCTTCAGCTTGCACGTTATTTTAATACGGAGGCTATTTTCCTCTCGCAGTGGCATTAACATCGATAATCTTCCCTTTTAACCCTTTACTCCCGAACGCTGCTATGGAAGCGACGCGCAAGTAAAAATCTGTCTATAAACCTGGATGTCGTCGTCATAGCGACGTACTTTAATTAGATTCACGAATTTTTTATTTCGTTAACGTAACGTGTTTCTAAATATTCATTGCTTTATAACGTTATTACGATCCGTTTGTTATTCAATATCTTTTTTTTTTGCTGCAATTTTGAATTCTCAGTAGCGGGAATGAGTGCAACACGAGAGAGATTTTTAAGAGAAGAGTATTGTACGGCGAGGTTAATCAGATTTAATACAACAATACGATAAGGTTGTTCTAGGACAAGTTTGCTTTTTGGGTTTCGTTCTAGCACTTTTAACACATTGTATGCCGGCCCCGCGAAAACGCGGATTTGGAAGTCTGTTGCTTTAGCGCCGGGTTTGCGATAATACAACATTCTTCTGTTTGGCGATTTGTTTGTTTCTATTTTTCGTTATCGTTAAATTGCATATAATGAATATGCAAACCAATTTTAGTGTTTTACAATAATGTATAAAATTTTAAATATTTTCTTCACCTACAGTTTTAAATGCCTCAGATGCCACCGGCATACAATGTGTTAAGGATCGGTAAAACGGAGTAGTAGGGATGAGATAAGGTGAGGAAAATTTGGAGTTCAAGGAGTACAAGTGACTTGGGGATCAAAGGACATGGATGGATTATTAGTAAGCGGCAAAATATTTGGAAAGAGATGATTGTTGAGAGGATGACTATTGCGATAAGCAAGCTTGTTAGAATAGATGCGAGTATGATAGCAAGGTATACAACAGTGATACAGTAGCGGACATAAGACGAGAGAACAATATAAAGTTAGTAAATATTGCTTATACATACATTTTTAACGTTACTAAGGTAGAGTATTATTTGTAGATTAACAAAGAATACAAAATTCGTTTATTGTGCTGTGGAGTATGTTTATTTGCTGTACTGCGATTGATTACACTGTGATAGATTGACTGATAGATCGAATGTATGACTGTGATAGATTGAATGTATAACTGTGTCGCGCTCAGGGAAGTTTGAGTTTTGTATTCCCTGAACGCGTCGAGAAGGGGAAAATATGGTGACATGGAAGGGACTCTCTGCGAGTGTTTTCCGGATTCTAATGAGGCTGCAATCAAATACCCGTGGTAATGACGATCGGCTGGCCGTTTGGGCCTAATGACAGACCGATTTTCAGGCCCTGTTGTAAAGTGTTTGATGCAACCCCTTAGAACAACCGCAGAAATTCCGTGTTCCCACAGTGCTATCTTTTTTATACCTCAATTAATTTGTTGTCGTTAAACCCTTCGGTCTTAAACTTTTGTCCCCTACTGTGCATGCGTTCGTCAATTTTTCCTTGCTCCCATTTAGAGCAACACAATTGCTAATAGGGTGCCGTTCACGCGGAGTACTTTGACCGGGAGTATTTAGCACTTAAACGGAAAAATTTAGGCGTTCGTAAAAATCCCCCCGTAATTCCGGCAAATCGAAACTCTCAGACAGCTCTAGCAGATCCTCGAGGGAGGAAAAAGGAGTCTTACGGAGGAAACCGATATTCATTCGTACATAAGAAGGAGAGGGGAGATCGAAGAGAGGGTTGAAGGTTTCGAGTTACACAAGTTTCAGAAACTTCTTTTCTAACGGTGCTTTTAACGATCCATCGAGGCGAGCCTTAGACGATCCTGGCCTGTTCCACCGTGAAAAAGTCTTCCATCAAAGTGTCTGCCTCTCTCTGTAACCCACCACCGCCGTCGACCTGCCTCCCTTTCCCCTTCGGCCTCCTCCCACTTCGTCGAAGTCAACGGGGCTGTTATCGATCGACCGTGAGAGGGCCTTTGTCGTCCTGAAATCCGTTTCGGTTCGCGAGAGCATCGCTGCTCGGCGGTGTTCGAGAGGAGGGGTCAATCGGATAGTTTCTTCCGGGACCCGGGCATGGGAGAGCCTCGTGGACTCGAGACAGAAAGTCAAAATATTCAAGAAGAAAAAGTAAACGATGGATAGAATCAAATGTCTCTATTCTGTATGTCTACCAGCGGTGAGCAACCTTTATTCTGCAGTGGCTAAAATTAAAAACCTAATATTCCATACGGGCTACCATAAAATTATATATATATTTACATATAAAATATATAAAATATATAACATAAAATAATATATAAAACAATAAATAAAATATATAACATAAAATAATATATAAAACAATATATGAAATATATAATATATAAAAGTTAGACAGTGTTCTTTCATTTAATAGAATACAAACAAGGTTAATTAGATTGTTAATATCCGCAACATATATAAAACCCCTCGAAATCGGCGGAGATGCCAAGCATGTTGTTTTCACAGTTATCGAGTCATTACCATTAGGGGGAGTTCCCCTATTACCGGACGGCACCTAATACCGGCACCTAATTTCAAGCAATCACAGATCGGTAATAAAGCGAAAACTGCGGTAGATATGAAATAAACGACGTACAAACGCCATATCCCGGTTGTCGTGATATTATCGATGAGTAACTGCTTGAAATTTCAAATATAATTGGTAATTTGGGGAACTCGCTCTACCTTTATAATCGGCGACACGATATTTGAAATTGACTTAAATAGAATTTAGTTACTTAGTAGTAACAGTAATCACTTAAATAGAATTTAGTTACTTAGTAGTAGCAGTAGTCACTTAAATAGAATTTAGTTACTTAGTAGTAACAGTAGTCACTTAAATAGAATTTAGTTACTTAGTAGTAGCAGTAGTCACTTAAATAGAATTTAGTTACTTAGTAGTAGCAGTAGTCACTTAAATAGAATTTAGTTACTTAGTAGTAGTAGTAGTAGTTACTTAAATAAAATTTAGTTAGTACTAGTAGTAGTAACTTAAATAGAATTTAGATACTTAGTAATAGTACTAATTACTTAAACAGAATTTAGTTAATTAGTGGTAGTAGTAGTAGATACTTAAATAAAATTTAACGAATAGAAACGAAGTGACAACCGCGGCCGGAAGCCAAAAGTGTCTCAGGTCCCCTCGCAGTTCCCGACAGCACTGCGCTAGACGGAACAACGAAACGCTTCTCAACGTGGTCCAGGACGTTCCCGAATGGGATGCACCCCTCACCCTCAGAAATTCAAGCAATTAAAGCGACTCCAAATCGTGACCCCGATGGACGTGACGCGAGACGCTTTGCAACGGGGGTAGTTTCTGACTAGTTTGCATGGGAACTTGTTTAGGGGCTCGCGCTTCGGTCCCCGCTTGATTCATGGCGGGATTTTAGCGAGTTCTTCGCCGAGGAATTAATTGGTGTTGAAGATTGTTGGTCGTTCAGGGGTTTTGGAAAGTTGGGAACGTTAGGAGAGTCGCGGTGAAATAAGGGTTGGTCTTGTCGAGAGGTGTGTTGTGATTGAAAGCAGGATTTTCTGAGAATGCGTATTTTCAGGTCAAATGGAGAATGAGATGAGTTTCGTAGGAAAACTTGTACGATAAAACAAGTCTCGAGAAAAGACTTGCGTGGAAATTAGGTAAAGTGGAAAATGTACGAGAGATAGAATAATAATTCTAAAACCTTCAAAGAGTTAAATGAAATGTAAATGTGAACAATTGAACAAAACTGGATATTAGATTGTTTGATACTTTGTACTCTTAATGTTCTAATATTCTTAATCATCTGTATTTAATTAATTAATTAATTTAACTAGTAAACACCTTTTATAAAGAAGTAATACAGTAAAATTAAAAATAATTAAAATTAAAAGTGAAAATAAAACTGAAAGGAGCACAATTACATATAACCTTATACAGGAGGATAATTGTTCTACATCATAAGAATGTAAACGGAGACTGCGAAGTACTGCAGTGTTTATAATTGAAGATTTGTATTGTTATTTAAAATATTGTTATGTTGTTTAAAAGCAGACGCAAGTCAAAGCATTATAATCAAAACGAGTATTCTAAAAGTTTTTGTGTCACGGTGTAATTGTAGCGCTTATACAGCATGGAAGAAGCAAAGTTAAGAAACCGAAACGCGTGTCAAGTAGCTACGACGTGTTCACTACGCTCGGATGGCTTCGGTAATCGCGAAAGACAATTATTTCGAGCGGCGTTGCTCGTGTTTAACGAAGCTCCCGCTCATTTAATTCCATTTAGTTTAGTTAGATTAGATCGGCGCGGAGATTAACTTTACCCTAGAGGCCGGAACGATTCAGTGATTTAAAGAAGTATTCCTGCAATCACTAAATAAGTACGTTCAACCCTTTCAAATCTACTTCAAATCTGCAAGCTTTCTAGAATTTGCTTTTATTGCATGTGATCAAAGTTTTCATTCTTTAATAAGACTAGTTGTAAATCATGTATTTTTGTTTCTGTCAAGAAGATAATTGTAAAGAATAGTATGTAATAATATAATATTCTTTAAACGCAAAATCAAATCTAAACGGTTTAAAAATATATTTTTTCCATAATTTCCTTCTTTTCACTTTAAATTAAAAATTCGTCAGCCCCTCAGGATACCATTCAATCTGGATTCGTCAAAGTTCATGGCAAAATAAGAGAGAGAGAAAGAAAGAAAGAGAGAGAGAGAGAGAGAGAGAGAGAGACAGAAATCCATTTTTATATCAATACGAACAATACGATATATATTTATCTATTTATATTATTTATATTATAGACTTATATACTTATTATACATTACATATATAAAGTGTTCTAGTTCTCTCTAGAATTGATTACACCGATAAGCAACGAAACGAAACAAACAACTAATTTACCTTGCTACACACGAACATATGTATGGTCCATACGAAACGCAAAGCCTCGTGTCAGGGGATTAACGAGGCTGTAGGGGTGGTCGGATTCGCGAATGAATTTTTCACAAAGGAAAACGGGACAGTCTCGACCTCGAAAACAGCCACTGCTGTGCCCGTTTCTCCCCGGCTAGGGGTTGAACTCCGTCGATATGGCATCGAAGGTGATTCAGGTAGCGAATGCAACCCCTAACAACCATTGGACGGCGTAGTACTCGCGTTTAACGCGTCGGACACGACGAAGAATCGGTGGAAGGGGGGGCACAGGGTGAAGAACGACGAAACAAGAGAGTAGGAGAAGGTTTACAGACAGCGAGCGTTGCTGGGAAGGGGATGAAGGGGGTGTTGGAAGAGGAGAGAAACAGGGTCACGTGAAAATGGGTAAAGAGAGTGAGAAAGATAGAGTAGGCGCGGGGAAGAAGAAAAAACGAGAAAGAGAAAAGGAAGAAGGGTGCGAGCAGGGTTGCAAAGGGGTGAGAAATGCAATGGGGAGAGAAAGAGAGAGAGAGATTTAGAGAGTAAGAGAAACAGAAAGTTGGAAAGAGAGAAAAAGCGTGAGATAAAATAGGTGACGATACTGTGGTTCGTAAGAAAGAAAACAAGGGTGGAAAAGGGACAGAGAAATAAGAGAGGTGGGGAGGGGGTGAGACAGACTGTGGTAAAGAAGGAAAATGAGAGAGAGAGAGAGAGAGATGGCGAGGAGAAAGGAGAGAATGGCAACCAGAGGGAGAGAGAGAGAGAGAGAGAGAAAGAGGAAGCTGGTAGGGGTGAGTTTCTGTCGCTCGATAACGCCTCCGCTTCTGCTCCGTCATCATCCTCTCTTCCTCTCTCTCCCTTTCGTTCCTTTACACTCTCCGGTCCGTTCCTCCATTTGCTCTGTCGAATCTTAAAATTCAGGAACAATTGAAATGAAGAATTATTCAGCTGAAGTGATCCCTCTCAATTACGTTCGTTAAATAAACTCTGATTGTACAGGGCGATACAAAAGTAGACACTGTAGATTCTGATGAAACTTTAAAGTTGAATACGACCTACTAATGCGAAGCTTGAGAACTACATTTATTAAGTAAATTATAATTGTACAAGTGTCTGTTAAACGATTCTTTATTATACAGGTTGATTCAAAAGTAAATATCGTAGAATTGAACAAAACGTAAGAATTGAAATTAATTATAAAGTGTCAAAAATCGTCAAGGCAGTTTTCTCCGCACACTTAATAATTCTAATTTTATTAATAAATTTACTTTACAACGAATTTAAAACTAAACAATTTTAAAATTTTGCGTTAATCCATTAGTACGGAATTTAGTAGTTAAATGTGATCGAGCGTTAAATATGGTTGCCAGCGTCTTCCATTAATCACCACTACCCCCGTAATGTCTCTGTACAATTTTTTTATTACAGTCACGAATACACCTTCGTCCTGTGTATCTGTACGCGTACAAAAACAAAGGGGTTCGATTCTTTTGCGAGGGGTTAGAAAATAAACGAGGAGGAAGCACGCATCGATGGTCCGCTTTATCTTCGATCCAGCGAGGGGTCGAAATCGTCGTTTCGCGGCCACAGCCGAGAAATGGCGGCCATGTATCAAGCGTGGCAACGGTAATTATGTTGCCCGCTGGAAAATGGTCTGGCTGGGACTGTATCTGGCCCGTGGATCGTGGCTTCACGAGCAAAAATCGCTCGGCGTTCGTGCAGATCGACGATACTAGACGATCCTTCTTATCGCGCGAAGTCCGATATCCCGTATGTGTTCCGGTATCGCGCATTCGATCGAACCGGTACAATTGGAATAATGCTTTTAGTGATTTATTTATTTATTTATTTACTTGGATATAGAACACTTTGGTGCATAAAATATAATTGCGAAAAAATTAACAGTCGAGCGGTATAATTTTTAGAATTTTACAATGTATACAAAAATACCGCTTAATTTAGTTAAATTCAAAGTTATTTATTTTATGTTGCTTATTATTATTACTGTTACTATTCTGTCAAGGTTATTATTGTTATTTTATTATTGGGTATTGTTATAAGGTTATTAATATAGGATAAGAGGGTAGCGAAGGAGGAAACATAAGTGGATAGAAGGATCGAGTGGGATAGAGTGGTGGATGGTGCGAATGTGATAAGTGCAAGTTTAAGTTTAAGTTAAAGAAATGTAAAGATACGGAAGCTTTGTACTACTATATGGAAAGCAAATAAAGAGATACAATACAATACGATACTAATGGGTTCCTCTACCCGTCAATAAATAACTGAATAAATTTTTTTACATGAATTTTTAATTAACACTACAGCTACCAACGATTAAGGTGTGTTTATTGGAGACCAAGAAATCAAATTGAAAGCTGTACG
Source organism: Tetrapedia diversipes (assembly GCA_033822845.1). Lineage (NCBI taxonomy): Eukaryota > Metazoa > Arthropoda > Insecta > Hymenoptera > Apidae > Tetrapedia > Tetrapedia diversipes. Next base: position 205,294 of record JAOPTO010000540.1, on the reverse strand, counting down.
AGAAAGATACCTAATATAAGGGAAACAAATTTTAACAATCATAGTGAAAATCATAATAAATTTTCAAAGATGTAGGTATCACTATAAGTTTACCACGTTTTTCTGAAAAATTACAAGCTGGGTCATTTTGACCCCCCCTTGGTGGTTCTAGTGTTAAGATTGGCGGTCGCGTTTCACTGATCACCCTGTCCATTCGCGTTCTTTTTACGTTCGCGCAACGTTTCACGTTGACTTCACTTTTTTTAACCACTGTCCCGTGTTATTGAATCGTCCAGCGTTGTCTGGCGAAAGACAATATTTGCCGTTCGTAGTGTTGTCGTAAAATATTTTCCACGATTTCGTTGAAAGCGAGCAAATAGTGGTTCTTCGTGGCGGATCGATCGGAAGGTCGTTCGAACGTCGTCGAAATCGTTCGTCGATCGCTGTCGCAATGACCAAAAGGACTACAGTGCGCGACAAAATGATAGTACAGCCTACGATTTACAGTGTTTCTCGAGTAACTTCAAAGAGGTATATCTCGGCAAAAGAACATCGTACAATTAAAAGTCAAATTTGACTTTATAGGGGAAGGTTAGTACTATACGGAGCTATTTACAAAAATATTGGACAAATGTTACCACTTATGGAATATCAACGTAAACATAAGGAAAATCCATACTTTCTATCCATTTATCTCCTAAACTTAATGCGGCAAGCTACTTCTGGGATCAGAATTGAATTCAACGCATGAAAATGTATAAGAAACCTTTGTCATCTCAAACAACGAAGTTTCTTTGATCTCTTTTTTCCTACCCGCGCTATTATTTAGCCGCACCTAGTTTTCACATAAAAAGGTTAAATTTTCCGTAAAAAATATAACCTGTGATTAATCTATTATTAACCGTTTGAGTCCCAGGGGGTTTTGAAAAGCACTGTCGAAAAATCCCGAACAGCGCAACCGCACTTTCTCTAAATGAGTACGAAAAGACCTAAGCAGCGCGATAGCGCTTGTTTTATTTTATGTCGAGAAATACCAAGCGGCGCAATAGCGCTTGTATTTAAATTTTTATTTTATAATGTATTATTGCATTATTATAGTATTATTCTACCTATTGTAAAATGTACTATTTACATTAAAAGGAGCTGTGTGATGTGCTCGCTTTAGTAAATTTGAATGCGCTTCGACAATCAGTAACGCACCGTCAGTTGTCCACAACGTTCGAAATGTGCTGGGTTTTCTCAATATAAAATTTCAACAGCGCGATCGCGTTGCTTGGGACTCGAACTGTTGAGGTATAGGAAACTTATTTCTACCTGAAAACTCTCCATACTGAAATGGTTTAGGGGGTAGCAGGTATAAAGTGTTTGCGCTGTCGCCGCTTTTAGTTAGTCCATTGCTATTTGTATTGTGCGCCAGTCATATAGACCACCGATATACTTCATTAATAAATATATAGTTCATTTTTCGTTATTTAATTTCTTTTTCACATAACCCCTCAACACAAACGTGTTAAGAAAGAGATACTGCGTACAAAATTTGTGAACATTACGTTAGATTCAAGAAACACCGAAAATCATATGTTGCGCTACCATTTTGTCGCGTACTGTAGTCCCGTACCGAGCGGGCAGAAATAACTTCGTCCCCGGTGTGTTGGCGGAATTGACCGGTGTTATCGGGAAAACCGAATCTCATGAATCGCGCGAAAGCTGTCGCGACCTCGCGAACGGGGAAAAAAGGTTTCGGCCAGCTGCGACTCCGCCTATCTTATCGCGCCACATGTTGGCCCTTCGTTTCGATTATTGTTTACTAAAAAAGAGAGAAAGAAAGAAAGAATCGAACGATGAAAGGGGGGGAATAACAGAATCGAAACGCACGGTATCTATAATTTTTAGAGCGAAAGAACTGTGGGTACAAATGTAGCTTCGATTAGTACAAGTGAAAGGTTATGTATGGGGGAAGATTGAATGTAGAAGTTGGGAAGAATGGAGAACAAAAGAAGGCGAGTATGTGCGTTATGAACGAAAAAGTATGTGTGCAGCGGGCATGAGCGATGAGTGAAATATTTAAGATTAACGTTAATTATAATAAACATAATTACTGTTAGAATAAAATTTATTATATTCAATAACCTCCATTAATCTCCACAAGAACGAATCTTACTGAAGAGAAACTTTATTAAATTGATTGGTCAAATTTCTAAAAGAAATTCCTAAAGATTTCTTAAAAAAAAAAATCTTATTTATTCTTAATTATTTTTATTTTCTTATTTAATTCTTCTTTCTTTCTTTATTTATTTACAGATGAGAACCCTTTGGTTCGCAAAACAGAAAGATTACTAGGCGAGTAAGATTTCGTATAAACAGCGTTTGAAAGAATGAAAAGATAGGAAAAGATCAACACAGTTGCAGATGTAATTCGCTGTCATTATAAACTTCCGTTAATGCATGCAATTAAAATTTTAGTTACACTTTTGCGAAAGAAAAAAAGGTCTCCAACGATTTTTCTCCGAAGTTCACGTAAAATGAACGTTTCGAAACTCCCTCGGAGCCTGAAGCGTTCCAAATTGATGTATAAAATTCGTAATGGAGCGAACGGCAGGAAAAATGGTAGCAACGTTTGTTATCGAGCTGCTGGCATGTTGTCAAGCATTAAGCTCGATGCATTTGCATCGTGCCTCCCCTCCCTCTTATCGGCTCCAAATCGACCGATCACGGGATACGGTTCGACGAAAAGAGGAGAGAGAGAGAGACAAATAAAAAATAGAAACGGCAACGAATGCATCAGTTCCCGCGATAGATCGCGACGTCGCATCGATTTTAAACTCGCACACTTATGTCTGATGAGCCTCGATGGCTGACATACACGGAAATAGCCGCGGGGGTCATCCCATTAAGTAATCTGACATAGATTACGGAATCGATATCGTGGATTAATCCGCCCTCGTCGGTGTAGCCACCGTTTTAGCCGTGTACAGCCATCCCTTCGCGGCATTGTCTGGGAAAACGTTTGGAGATCGGAAATAGAACGGAGCCTTTAAATATATCCCCTGTCGACCAGCATTTTTTCATATCTCTCCTCTAAATTTAGCTTTGCATTCTCCGACGGTTCGTCTTTAATAAGTTTTTCCTTTTTCCCGAATCACGAGTCAAATTGAACAGAGTAGATCGCAGTAGTAATGAAGTGTCATGCTTTATTAATGAACATAAGCCTTTTCATACACAAAAAATAGCAGCACATGTTTAAATGTATACAAAAATAACGTTTACGGTATATTATATTATATTACAGACCAGTTCTTAAACAGATTTAGCAGAGAACTCCTACAAGGTTCTAAACTTTCATTAAAAAGAATTAATCTCGTTTCGATGGTAGTTCGTAATCTATTAATACAGTTATTTAAGTCTATAGACGTACGATAAGGAGTAATGCAAAAAAAATCGAAGTCCCAAAGAAATCCTTTAAGAGTGTAGAATTTAAACTGTTCAAGCAGCAAAGGACAGACAATAATGCAGTTACATTGAAGAAAAAAAATATTTTTTATAATCCTTTCGATTTGTTGAACTTTAAGACAAGGATCATCAAATGCAATATAAATCGTTGTATATCGTCTATTTTTTTTTTCTTTATTCTACTTAAAAACACATAAATCGCCCGTAAAACATATTACGAAGTAATCATCTCATCTTGCACACTACGACCTATTGTTTCGATGTTTCGCAGTCGATGGGCTGTTAACACAACGTCTGTAAGCTAACACGTACGATCGCCGATAAAATAGCCAAGCGAACAGGCAAAAGAAGACAGTTTCCGCGGTTGGAAATTTATTTTAAGCCGATTACGGTTTCTGCAGGAACTCGAGGCATTTAGCCGGCTGTGTACCGCGATAATTTCGGTGCACGCCTGGAAACAGGAGCCTACAGAGAGGACGACGACAAGCGTCTAAGCAAGTGAAGCCAGCGCGACGCGACGACCTGGCCCGGTGTATACAAATAACGTAGAGACTGACGCGTTGGAAGTCACTTCCTCATTAGAGCAGCAGCCAGCTCTCACACATGCTTTCAAAGCATGATTTATAGAGGGTTAGCGGGATGACACGCATCCAGCACGGGCGGATTATGCACATCGGCTCGTGGACTGAATTTAGCGCGGTTGCATATGAAAGCGACTGGTGGATACCAATTGTTTGCGTGTAATGATGCCCGACGCAATTTGCATCCTTCTAGGGTTGGCTGGTTCAATGATTGACGGTGCTTTATTTTTATGAGTGTTAGAGTATAACTGTAGGATGCGATCGAGTGGATGCGAGTTCAGGAAAATGTGAAGAGTGCTTGAGTTGAGCGATAGCCGGGTGAATGCAAACTGTTTGGACTCGAGTGTTTCTAAGGCGCGGAAGATGAGCACTTGAGAGAACGACGCGACTGAGGAATTTTGGGTGAACGTGACCGCGAATGCATCGTGTGAGAAAAGTTGACAATTAGAAAGACAGGAAATGAGTATTTGGCAGAATATATGAGATTGTGGGCTCCAAGGGCCCATGAGGTTGTCATTGGGTTTTATGTAACTTCCAGGATCTCATTTGCCAAAGTTAGGTACATAGGAAGTTGGGGCACCTATGTGAGGTGGAGATGAGGGGTGTAGGGGTAAGGAGAGTAGATGACGAAGGGATTAGGGGGTGATAGTAGGGCCTCAGGTGGGCCTTATCCTCGATAATTTAGGGATCTATCCTTCGGTTGAATTCGAAGGTCTTCTTCATCCTCTTGCAGAGGGATATCCTTGAACCGATGTAACCTTTTTCCATACTGAATCTATAATGTTAAGGGTCACTGTAAAAGTATAAAGCGATCCAAGAACTTTCGTACAAATTTTCCCACAGAAAGCGGTCACCTTTTTGTACTCATGTGTCCCATCTTTCGTTGGAGTTTACAGGGTTTCTTCGTCCCCTCGAAGAATGGATGATCTCAAACCAATTTACCCTTCCTCCATATTAAATCGGTAGCGTTAAGAGTCACTCTAAAGCGGCAAAGTGACTCGCGAGCTTCCAAATTTCCGGGCAAAAAGTGACGTCTTTTTTGCACCTACTTCGTGCTAATATTAAAGTTCCTTTGTTCAGAGGATATTGCATCGCGCCGATACTCCACGCTGGATATCAGCGGCGTCAGGTGGTGGAACATACATAGTTGAGCGGGCAAGATGTCCGAAGTTCCTCGTTGGAATGCTGGTGCCGATGCAGCGATGGGAGCTGGTTATCGATAAGATATCGACGATGCAGATAGAAACGAACATCTTGGAATATTCCAGAATATTTGAATATTCCCCCGAACTTCCGTTCGCAGCACACTTTGTTACACAACTCGCTGTGAATAACGATTGCAGAAGCTTCGAAATGAAATTTTTTAACGACGAGGTAAACGAGGCTGTGCAAGGGGGTGGTGAGCAACGTTATCGGTAGAGTCTTCGGTCGGGTCGATCGATTCATTTTCGAAGTCCACGAGGGACACGTTTGCTCCGTAACCCCGTGGAACAATGCGGTCGTGCCATAGTTAGACCGCGTGGCATAGGTTCTCGCTAATAATCCGCCTCGATATATTTAGGCCGATCGATATAGACGGACGTGTGCGCCGCGCTTTACACGCGGACCTGTATGTCGCTCTCGCGAACAGCTACAGTAGCGGACATAAGTTTAAGACGACAGGGTTATATATAAAACATAGAGTACAGGTGCCCCTCAAGTTTCGCACAATTCGCTATTTCGCACATTTTTGAAAATTCAACTTTTTAACACTAGAACTACCAGAGCAGTCAAAATGACCAATTGGTGATTATTCATAACAGCCTTATAAATTCACTGCGGTAAAGCTTCTAAAATTTATTATGATTTTCTGCAGAAAGTATAAATAAAGATTTGTTTTCCATGTATTCAATATTTTTTCGTGTAATTTTCAATTTGATCTCTTTAAATAATTTCATCTCTTGCAAATAAGTTTACTATAATTGTCGGTAGTTCTAGTGTTAAGCCTTTAAACGAGGTCTCGAACTAAATTTTGCGTTAAAAAATAAAATAGAATGTTAACGAAAGGATCATGTACATTTATAAGTTTGTTTCTTCTCGACGTAACGCTTTCAGTTTTCGGCGAGCGTTTCCACAAAACTGTACCGCTACCCGGTATTGCTGGTAGATTTTATTAAAAAAGTTTCCGAGTGTAAAGGGTTAAAGCTGAATTTCATTACGAACATACAACTATTGGATGATAATATCTGTGCCACGGGGTGAAATCGCAACCGCACGGCAAGAGGTTAAAAGCGTAGGTGGAAGAAAATCAACCGTTTCGCGAGGAGAATGGGAAACTGTGGGCGTAGAATGGCCAACGAGCTCTAAAGCGATCGTTTAAGCAGCGACAAAGAGGAACAGCCGCAAAAAAGGCGGAAACGACAAGTGAAAAGCGTAAAAATGGCGCGGCAGCTTCCATCGGTTGGACCACCTAATTTAGATTTCGGCACAAAAATAATTCAGGTTTCTGGGTTATCGATTCCAGAAAAAGGAGAACCGTGTCCCGTGATATTTCTTTCTGTCAAATCACTTCCGCCTAACTTCCCACGTATCCATTCTTCGTTCAACAATCATCTTGTCCCGGCTCGATACGGTTACTCACAAAATCAATCACCTAATTTACCGTCAATCGTATTCTTTTGTCCTGAAATCCACACGTAAAATTTACCTCTCAATTGTTCTTAGAAAAAATTTCACCAAATTAAATCGACACTCAAATTCAGTAATTATAACGCTTACAGAAGATTAGAAAGAAAATGGCGAATCGACCTCAAATGAAAGCTAACTTATCTCGAAATTAGGTTTTGTCCACCCAAAATTCCTTAATCGCGACGTTTTCTCAAGTGCTTATCTTTGGGACTCAGAAACTCTCTAGTCCAAATGTTCTACGTTCACACGGCTATCGCTCAACTCAACCACTCTTCACGCTTTCCTACAATCGTACCCATTCAATCGCGTTCCTGCATTAGCATAGCAAAAAGGGGGCCCGATTCAACAGAGCACGATAACGTTCCCAGAGCGAATCTCCATTTCCAGACGATATTGTCTCGCAAACGCTTCGAAATCCCTGCCGGTATTCAATTCGAATGCGTCGACAACAGAGAGACGGGGTCCCACAGATAGAAAGGAAGGCTAACGAGGACGTTCGAGTTCCGTTTTTCCTAAAACAGGACTTACGACGACTCCGTTTCGCATCTTTAATGTATGCGACGACCCTAATACCGCTTCCAAGACCAGATGCTGAAAAAGGGAGGAAGAACGGGGGGATAGAGGGGGTTAGGAAGAGAAAGAGAGACGTGGCTTCCGTCGTGAGATGGAACAGAGTTCGGGGAGGGTTACCGACACAGGAAGCGCAACAATAAGTCGCCGGTCATGGGAGCGCCTTCCTTTTTTCCACAGCTTCCTCGACTTCCCTGAAGCTGGCAATGGGAAAACATTTTTTCCAACGCAATTACTTCGAACGAAATTCATGTTGATTTTCGCATAAACGAACGGGATTAGCATTTTTTAATGTACAGTAGCGGACAATAGTTTAAAACCAAAGGGTCAACGAAAACAAATTAATTAATTTATAAGAAATAGCGCGATGAACAAAATTCGTATTTTATACTAATCAACAAATAGTGTCCTACCATAATAACAATAAAAATGATTACACAGATAATATTTGCAAACCGTATGTTTTGATTTACATAATACTAAATTGTTGAGGTCGTATAAAAATGGAATAGAATTGAGATCGATTACCAATCTACACTTGCTCTAATTGATGTGGACAGCGTTCGTGTGGTTGGGAAGCGTTGGAATGTTTCGTAGAGGATCAAAGGTTTCAGAAAAAGTGTTTTCACAGGGGCAGGCACCCTTTGCTAGACACGGTACTGAACGACAGCTGCGTTCGAGATGAATTGAAAGCAGCGGTATGCGCACAGAGAGCAGCAGCCATTAAAGAGACCACTTCAGTGACATTAAGTTATGAACAGAAGCCCGTGGTCAGCGGTGGTACGTGGTTTGTCTCACTTTTTCAGCAGTCGAAATTGGTCGACTAATCTGCTCTTATTAAAATTTCTTGCTTGCCAGAAACAAAGAGCCGCATTGAGGAACAACATTCGATAAAGAATAAATTGTCGTACGAGTTCCCTCAGTGGGAAAAACATACAAATTTTCAGTAAAAACAATTGGATTTCGTAGTAGGCATGCCGTGAAACAATTTTGGGATATTCGAGATAACGTAATATCGTAGACGTCGACGGTAACAAATCGCAATGAAATGTAAAAATTTCGAAACGTAACTGCACAGTTTCATTTCATTTCATTTTTACTGTCCTAAACATTGTCGCAAAATTAAGCGTCGAAGAGGATACAATAGATGCTCGACAATATAGATTCTCGTTTAATTTTGCGGCGAACAAAACCTTTACGGCAGCCTGACGTCAAGAATTTCGTAGGCATTCTGTTTCGCACGGTAAAAGGAAAGGGTTGTCGAGGGTAGCGAGGCTGTCGGGAACGGTGCACGCGTCGAAGTTTGATAGCAATCGAGTTCCCAGGCGAGGCAATCAAGTTCTTGAGTGCAAATGACACAAGACCCAGTTTTCGCTGGACGTCCGGTCGATTTGGAGCCGGGCTGTTCCATTGAAAGGCGAGTAGGGAACGCGATACGGACCTAGTGCAACCGCAAATTGAGTTTTAGGATGCTCGCGCAGGCCAACTACGAGGAATCAACGACGATCCAGGGCTGAGATACGAGAAACTAGATTTCGAAACGGGTTAAAAAGAATTACAGGGGAGGGTTGAGTAATAGAGACATTCCGGAAACTGTCAAATCCCGAATTGTTCTGTCTTTTTTTCAAACTTTTTTAATCCCTTTCCCTCAGAGATCACTACTCACGTTTAGAAGAGCTAGTCACCTCCTAAAAGCGTAGGTAATCATTTTACTTTCATTAGTTTACGTTAGACGATAAATTATTTCGTTAAGTATTTCAATTCTGTGTACAGTAGCGGACAAAAGTTTAAGACCAAACAGTCAAAGAAATTAAACTAATTAATTTATAAGGAATAGTATGGTAAATAGAATTTTCATTCATATAATATAATAATAAAAATGAATCTATGGACAATAATTGCAGACCATAAAACTATGTTCTACATTGTCCTCCACTGTATGTGTCTTTGCTGTATTTAAAAAAAAATCGCTTTCATCTCTGTATCAAAGGAATTTTTGATCTAACGATTTTGCCGCAAAAGAGCTGAAGCTGTTCCAAATCTCCCGTTTGAGCCCCCTTGGGTTACCACTGATAATAAACAGTGATAACGTAAGCTAAATACAGGTTACGAAAATCACAAAAACTTCCCGACATGCCTAACGCGTACCGTCTACTATCGTTCCTTAAAATAGCCTCGCAATCACTCGATCCGCCGTTTTTTCTTTCCACCAGCTCGCGGCGAGGGCCTCCACGGGCTCCGGTAGCGAGGAGGCAATCAGCAACTAATTTTTCATTCACCGGGAACCATGTCAAGTGAGCAATTAGATCCGAGGGGTTGCTGTTATTCCATGCAATTCCTACCGACAAACGCAAGAAAACGCCGCTCCAAACGGAATTTTTAATACACCGCGAATCCAGGCACACGCGACGCGGATCAGCCGTTTGTTTTCTGGGACACAGTGGCTGAGCGTGGCAAATTTAAGGATTCCAACGAAATTTAGTTCCCTCTCGCCACGTTTCGATAATGCGATTCCGTTCGATCGTATAAAGCACTTATCCACTTCAAAGCTTGAATTTACTCGTACCCGAAGTAATTGATTGCGCGCGATATGTATATATCTCTTGAGACAAAGGCATTCGCGTTAGCTTTGGAGCTGGAAATTAAATTAATAATGCTCACTTCTCCCCTGCGCTCCCCTTCCTCTTTCTCTCTCTCTCTTTCTATCTCGATCTCATTCTCAAAAGATAGCTGAGGAAAGAACAGAAGAGGAAAACTGTTCGTTAGCAGTAAACGCAAACGCGAGCCCAACCGAGTTTAATTTCCGTGGTTTTCCCGTTTTTTGGCGGGATACAACGGCAACAAGAGAAAAACAGGGTAAGAGAGAGAGAAAGAGAAGCAGAGAGAGAGAGAGACAGTAAGGGAGCAAAAGGAAGAGAAAGAGTGAGAGAGGGAGAAGCAGAGAGAGAGAGAGACAGTAAGGGAGCAAAAGGAAGAGAAAGAGTGAGAGAGGGAGAAGCAGAGAGAGAGACAGTGGGGGAGCAAAAGGAAGAGAAAGAGTGAGAGAGAGAGAAAGAGAGGCAGAGAGAGAGAGAAAGAGAAGCAGAGAGAGAGAGAAAGAAAAGCAGAGAGAGAGACAGTAAGGGAGCAAAAGGAAGAGAGAGAGAGTGAGAGGGAACGAGGAAAGAGAGGAGAGGAAGAGAGAGAGAGAAAGAGAGGGAGAGAGAGGATCAGGTTGGAGAAACGATAGTATTCCAAAAGTTGCGCAGCATTTTTTTACGACCCACTTCGGGGACGCGCCAATTCCATGGCACGAGACGCGACAGAAAAGGAAAATTAATTTCGCCTCTCCCCGTTCCCCTATCCAGCCGTTTAATGCGTTTTTTCCACTTCCCATCCTGAAGTTTCCGATGTTAATGGCTCCACAGGGGGATGAACCACGAGCTTCGCAACCGAGGGGAAGGGAATTAAATATTGATGGTAACGACGATTCCGTTCCCTTTAAACTCCATGAAAATTAGTTGGAGCTGTCTTCGATGTATGAGATAACACGTAAATAATGTTATTCCTAGATCGCCGAGCCAACTATAGACCGTCGAACCTTAAAATAGTACAAATCCAGTTTCTCATCGATTCATTGCGAAAGCTTGAAACCTATCGCTATGGTGTAACTGTTTTCCGCTCTATCGCATCTATTCAATAATACATAACAAGAATACGATCCCTGAGGTAGACGTTACGTATCGCAAAGTGAAATCTGAAAAATGTTTACCAAATAATCGGATACATGTACAAAAAGGGAATTTTAAATCCAAAATAGAATACAGTCCTATTTCACTTTATTCGTGGTTGGTATGGATGAGAGATTAGTATATCGCTTTCGAAATTTTCCCAATTTTAATAATTCGCCTTGCGCAGTGAAAGTTTGCTGTTAATGAAGAGGTTGATGTTGCGAGTTGTTCCAGATGTTAAACTGATTGAATGACAGAGTTATTATAAATAAAGAAATCCGTGTTTCAACGTTTTTGGAAAATCAACTCCCAAGGGGGTAAAATAAGGGATGAAAGTTTGTTTGAAAATCTGCCGATTTCGAAGCAAGCTCTATAAAAATTAATAAGTATTTAACATTCCGGTTAAAATTAAAGTTAAGATCTCGCAAAATTTGATATCTCTTGAAAATAGTTAAAATTGTATTTTAATATTGTTTTCAACAGAATACCACTAAATCTAAAAATCTAATTTAGAACATAACACACTTTGCAGCGAAACAATGGAGTAATTATCCAACGAGAAGACAACTGTGTTTAATCAATTATTTGTCTAAGCAATTGGATTACCCTATCGGAACGAATAAATCGTGTTTGACTAATGCTATTCCGAACCTCGTCTCGGTTCGCTTTACTTTCGCTCGTTCCCCTGTCCAGTTCCATGTCCAGCAGCGCGCACAAATCAAGCCTCGGCGACGCCCATAAACGACACCAAAATACTTCCCGTGTCCCTGTCCCCGATCCACCGTAATCTCCCGCAAACCGCCTAATCTCGTTCACCTGACACGTCGATTTCGTGTTCCCATCGGGTTCCCAGCACGGCGTTTCGTCCATCGATATTCTAATCCAGCCGTACTCAACCATTTTTTTTTTAACGCCACATACACGCTTATGTCTGCTACGTTTAGCGGACCGTAACGTAGTAATAACGTGGTAATGTGAAAAATGATATTCAAAATCTAAATGTATTCGAACGTTTATTTAAATGTTAATGTAACTTTTGATATTGAGATAAACTTCTAACTATTTTTCATTCATCTCAGTCTTTACAATTTGTTCGTTGACGACATTTGGTAAATTGAATGATCGATGTCCGACGGTAATATCACGTAGACGTTGTCCTCGGTTAGGTCAATGACTAGAATCATCAATAAATTAATTCACCTTTACAATGTCATGTCCTATCCCACATTCTCTACTATTCTCTTAAAATGAGTGTCTCTGGTCGTATGTACATATACGGTAGCGAACAAAACTTTAGAACGAAAGAACAATGTGAAACATGGTTTTATGTTTTGCAAACATTGTCTATGGCATATTTATTTTTGTTATTATTATTTGTAGAACACTATCTATCGATTAGCACGGAATACGAATTTTGTTTATCGCACAATTTTTTATCAATAACATCTTTGTCCGCTACTACAAAAGCTTGGATGACCGGATGTGGCTCGCGCATTCAGCATGGCTGACCTAACCTATAATTCGCGGATCCCGTTGAACGCGTCCCAGGGTGCGCCGGAATTACGCAATTTCACGGTCGATCGTCAGGACGCGTGGTGTCGTTTGTTGTCTGGTAAGAAAATCTCGCGCTGCCCTGTTCCTGTGCACCGTGACCGGATGCCGTTCGGTCTAAGAAGGAATAAACCGTGGGCAGACGGCCAGAGGATCCGCCTCTCCGCGAGATTCCTTCGCTCTTTGCCTACCGGGTGACTCATGTGCGCGCACCGCGGCCAAAAATATGCCTAGAGCCACGCTGACGAACCGTGACGGAAACATTGACGAGGCAGAACGGTCGGCACGACGCTCGATTGACTCGAATTGACTCGGATGGAAGATTGATCTGATGGACGAGGGGAGAGCTGTTTGAAAGAATCGTGCTGCGATACGGGTAATTTCTATTTCGACGCTTCGCTGTGCGGTCAGGAATTATACGCGTGACAGGAAACACTGTTGTTATTGTTACGTGTATTATTTATTAGTAGTAGTTGTTGTTGCTGTTATTATTATTCATATAACTGGTATTTATTTATTTATTTTATTTATACGAGATTATTCCATTAGAGAATTATAGGGAAATTATTAGAGTGAGGTATGAAAATTTAATAATGGTAACAGTGAAAAATAAAAATATATAGATGGAAAAGAAGTGTGTAAAAATAAGACAATTTTACAGAGAAGAGCGATGTTTTATAGAGTGAATAGATTGGCTGAATAGATCTAGGGTGGGATAGGTGTTGTTAACATTAATTGTATTTTATATAATTATTAACATTCATTAAACGGGAAGCCCCGTTAGTGAATATAAGTAGCAATTTAACGTCCATAAACATTTACATGACATCATAGAAATGTGATGTAGGGTTAAATAGGTTACAGAACAGATAGTGTTGTTATTATCGATAATGTCACCAGTGTTAGAATTGTTGTATAGTTATTGTTATAATTTCTATCACCGTTGGTATTGTTGTTATTATTACTGCCACTGTGCCTGTATTATTACTGTTATTACCGTCACCATGCTACAGTTTTATAATCTTCCACGAATTCGCATCGACGCTTCGGTGATTAGTATAACTGATTGTATCGATCGTGTTGCAATCTTCGATTATTATCGTCCATCATTGGGCAGCGTTGTAGCTAAGGAATTATATTGTTAACAAGCAGGTGTGTAGCATGTACAACTGATTCTTGTAGCGGTATCTATATAAGTATGTATATGCGTTCTAATGTATTCATTCCTATGCCATTTAGTATTGCAATGTCAGTTAGCTTTAGTTTTCTTTTTTTCTATTAATAAAAGCGATATCTGTTAATGTAGCTGTTCCGTGTTTTTCTTTTTACCAGCAATGATAACTCAGTAACGACTCTTTTATATTCCAGGGTATCATAACCTAGTTTCCTTATCGGACCATAATTATAATCAGTGCTATAATCGTTGGACTTCGTGCGTTATATATCGCAGGAATCTATGTTGTATTCTTCGTTTAATAAAATATGTAGACCACCGTTCAAATACAATAGAGATATTCTTTGTTTATGACGAAGCTTAATTTTACCAGTAACGATCGTTTCGATTCAGGAAATCGAGTTGGTCAGAAATATAAATTATGATAGATACAGTAGCGGACAAAAGTTTAATGTAAATCATAATTTTACGGTCCGCAAATATTATTTATTTATTCATTTTTATTGTCATTATGGTGGAACTCTATTTATTGATTAGCATAGAATACGAATTTTATTTATACTGTCAATTTCTTATTAATTAATTAATTTATTTTCTTTAACCATTTGGTCTTAAACTTTTGCCTGCTACTGTATAATATTCAAATGCTTTGCGTTTGTCACACTGTTAAAGCATGGAGTATATCGACTGCTGTCGAGGGAATGGCAAAGCAAGGAATTGAGTATTAATGAATTTGAAAGTTAATCGATGACCGCAGTATTAACGTTAAGCAATTTTTCCCGCGAGATTGTGTTAAGTTTCTTAATAAGAACAAGTTTTAAAGTGGAGCATCGGGGAACGTCGAAACTTTATTGGAGCATTATTGAAAATACACACTCTCCTGGAAACCATTTTCCAGAGTTTGATTCTGCGTAATTTACGAGGCGAGCGTGCATTAATGCCGCTGCCATGACGATAATCAGAGGCAAACTGTAAACATTCCAAAAATAAAGCCTCCACAGACTTTATTCGTTTTTCAAGTGTGCACAGAAGTTCCCTTTGTTCCGTAATGAAAAATAAAAAGGGGAAGAAAAAGTACGTAATTTTAAACGAACATTTATAAACATTCATTCAACAAATTCAACAAAAACCAGGTTAAAGATCATTATGCTGTAAATCTGAATTACACCACTCCTTACCTAAATATTTTTCTGTTATTGCACAATGAAGTTCAGGTTAGATCATACAGCCCTCGTTAAGTAGGTTAAAAAATTATTCTTACAATCCACCTTTCAAGTAACTAACATATTTCAACAAATTTCTAAGCCAGTAGGCTGTCTTTGTAACACCAATAAATTTTATAAAAAAAAAAAAAGGAAATTCAGTAGGCTGACGCTACCTATGTCTTTTAATCTATAATATCTTAAATAAAATCCATGGTGAATAAAAAATTCATATCAATTCAAATTTCAATCCATCCTTCTTTAAAAGCCCCCGTAAAACTAAATTCCATCGAGTAACTCGTCTGTGCACCCTTTCCTGGCCGAGAGCCCTAGTCTGAGGTTGAAAACGAGTATTTTCGCTTGGTTCACTCTCGAAAACTGCGTCAACCAGCCTGTTCTCCGGTGTACCAGTACAGCGAAGAATTAAATGGCTCGATTAAGGCCCGTATAACGGCGCTCACGTAACGCTCGTATGAACGTAACGTAACGTCTTTACGAACGTAACGGCTCTCCTCTTTCGGGAAACCCTTCCGCAAAGTTTCCTTTGGGGAGCGAACCAGGAAAAGCTCGAGGAGACAACGGGTTTTACGAGAGGGATGGTCTCGTTCGACAGATACTGATTTAATCCTAGATAACTAAACTTAAATCAGTGTTACTCTGTAATTAATCATTCGACTCACAGACTATGAATTAAAAACATATACATTTTTGTATTTCCTTTAATTATTTAAAACAAATTAGCGTAACTGAAGAAAAGTATTGTATTATATTTTAATTAAAAAATAGAGAAGTGGAAAAAAATTAGCCTTTGCAATCTTGGCAGATGTTAAACGATCTTTGCAATGATCTCGAATTCGTAAAAGTGGTAGAGGTCGATAGTTTATTGGACGAATCGTTTAGTTATCTAGGGTTAACGCTTCGACACACTTCGGCTACGACATTACATAAATATATGACAGGCTTCGCGAACAGCTAACATATTGATCCATTCTCTCTCGAAGGTAATGCGTACAGGTCTTGCCGAAGGAAACGCAGAAGAGCGTGTCGGGAGTTGGACAAGACTTGTTGCGAGGTCAGCAATTGAGAATGCCTGAGGGGCTGGCTGTCGATGTGACAGTCTGTTTATGCGACACGTTTATGCGATTGGGTTAAATAGTCGGGCACGAGAGATCGAAGGTTATAAAGAACGACTGATGATCGTTCAAGAAGAGATTTCAAGTTGAAAATATCGAGGGAATCGTTACATCGGTGGCTCCCCCTTCGCGCCGCATTTTTGGCCAATCAATAAGCGCGTCTATTACAAAGCGTCGAAAAAAGCAACGGGCCATTAAAGATAGATCGATAGGTTTCTTAGCGACAAGGGCGTCTTTTGTTTAGAAATAACCTCGTAATACGAACTTTATGATAAATCGATATTTTTTTTTCTTTTAACTAGTTCAATCATTTCGCTCCGAGATGAAGTTTAGAAGAATCTTTATCGAATGTCACACACCAGAAGTAATTACATCGACGAACAGTTGACCACCGTCAAGTGGCCACAGAAACGGAGACACCATCGCGCTGTACATTAGCCACTTCGATCTGAATTCCACGCGCGTCATCGGAAACAGGTCACGGAGAACGCACTAAAGGGGTCACGACGGAAACTTCACGCACCCTTTCCTCGCACGGATCCCTAAGCCAGCACCACGGTTCGTCGTCGAGGCGACTCGAAAGGAAGCGGGAAAGAATAACGACGAGAAGGTACATGGCGAGGGTGGAAAAGCGAATAGGGGGAGCGGGAAATGGTGCGAAAAAGCAGGGAAGAAAAATCCGCAATCGACTGACCTGATTCTCGGAGCTGAGCAGCTTCAGCTGTTCGTTGATCAGGCTGTACTTGGAACTCTCCTCTTTTCTCAGCGCTCTCTCCTTCTTGAGCTCGGGACTCCAGAAGGTCTTGATGCTGTGCATCGAGCTGCCGAGCTTTTGGTTCGTCAGCTCGAGCTCCTTCTTGAGGTTCCCGAGCTCTCGTTGGAGATCGTTGTTCTGATGCTGGAGTTCACCGATGTAACCGCTGCTGTCACGCAGCATGTGCGGATTCGGGCTCTGCCTCGCCGACCTCGATCCGTACAGCTCATCCTCCAGGTAGAGTCCACGGTCCCGGCTGCGTTCACGGGGATCCCTGATGGGTACGAACTCGCGCTCGTGATCGAGGATACCCGCGGATGCACGATCGAGGCTGGTGTACCTCGCCGACATGCCCGCCGAGCTGGACATGGCGGGTCTCGAGGCGCTTCTGGATCTGTGATGTCCGCCCCCACCGCCCCCGGTTGACATACTCCTGCCCCTCTCCTCGAGCATCACGGGACTGGCGAGGTCCTCGTCGCGGGAGTAGTACGGACTGCCCAGCTGATGGTGATGGTAGCTGCCGTATCCGAGGTGCTCCGGCGAGTTGTTCCCGCTACGAGTGCCTCTCTTGCGACCCAAAGGACTGCCGCGACCGCTCGCGTAGCTCCTCGACGGGCTACGGTCGACCGTGGGCAGGTCGCCCACGCGACGACCGCTTCGGGGCGACCGAGTGCCGCCTCCTGGCCCGACTACACCGCTTCCGCTCGAGTACGGGTCTCGCGACATCGTTTCCGGACGCTGGCTGCCCTACCGCCTCTTCTTTACCAATCGCTCTCCTCTCCTACCGATCGCTTCGCCGCGAGCCTCCGCTTCCGCCTTCTCGTGGAGGATTCCGTGAGTTCGCTAGGCTCTACGACGTGCTCGCTACTACGTGCTCGCTGCTCCTCGGATAACCCAACGGAGATGTGACTCGTGGTACGTCGCTAATTGCGTCCTCTGTCTGTCTACATATGTATGTATGTACGTGTCCCCCCCCTCGGCTAGGTTCGCGCGAGCAATTATTTCGAGTGCGCCGAGAACAATTCGTGGTCTCGTTGCTTGCCTCTAAACCTTCTTCCCTTCTAGTGTTCTACGATTCCTCCGTTTCTACGGGACTCGAGTTGATCTACCGTTGCTACTCGTGCGCCAGCGGCGTGCATCTCTTCGTTTCATGAAACGCGACACGTTTCGAGTTACGAACACTTCGGGGCACGTGCCACCGATCCTTGCCGATCCTCCCGCTACTCCGCGATGTCCGATCGAGTGTCGTCCCGACGCCCAAGAAGAATTTTTTCCGTTGCTCCGACTTCTGACGCAACAACCTGGACCAGAGTCTACCCAGCAGCCCTCTACTCTAAATGTTCGTCCACGAGCGGCTAGCATTGACGACAACGCCTAACGCGTCGATCGATGAAGGGTTTCGCGATCGATCGGCTTCATCGTTCAACAGATTCACCTCAGCCGTCCCTCTCCCTATCCCCCTCTGTCTCTTTTTCCGTCCCTCTTGACGTTCTTCCTCCTCCAAGGATCCACCTTCCTGCTCGAAGTCCGTGTCGCACGCGTGGCTCGTCCCGTGGATGCGTGAGGTCACGACCCTCGTACTCCGCGATCGATCTTTGACCTTCTTTCACCGGCAAAGCCCATCGAGTGGAGATGGATAGAGATCGAGGGGGAGAGAGAAAGAGAGAAGAACGATCCCGTTTCCTCCGCGAATCCGTGCTCCACCACCGGCCAACCACCACCACACCGACGGTATCCTCCTCCTCCTCCTCCTCCGCCTGTTCTGTCTCCTCTCTTTCTCCGATCTCTCTGTTCCGGTCTCTCCTCTCTCCCTCGGCCTCCGTCTCGCGGATCCACCAAACGAGGCTGTGTGGCCGATCTCCACCGTGGTGTCCCCCGGTGTCCAGCCGCGAGAATCGACTCCTTCCTCTCCGCGAACCCTCTCCGCGGCGACACGGCGCGAGCAGAGGCGAACGGGCGCGTGCGTGCGTATTTTACGCGCGTCTGTTTACCAGCCGTGTGCCTACACGCGCCGCGGCGTTCCCGTTTCGCGAAACCCGCACCACCTCGTTGGCTCCCTCCTTATCGATCTCATCCTCGCGTCTCTTCTCTCTGGTCCCGTGGTCGTCGTCTCGCCTCCACCACGTTTCTCGGCTCGCGTTCCTCCACTACGTTCTTCCTCCACCCTACGGAGAGAACCACTTCCTTGTTCCCTCTCGCTCTCTCCTCTTCTTCTACCCCCTCTATCTCGTTCTCTTCCTCCCTCTGGGTCTTCGTTCTCTCCTCGTCACCGACCGCGACGACGACGACGACGACGACGACGACGACGACGACGACGATCACGACGACGACGACGACGACGCCGAAGACGAAGAAGAAGACGACGATCAACCGACCGATCCGACCTACCGCCCGAACCGCCACTATCCACCACGCACGACTCGACACCGCCACACTTCCGTGCACCACTCTCTACCCGCTACCGCCGCCAACCTCGCCGCTGCCGCCGCCGCCGCCGCCGCGCACACACCTACCCCGTGCCCTCTCGCTCTCTCCCCCTTTCACCCTCGCTTCGGGCTCGCCCTCGCTTTTCCTTCCCTCCGCACACACAAACACACAGCTATGCGTGTACATGCACACGTACACGCGCCTGCTCCCGCACGAAACGAAGGAGCGTGGGCCGCGCACACGCACGATCCTCTCGCGAGAGCCTCTGATAAATGCTACTTCCGCCTGACCGGAAGCGTGCCGGTAAGTCTCGTCCCGTTCCAGCCAGCGCACCACCCGGCGTATCGAGGGCCACGACACGCGACAACACACCACTCGCACTCACGAGACCAAACTGTAACCGCGAGTGAACCACCCTTTCGTTTCACCGTCGTCGTAGCCGGCTGCTCTCCTCGTTCCTTCTCCCTTCGTTTCCTCTGTCTCTCTCCTTCCCTCCACGCGTTCTCCTGCTCTGCTATATAGCGAGCCGCGCGGCGCACGCTGTCTCGAGCTGAGCGCTCTGTCTCTCTCTGTCTCCCCCCTTTCCCCCTTTTCTTCCCCCCTAGCCGCCGTGTGTCACACGAGCACGTCGCCTCGTGTACGCACGCCACTACGATCCCCTCACCACCACCGCCGGTCGCTACTACTACTAGCGCCGATTAAGTGGACCGCGTCGGCAGCGCCCTCCGTCGACGTCATCGACGTCGTTACGACGGACTACTACTATCGCGGGCACGAGCATCACGCGTCGCGTCGTTCGCTCGATTCCTCGCGTTCATCCCCACCGCTCGACCCGCGGACGGGTATTCCCCGCACGGCCGCTACCCCCACCAATGGGCCACTCTCATGCTGTCCCCTCTCGCGCAGTCTATCGACGACGCGCGCGCGCAGATCCATGCCGGGTCGACCGAGCGTGTGCAGGCAGCGTCGACGGGACGATTTTTGGACCAGGCCACGAACGACTCCGAAGGCTTACGTTTCCTGTTCCACCGCGGGTTTTGTTTGCCTATCCGCCTATCCCCTGCCGGATAGAAGGGGAGCGGCCTCTAATGGGAAAACTTTGTCCGGAGGAATTTTACGGAGATCCGTCCCGTTGTTTTTTCCTCTCAAGCCGGCGGGGATGCTTTTTCGTAGTCGTAGGGCTTTGGGAGGGTTGCCGGTGACCCCGGGTGGGGGAAGAATGGGACGGAGTTTAATAATAATTATGGTCGCGGGGATTTATGTAATTTGACTTGGAATGGAAGTTATCCAACTCAGAGGGATGGGTTTCATGGTGGATGGTTTTTGGAAGGGTTGCAAGTAGTATGCAGGGGTGAAATAGAATGGAGCTCGATAATTAAAAGGTTATGCAATTTGATAAGGTTTATAGAACACTTCCTGTTATTTTGTAGTTATTTAGTTGAGCTTTCTCTTAGTGGTTGGTTTACGAAAATGTTTTAAATATTAAGTGGAAAGCGATTAAGGTAAAATTTAGTCATTTTAATTGTACGAATCTATACAGTTTGAGTTGAAGTGGAAGTTATTGATTTTTGAGCGTGGGTCCTGTTGCTTTTTTCTCTTTTGGATGTTTTGTGTACAATTTAGAGAATGGTATATGTAAAATGGGAAACGACAATATGAGATTTAAGAGCTTTAATGTTAGAAACCCATAAAATTTGACTGGAGATATGAATTATTGTTATTGCAGATAGCAGAAATTTTTGTTTCAGTTTTTTTTTCATTCAAATATTATTGGAAGAGCTGTAAATACTAAATGAAATTTAATATTTTAATTGCAGGAAACCATGCAATTCAACTCGAAATGAATGTTATTGGTTTTGGGGCGAAGGGATGAAAAATTGAGGGGTAGATTTATCGTTACTCGCGTAATTTGGCGGGGATGAACGGGGACAATCGTAGGGGGTTGAGCGACGTATCGCGTATCGTTGGCACAGACGATGAGAAATACCACGAATTCGTTTCGTAACGACTGTCAATGGTTCGTGAATGAAGAGTCAAAGGCTGACAGACGCAGCAGCGGATCGAAAGTGGTGGCGAGTCGCTCAGGGCTCCCCTCCTCGAGAATGAGCATCGTCGGTTCAACCACCGCTTTTATACCCTTAGAAACACACTTTTACAAATCGTTTAAAGGAACATTCTAAAATTTCCACCGAGAAGCAGAAAAAATTTTATTTAAGTCGAAGCGATTTCTGATGTCTTTTTTTAAAAATAGAAATCATTCTTTAAAGGTATAATTCATGAAGGGTGTTTCTTAGGGAAGAAAGTGTTTTGGAAAGAAAGGCTTATTCGAGGGTTTAGGTATTCGATGGGAAGGTAAATTTTCAATGAGAATCCATGGGCGTGGGGGACGGGTACTCGTATTACGTTCCTGAATGCACGTTCCACTTCGCAGCCCCTCGTCTCACCCCTCTGGCGTCCGTCGACCTGGCGTACGACATCGCAATCAATGAAGCTACGATTCACCGAGCAGTACCGTATCACCGACTGGTTCCCCTGACCCGACTTCCATAGCACTAAATACATTATTACCCTTTTTGTTAATAATTTCTGATAACGTTCTGCAAACAGAAAAGAAAATTTTCCACAACTGAATTAAAGCTTCTGCAATTTTAATCTGCTGATCAAAAATTAATCCCCGATTTTCAACCACAGTTTCAATAACAAACTTTTTTCTTTTCCCTGTTAATTCTATTACACGAATTCATTAAAAAAGTGTCAGAAACCAAAAAATTTTAAACAAGTGAAAGAGAAATTATTCATAAATCAATTGTAATTTTTTGTCAAACAAAAATCGGGGCATGAATTTTCAGATACTCTTTCTCATCCCTTCGCTACGAGTAACGATGATAATTTTGTATCGACTCGCGCGAAATTGGTGAACGCGTGGCGAAGAATTTAGAGCAGAAAGACGTGTGCGGTGTGTGTGTCCGTCGGGAAAAGTTGGGAATCGTTGTCGACGCCGTTGGAAGACGAAGGAAATGCGCAAGCCCGTGTTTTACGATCGGCCAAGCGGCTTCTTTGATAACACAGACGTTGGGGAGGGGGAGGAAAGCCACCCCGTTTTTCATTCCTCCGCGCTTTCGCCCTAATCTTCGGGGGTGGACTGTCGCCACCTTCGAAATTTGCGTTCTCCTCTGACTAACTTGTATTTACACGATGACTCAACGTTCCAAAGGGTAGGATAAGGAGGCATTTCGGGATGCAGAAAATGAGGGAAGCTTTGAAGGGTACGTTGTCCCAGAATGTTTAATATGTTGCGGACGAGCAGCTGAAATTCTGGCCACAGGAAACATGTATTTCTTCGGGTTCGAGTTTATTTGACAATTTGTTTGTTTTATTTGTTTACAAGAAAAATCCTTCAGAGTACGTAATGAAGATACAGTTTAATCATAGGAGACTAAAAACGCAACAATTGAAATTTAAAGCTTGCGTGGGTAGAAAACAAGTCAATATATATAGGAAATTCTACTTTTATTTATTTAGCAGAGTGAGATGATAGGGCTCAGGTATGAATAAAATAAAGTGAAGTGCTTGGAATATGATTAATATATATTTAAAATAGTTTAATAATAATAACTTAAACGACTTTTCAACTTAGCAATTACGATGTTCTTACTTCATTTACAATCACACTCTTTCTGCTTCGTGCCAAACATTCATTTCCTTTCTTTCTAATTGTCAACCTTTCTCACTCGATGCATTCGGTCACGTTCACCCAAAATTCCTCAGTCGCGACGTTTTCTCAAGTGCTCATTTTTCGCGACTTAGAAACATTCTACATTCACATGCTTTGCACTCGAGAGGTGATCGTTAGTCGTCTAATGATACTAACTTCAAAAATTTTCAAATTCGAAATATGTACTAAGATTCGACTACATTAAACGTCATTTAGTATAGTTAAGAGATGTACTAAAATTTACATATGGGACTATTTAACCTCTGAGTCTGACTAATAAACAAACTAACTAAAATATCAAAATTTGTGAAACTATCATTTGGTCTATCATGACTAACAGTCACCCTTTGAGTGCAAAGGGTTAATATTGGCGCGGAGGCTAAAACAGACGAAACAATTGTAATTTCGGTGACTCGATTCAGTTCCAATCGTCCCGGCTTTGTAAGCCCTCTCACGGCTGAACGCGTAATTCAAATGTGAATAATTTTAAGCCGGTTCGGAGAGTTTACCGCGACAGAAGCTCGATTGTCTTAGGCAGGTGATCGGTTTGGTGATTTGTCTGACGGAGTGACGCTTAAACCTATATAAAATTTTGAATACCAGAATCGAGGTTCTGTTAGATAAATCTGTATTATATACGGCGTGTCAAAGTTATAATTAACCCTTAACGAACGAATGCATTTTTCTAGAACAATGACGAATAGATCGACGTATTTTTAAGAAATTAATTGCTTTATTTCCGGAACAAGAAAAAGTGCATAATTAATATCGCTTTATTGAATTTTATGGAAATTTTCAATAATAATAAGTATACGAACAGATATATCCATATAAAAGGATACTGAAATGAATATTTAGAATATTTATAATGTCGCGAATATGGTGGCCGAGGGTTAAAAAGTAATTTTCTAATTAATGATATTACAGTTACTGAAAGATAGTTTCGTGATTATTAATATTATAGTATAACGATTTTTTAATCGTTAGTATTGCATCTGCCTGAAGAAAATAATTATTAATATTACTACTGCCCTTAGTATTTGCTTAGTATTTGCCCTTACTACTGCTGTTGGTGGTTCTACTGTTAAACTTTTGCCTGCTACTGTACAAACGAAATATAAAAACGAAACTTAACCTTCTGTAGGGGGCATATAGATGAAGATCATGGTTGCTGCAATTGATACGACGATAAATTAACGTTATCGATAAAAACAATGGAAGATATCGGTAAGAAACGAAGGCGATACTAATTTAGTTCAATTTAATATCTTTGTTTATGTTCGCCGAGAAAGAGAATAAAAAAAGAGAAGGATCGAAGAAAAAACATGATGTTTCGCGTCATTCGAAATTGATAAGTCGAACGGTTCACGATGGCGAATTTGAGTAACGCAGCATCGCAAGTAGAATGTATGTGTGAAGAAGTATATGAGTCGGAGCATGAACGAGAGTGATCAGATAGAGAGTATGCGACAAATGTGCGATATAGAGAGTGAACGACAGAATGTGCGACATAGAGTGCTTATCATAGAGAGGAAAAGAAAGAGATACAGTATATAGAATATTATAGAGCATTATTATATAGGTTAGATAGTGTTGTAAATTATAGTATTAGAGTTTATAATATTAAGTTCAGTGTATTGTCCATAATATATATATATGCCATAATTTAATTAACCATTTTTATTAACATTATTCCTACCGATACTTCACGTATACCTATTCCTACCGTAACATTTCCACGTAAGACAGACTACAAACTTTGCTCAGAGAATAAACCATGAGAAAAGAAGTGAATATTGAAAAATGTATTATACGTAATATTTAAGGAAAAGCCTACAGTTTAAAGGCGATTCAATTACATTGTATATCTGAAATTCTAATCGAAATTTTAAAAACGGTAATTTCACCGGTCGTGGTAGGAATAGTGTTAACTAATACTATAATTTACAATACTAACCTATATAATAATGCTCTATATTATTCTGTATAATCTATCTTTTTCTCGATATATATTGTATATATTAAATTTGTTAGCATCAGAGATTAATCACGATGATCCATCGGTATCCGCTATCTGGCAGCACTCGGAGCGATCGTCGACCTTTGCACTTCGATGCCTCGCCGCGCGCCGCTCCGATATTGGCCGACGATATCGTGAGCGAATCACGCTCCGCTGAACTTCATTCTCCAATTAATTTAGACACGATAGGCGACGTCTCTTATTCAGCCGGGGCCCGTATCCCGTAATACGATGCAAATGTTTGCATGCTTTCGGTGTCACTTCGTTCGACCGCGCGCGGCGCGTTTCCCTTTAATTTCAGTTGAACCGTGACGGAAAGCTGCAACGGTGGAAACAGTCGGATGAACTATAAACAATTTTAGTATCGGAGAACGTTTCTGTATCGTGCTCGTACCAAAAATTTTTGTTCCTTAACTTAAGATATTCGAGGGTTATAAACGTATATGTATATAAATAATTAAATATCCTATCCTGAATCTATACAACCTATCTTTACTACACCGCACTTCTCTGTAAAATCTTTTTATCTTTATACACTTCTCTTCCCTTTGTATATTTTTATTTTTCTGTATTACCATTATTACATTTTCATACCTCACCCAAATAATTTCGTTGGAATTCTATAATGGGTTAATCCCGTATAAATAAATATTTATAAATTAAATAATCAATTTATATAAATCTATAAGAGGTTTATCAATATACTAATTATTTAAATTATAATTTATTTATAAATTATTTCTATATTTATAAACCCTAATATTAATATATATAGTTAATTTCTGTGTTGCAACTGATCATTCGAGATTGTTGATCTACGATTACTACTAAGATTACTACTACGATACCTATCGAGGTATCATGTGTTGTTGATTGACTATAATAGATCATTTTAAGTAGATCGATTTTGCTTCTGGCGTTACAAGAGGTTGTAAGTCATCGTTGTTGATATTATCGATGTGATTGAAGATAAGGGATTACTATCTTAGTTAATGTCCAATTAAAAGAGATATGTGTATACTCTCGAAATGGAATGAATGAGGAAATAGATTTATATGAAAATGAAACTGTTTACGTGCTACGGGTATTTAAATAATCAAATATTGGTAAATATTTGTTAAATTTCTGTGCAGTCAATTTGCTACGGTGTCTTAAAATAGGAGCTCTTTTCACTAGATCAGCAAAATTATTCACAGCTATCCTGTAGACTGGTTCCTATTATAAGAACCACGGTTCCAGGCGCCCCCTACTGAGTGCTTCAAACATCCGTATATTAAAATTGCTAAGGACACGATCCTTCTGTCACTCCTGACAGACAAAATGCACAAAGGAAGGAAGTGAATCCTATTTACATAAAATTTCAGACTTCCCGGAGTTCTAGTGGGGCCAAATCCTCTTAACTCTGCTATGACCGACGCTGTCCAAACGAAAAGTCTGCTGTCAGTCCCCAGGAACCGACGGTGTCCAAACAAAAACGCCACTGTCGGTCTTATGGGCCAACGTTGTCCAAACGAAAAGTTTACCGTCAGTCCCATGGACCGACGCTGTCCAAAGCGAAAAGTCTGCTGTTGGTTCCCAGAGACCGACGCTGTTCAATTGAAAAGTCTACCGTCGGTCCCCAGGGACCGATGCCGGGCTCAACGTGTTAAGGACACGGTTGAACCGCGGACTGGTTGTTCCCGCTTGACCGTGAGCACGCCGCCGGCCGAAGTGATGAAAGTTAAGTGGCGAAGCCTAAGGTCGTTACCACTCTCGTCAGCGTGCCGTACGCGTCGTTCCCCGGCGTTCAGTAGACGATGACCACTCGCTGGCGTCGCATCGTTCTCCGCCCGTTCGCTCGAACACCACCTGCGACGCCCGCGACGTGAACCACGGCACACCATGAGGACCAGGCTGAATGGAGCGTTTTCGTTCGCTGGCACGGTGGCCATCTTGTTGGCCCTGTCTGCGAGTCAGGTCGTCCACTCGTTGAACCCTGACGCTGGATCCTGGGTGCAGCCCACGCAGGGTGCACCGTGGCCAACTCCGAACCTCAGACGCCTCAGCAACGCGTACTACACGCTGCGCGCCTCGACCTTCCAGATAAACGTGAGTAATTGAGGAAGGATGACGCGGTAATACGCGGGAAGATGCCTGGTTTCGCGTGGATGTGTAATTTTATCTGTTTCCTTTATTCATTCCACGGGTAAGAACCGCTTTGCGAACAAAAGATAGTATACAGAAGTATTGGAAATGGAGTACAAATTACTAAATAAAATAAACTCTTATTTAACACTTTGCATGCGGGAAAGCCGCTTTGCGAATGAAAGATAGTATACAGAAGTATTGGAAATGGGGTTTAAAATTACTAAATAAAATAAACTCTTATTTAACACATTGCATGCGGGAAAGCCGCTTTGCGAACGAAAGATAGTATACAGAAGTATTGGAAACGGAGTACAAACTACTAAATAAAATAAACTCTCATTTAACACTTTGCATACGGGAAAGCCGCTTTGCGAATGAAAGATAGTATACAGAAGTATTGGAAATGGGGTTTAAAATTACTAAATAAAATAAACTCTTATTTAACACATTGCATGCGGGAAAGCCGCTTTGCGAATGAAAGATAGTATACAGAAGTATTGGAAATGGGGTTTAAAATTACTAAATAAAATAAACTCTTATTTAATACTTTGCATGAGGGAAAGCCGCTTTGCGAATGAAAGATAGTATACAGAAGTATTGGAAATGGGGTTTAAAATTACTAAATAAAATAAACTCTTATTTAACACATTGCATGCGGGAAACGTACTTTTATGTTTTTTGGAGTCTACTAGTGGAGTGCGGGTCATGTAAACATACGTATTTAGTAGACTTGTGCTGGGGAGCGGGTACCATATAAAATGATCAAGATGAAAGGGTGAAGGTTAGTTAGGTTACAGGGGAGGTCTAAGTAATAGTGGATTTAAGGTAAAGCGGAGAAGAGCATTAAAGTTTAAACCGTAGGTTATGGAAGAGTTATTCGTGTGACACCAACGTGTATGGTGTTGTAAAGATAGCAAAGTTCTGCTACGATTCTCATAGTCTTAAGAGTCTGAATTTAAACGGTTCATAATAGGATTATGGTCGTGATATAATTGTAATTGGGGTTCCGTAGTTGGAGGAAAGTTCTAAGGTTTTCAAGGAAACGTTGGAATTTCAACAGTTTATTAAGTTGTTTATTATAATACTACACATGTGTGTACTTGCTAATCGTTCAAGTTTTGTAAGCAGTAGTTTTGTTCGAGTAATTGAATCGATTGAAATTTTTGGTCCCTGTTGAATAGCAACGTTGATAATTAAGAATGGTCATCACTATTTTGGTACCGGTTTGATAGACAGAGTGTCACTTCGTGACACTTATTTCCTCGTGACATTTATCTGCTTTTACTTGTCAATATTAGTTATCTTGTTCCAACGTCCTTTAGTTTATCTGAAATTCTGCGGTTTCCGATGTATCCGCGTTCGTTATAGCTAGCTTCTAGTATCGTTATCGTAATGACACCATGACTGATATTTTATTTGCGCGGCGTATAGAGGAAAAACATGCGAAATTAGGGGACTCCCGAACGAGCAACACTGCGCGTACATTAACGATTAACAGTTTGAAGGCATTTTCCTGTTTGCATCTACGTTTCCGTTTATATTTATCGAACGCTTGGGAATTTTTCAGGAAACGTTTATTACGAGTGGCGGTCATTAAGATCTAGAAAGGATAACACAAATTAATGTTTTCTATGAAATAAATAATTGGCAACTGCTAACTCAATGATCAGCTTTTACTTGTTGACCATAACATAAACTTTTCTTTATGAAATACACGATAAATTATGCATAGCAGAGTTTGCCAAGTCCTCTGCTAACTTCCTTATTAATTATAAATTAATGCAGCATTTATTAATAACAATTTCTTATGTTTTCCTAAATTTTTTACCGAACAAATTTCTAAGGGAATGCTCTGCCCTAATTCTCCTACATTTCAGAATGCATAGTGCTCTCGAACTTTTGACCGACAATATACAGTAGCGGATAAAAGTTTCAAACCAAGAGGTCAAAGAAAATTAATTAATTAATTATAAGAAATAGCACGTTAAATAAAATTCGTATTCCATGCTGATCAATAAATAGTGTTCTACAATAATGACGATAAAAATAAATATATTAACAATATTTGCATGCCATAAAATTATGTTTTGCATTGTCCTGTCGTCTTACACTGTTGTCCGTTACTGTACATATCGTTATACTTACATCACCAAAAACACAGTTATCGTAATTAAGTAGCACAACGCATTATCTAATAATAGTTTGTGGAAAACAAATGAATTTCTCAGGTAATCGGCGAAACCTGTGATATCGTGACGGATGCGGTGGAAAGGTATAAGGCGATTATCCTAACGGAAGCGCGGATAGCGAAGATCTACTCTCAGGGTCAGGCCAAGTCCTCGATAAGAGACAGCGGCACCCTGAAGGGCACCCTCAGCGCATTGGATATCCACTTGGGCGAGCCTTGTGAGAAGGACGGCAACCATTGGCCTCATTTGCACATGAAGGAAGCATGTAAGTGTCCTATAGTTATGGCAGCAGGCACAATTAACGAGAGACAGAACGGTTGGCGCTCTCTCCGAACAGGAAGCTTAACGTGATGTCGACACGTTTGCAAACAGGTGTTTCTGTGTATGAACCGTTGAGGTAGCCAATAAGAGGGTTACCATCGCGTTAAATAACGTCATACATACTTTATTATTTCAATTTTTTCCCTCGCGATATGAAAGTTTTTTAAAAGTTTACATTAGCAACGGCTTTGGGACGCAAAATGCTTTTCGAGGGACTCGTTAGTGCCTGAGTACGAAGCGTTGGAGGCATGGTTTAAAGATTCGCGAGTCAGTGGGACGATTGATACAAAGCTACGTAATACATAAGTACGTGATGAAGTATGATTTCGCCTCATCTTTTCTTATCGCGCTAGGCTTCGAGGTCAAACTGAATGATTAGTCGAGGAAGCAGTATCTGGAGGTTACACACACGCATGTATTTACATACATTCTTCGTAGCCATTCTGTCATTAGATTTAGGTTACCTTTTCGTCACTCTCTGCATATTTAATAAAATATTGAAACGCCTGTAGAACACGTTTAATTTTCGGTTAATTTTCATGAAGCTTAAACTGTGGAAATATAAGAAGGTTCTCGTTAAAGGTGGGGAGGATTTATGAAAAAAGAAATTATGTAGGTTTGATTTGATAAAGAAGTAATTACACGAAAGTATGAGGGATATAAGTTTGCGCGGTAGAGGTCCACAAATGTTATTCCACGGAGTTCCGGGGTTCACGTACAAGCGAAACTCCAGGGAAATTTTAATTACTACAATAGATCTCAAAGATCAGTCGGACCTTGCGAATATCAGTTGAAAGACCTGCTCTCGGTCTGAGCAAATTTAAACTGAAAGCAATTAAACTTTTGCAGACAGCCTCAGCATCAATGAAACCTCCACCGTTGCGAATCTCGTGGCTAAGTCGGTCTGGGGAATTCTCCGGGGTCTCGAGACCTTCTCTCAGCTCTTGTTCCCAGCCGGAGACGGATCTAACGTGAGTACATCGAGGATGAACCAATTTTAATCGAACTAGGCAAATGTTTCCACATAGAAGATCCCAATAAGCGTAACCTACTGGAAAATGAAACGTTTTCAATCAACCTAAACGCTCTCTGAATCGATGCGCTTTGATCACCGTGAAACAGGTCAGTCTGTCCCAGTATCGTAAAAATTCGATGATCTAGAACGAATGAAAGTTTCGAAGATATTTTCAGCAGTATTCTTACTTTGGACGGTTCTCGTTCTCA
This sequence comes from Tetrapedia diversipes, assembly GCA_033822845.1. Lineage (NCBI taxonomy): Eukaryota > Metazoa > Arthropoda > Insecta > Hymenoptera > Apidae > Tetrapedia > Tetrapedia diversipes. Next base: position 174,500 of record JAOPTO010000540.1, on the reverse strand, counting down.
GAAAATTGTTTAAACATTTAAACAAATGGTAGACCGCCGATGATAAGTCAGATGAACATGCTGCAAAACTGTATAATTCAAGGTACAGTAGCGGATGAAAGTTTAAGCCCAAAGGGTCAAAGAAAATAAATGAATGAATTAATAAGAAATAACAGTATAAATAAAATTCGTATTCGATGCTAATTAATAAATATCGTTCTACCATAATGATGATAAAAATAAGTATACGAACAACATTTGCATTGTTTCACATTGTCCTGTCGTCTTAAACTTTTGTCCGCTACTGTCGCTTAATTTTTGGAACACGACTGTAAACGCAAAGAACATATATAAATCCAGATGGGACCACGTTTATACGACATTGAAACAAACAAATTTATTTCACTGCGACAAAAGTGCATCGAGTCAAATAGTTCTTACTTCGACTAAGAATTTCTGTTCTCTATTACGACTTCTACTCGTGAAATTTTCGTATCTCGATAGCCAACGTTTGTTACGCAACGACGCAGAATAAGAAAAGTTAAGAAAAGTTTTCTCCCGCAGCTGAAGATAAGATGCCAAACCATCGTGGATCAACCGAAACTCCCTCATCGCGGCCTTTTATTGGACACGTCTCGCCATTATCTGCCCATTCACGACATATTGCTCACCCTGGACGCTATGTCCTACAATAAAATGAACGTCCTCCATTGGCACATCGTGGACGACAATAGTTTCCCGTATCAGAGCTCCAGTTACCCGGATCTATCCGCGAAGGGAGCGTATCATCCGTCGATGGTGTACACGCTGAACGACATCCAGAAGATCGTCGACTACGCCAGACTGAGGGGTATCCGGGTGATGCCGGAATTCGATACTCCTGGGCATACCAGGTCATGGGGTTTAGCTTATCCCGAGCTGTTGACCGCTTGCTACGGTAAGTATACGTGCAGCAATGTGCCGGAAGTCTTGGGCTAACTTTGCGTTAGCGGTTTTGTGACCGCGATTAAAGGTAATTTTTAAGTAGCACTTTTAGATTGTGATAAAGTTTTAAGCTGTGAAGTGGCGCTTCCAAGGAATTGCATAGAGAATAAATTTTTTGATGGTGCTATTACTGCGATGGAAATTTATAGTTTTATTAGGTTTATAGATATATACTTATAAAGTTTGAAGATACTACGTGCTTAGGGTATTAATAACAGTTTTCTTTTGTTCCTACGGAGGATTTATAAATCTTTCGTTCTCGAATTTATGCGTTTCTCGAAGCGTCCAGAGAATCCAAGACTTTTTGCTCGATAGTGTAATCATTGGCGTAGGTAAACCTATCACCTGAGGCGGTTTCAAAATTTATTGCTCTCCTGAATATACACCAAAAATGTTACGAAAAATCAAAACGGAGTATAAGGAAGTAAATTGAAACACTATGTTAATTCTAATATTCTACGAGGCTATTTTTCTTATTACTCGATTAACTAATTATTAATTAAGCGATAAAAATTACTAAGACAACATAAGCAACAATTATCTCTTTCCAAATATTTTGCCGCTCACTAATAATTCATTCATGTCCTTTCATCCCTAAATTACTCGTACTCCTTGAATTCAAAATTTTCCTCACCTTATTTCATCCCTACGACTTCGTTTTTACCGATCCTTTAAAGGACTAGAACGAAACCCAAAAAGCAGACTTGTCCTAGAACAGCCATATCGTATAGTTGTATAAAATCTGATTAACACTATTCCTACCACAACCGGTCAAATGACCGTTTTTAAAATTTCGATTAGAATTTCATAGATACAATGTAATTGAATCGCCTTTAAACTTTAGACATTTGTTCAAATATACGTATAATACATTTTTCAATATTCACTTCTTTCTTCATTGTTTATTTTTTGAGAAAAATTTGTGGTCTGTATTACGTGGAAATGTCGCAGTAGGAATAGGTATACGTGAAGTGTCGGTAGGAATAGTGTTAACCTCGCCGTGCAAAATTCTTCTCTTAAAAATCCCTCACGTATTGCACTCATTCTCGCTACCGGAAATACAACACCCCTGCCAACCTCCTCTTGCTACGTCACTGAGTACAATTATATCGTCGATGTCCAAGGAACTAACAAATTATTGTTACGAAAAATCTGTCGTTAGACACGAAGGGACAGCTAAACGGTAAACTGGGTCCGATGAATCCGACGAATTCGCATTTGTACGAGTTCCTGTACCACCTGTTCGCCGAGATCGTCCAAGTGTTTCCGGATCAATACGTCCATCTTGGCGGCGACGAGGTGCCGTTCAATTGCTGGATGAGCAATCCGGAGATCAACACGTATATGAAGTCCCGAAACATGTCCGGGCACTACGCTATGCTCGAGAGCGAGTACATCGGCAGGCTTCTTCAAATCACGGACGCCCTTCAAGCGAGCACCATAGTGTGGCAGGAGGTAAAATAGTTTTGTTCGACCTCTACAGTCGCTCGTAAAAGTCGACTCTGTGCACGCTTGTAGAATTTTAACGTTGGGCCAACCGATTGGGGAGATCTTCCATTTTTTCCTCGACAAAGCGCTGCCATTGATTCTATTTACTTTTGTTATTAGTTTGTCTGGAGTTAGTGTTGAATTGATTAAAAATTGTGGTTTGGAAAAGGGGGAAATGTATTTGATAAGCTGTGAACGATACTAGTTCAAGACCAACTAATAATAAAAGCAAATACAATCAAATGGCAGTGGTCTGTCGAGGAAAAATGGGAAATCTCACATTTTTTACTTTTGTTATTAGTTTGTCTGGAGTTAGTGTTGAATTGATTAAAAATTGTGGTTTGGAAAAGGGGGAAATGTATTTGATGAGCTGTGAACGATGCTAGTTCAAGACCAACTAATAATAAAAGCAAATAGAATCAAATGGCAGTGGTCTGTCGAGGAAAAATGGGAAATCTCTCATTTTTTATTTTTATTATTAATTCGTCTTGAGATACTGTTGAATTGATTAAAAACTGTACTTTGGAAAAGGGGGAAATGTATTTGATGAGCTGTGAACGATGCTAGTTCAAGACCAACTAATAATAAAAGCAAATAGAATCAAATGGCAGTGGTCTGTCGAGGAAAAATGGGAAATCTCTCATTTTTTATTTTTATTATTAATTCGTCTTGAGATACTGTTGAATTGATTAAAAACTGTACTTTGGAAAAGGGGGAAATGTATTTGATGAGCTGTGAACGATGCTAGTTCAAGACCAACTAATAATAAAAGCAAATAGAATCAAATGACTGTGCTTTATCGAGTAAAAATGGGAAATCTCACATTTTTTACTTTTGTTATTAATTCGTCTTGAGATACTGTTGAATTGATTAAAAATTGTACTTTGGAAAAGGAGGAAAACAGGAGTCTTGTACGTGTTGAATAAACACTCGTCGGTTTGTTAGATAACGTCAGAAAGATCTTGAAAAATTGAATAAGATTTTGATAACGTTTGTTTATAAAAAAGCGTAATCTGGTTGTAAATAACGTTGATACGCAAAAGAAAAAAAAAGGTGAAAATATCTATCAACGTTTAAGAAATTAGATAAAGTAGATAACAAGAAGTTGCCAGGGAATGGTTTGCAATTTATTGAACAAAGAAATAATTACGAAGTGATTTCTTTTTATCTAACAATCAACTTAACAATATTCCACGTCACGGTTTTTTTTTATTAACTGTAATCCGATTAGATTGAAGATTTTATGCAAATTGGAACCTCTGTAATGGTAATTAACGAAACGGAATTTAGACAGAGATTCGTTTCATCTTTATGTTTTTTAAACTTGCAATTAACTCTAGATACTTCGTACGCTTCTGCTTATCTGTTCTGCAAATTTCCTAAAAATGTATAAACATCCGCAATCTATTCGACGACTGACAGACTTACTGGCTTCTGTGACTGACTGTATGTGGCGTCTGTTCGTCTTACATAAAACGGAAACGGCCGGGCAATAAAAGCAGATATTGAACCCGTTATCCGTCCACGCTAGTGGCTGTTTCGTGCACGGGATTGCAAATGAAACGGCCGAGTTTCATCCTCGATAAACGTCCAAGAACGTTGTTTTAGCGAGGGAAACTCAGCGTACAAAATGGCACGTCGTGGACGATAATAGAAACCGTGACAGCTACGCTGTTTTCTAGATCGATCTACATTCTGACGACACTTTTGAATACCATTACCTACATGAATATCAATCTTTAAATATTGCCCTCGCTATTGTGATAATTCATAGTTTTAGATCTATGCAAACCACATTTTTAAATGAGAATTCCATCCCCTAATCTAACTGACGTATCTCAGTACATAACATCAACGAAATTTTCATTTTCACTTCAAAATAGAAGTTACAAGCAGATACAATCAGTCACGATTCATTTCAAATACCTATTGCAATCAGGTCTGTTCAGTGTAAATTTATTCGATCATTCCGCGAATCGTTATAAGGCGATTCAGATGCGAGCTGGAAACCGGATCAGAGTGAATAATTATGGTTGGTGCTAAGGTGTTCGAGAACGGGGTGGTGTTGCCGAACAACACGGTGGTCCACGTGTGGACAGGGTTGTGGACGGAGAAGCTGGAGAACGCGACCAAGGCCGGACATCCGGTATTATTGTCAGCATGCTGGTACTTGGACCACATCGCAGGCGGCGGCGACTGGAGGAAGTTCTACAAATGCGATCCACTGGCGTTTAACGGGGCAACCAATGTGACCAACTTGATGCTAGGAGGGGAAGCGTGTATGTGGGGAGAATTCGTGGACAGGTGAGATTTCGTTTCCTCGAAGAATTATGAATGAAAAAAGATGTAAGTTAGAAAATTTTGATTTCGATTTAACAAATTTAATATTGAAACGTTCGGTCGACGAAAATTAGAAAAATGAGAATATATTAGAAAATATTCAGAAAAATTAGAAAAATTCATTCTTAACATTTTAATTTTATCTTGGATGTACAGTGATCATAGAAAGTATCGGTGGATTACCACAATTTTCAAGTTGTTTTTCCCTTCTGTTTTCGTTGTATTAGAATTTTTATAATCTCACTGAAATATCATTGAACGCTAGAGAATTGTGTGAAGCCAGTGGCGTAGCTAGGGGAGGGCACTTTTCACTTTTCACAGGAGATATAATTTTATTTTTCAACGATTCGTTTATTATGTTAACTTAGTAATTTCTATTACTTAATTACTAATTAGTTGGTAGAAAGGTAAAAGAAATAACCTTGGAAAATGTTGAAATTGAAGTTCTACTTAAAAAATAAATACGGTCTTTTAATTTATTGCCGTATACGCCGTTTCGACTTTTTCTAGTATTTTTGTGTGGATTGAGGGAGAGAAAGAGGGGGGCGGTAAAAGTTCCAGCTACGCCACAGTGGGTTAAGGTTAATTCAAGTTTAAACCAGTACTACCTAAATTTAATACCTGTCTGATAAAACTTCCATAAGATTACCACTGATTTGCATACTGGTACCTCATGTTTGGTGCACAGTAGCGGACAAAAGTTTAATACCAAAAGTTCAAAGAAAATAAATTAATTAATTAATAAAAAATAACAGTTTTTTAAATATATAACATATTATATCAATATTATATATTTTCAAAAGTAACAATATTGCGTTTGACGCTTTGCTTGTGAATTATAAGCAACTAAAGAACCGTGCTATTTTACGCCTGAGAGTAGGCAAATGGAGTATCACTGCGTAGTCATTGACGTTACCTACCGTGTTGCTCCATTTGCCTGCTCTCAGGCGTGAAACAGCCCGTTTCTTTAGTTGCTTATAACTAATAAACAAAGCGTCAAACGCAATATTGTTACTCTTGATTTCCGTCTTAGAATGTTGCATAGAGTTACCCCTTCAATTTTTTCCCAGCTTCGTCCGGACACCCTGTATATTATATAATTATATTCAGAATTGTAGGAAATTATTTTATTGGCCGATGGGCTTTTACAAAAATTACGAGCTAATGCAACGAATCTCATGAACTCTAAACGAACTATTAACGAACTAACTCTAATTATCGCGAGGCTTCCTATTTATTTGCCTCGGGCCTGATAGGCGGTTCCTGTTCTTACCAATCAGGACCTTCGGAAAAATGCCCGCCTTCGATATCCCCACGCGTTTGCATCTAGGATATCAGCCGTCCACATTTTCTTCGGGGATCAGGTTTACGGCCGCGACCGTTTATCCTTACAACGCAGGCGTTGTTTAAAGCGGCGCCGGAAGATAACGCGGCCCCGAAAAAATAACACGGCGACACCTCGAAGTCTAATCCGCGGTCGCCTAAAGAAAGCAATGGCAATCGGCATTCGTTATTCTTTGCCGCTCTCCCCTATACAAAGGCTCCATTGATTACTAAATTGCCTACAGAATATATTGTATATTTAGAATTTATTGTCTGCTACTGTATATTTAGAAACTGACCAAGCCTCGATCGCCAATTGTTTATTGTTCTAACAGGAACAACGTTCATTCGAGAGTATGGCCGCGTGCTAGCGCAGCCGCGGAGCGTCTCTGGAGCAACGTGAAACAGGATGAAAACAAAGCTGCTCAACGCCTCGAGGAGCACGCGTGTCGCATGAACAAGCGTGGGATTCCGGCCCAGCCGCCGAACGGACCTGGTTTCTGTGTGACATAAATAAAATGACGACGGAAAACTGTATTCCAAGCACGTGTTTGGAATTCGCTTACTTTTTTTCACGCTATACGTTCCAAACTATGCTACGAACACAAATCACGCGACAGTCGTCGATTACTTAACAATTGTTCACGGGAAGAGAATAGTAAAGTAATTAAGAATAAAATGCTTCCAAATCAGTCGTCGATTACTTAACAATTGTTCACGGAAAGAGAATAGTAAAGTAATTAAGAATAAAATGCTTCCAAATCAATCGTCGATTACTTAACAATTGTTCACGGAAAGAAAATAGTAAAGTAATTAAGAATAAAATGATTGCAAATCAGTCGTCGATTACTTAACAATTGTTCACGGGAAGAGAATAGTAAAGTAATTAAGAATAAAATGCTTCCAAATCAGTCGTCGATTACTTAACAATTGTTCACGGGAAGAGAATAGTAAAGTAATTAAGAATAAAATGCTTCCAAATCAGTCGTCGATTACTTAACAATTGTTCACGGAAAGAGAATAGTAAAGTAATTAAGAATAAAATGCTTCCAAATCAGTCGTCGATTACTTAACAGTTGTTCACGGAAAGGGAATAGTAAATATAATTAAGAATAAACTGTTTCCAAAGAAAGTGGTCGAACATAGGAACTTAATCCAATTTATCTTATCGCGAAGCGACTCACTCAAATTTGTTTACCTGTTACTCTTAAGCATTCATTAAAAGCATAGGCGATTAAAAATACCGTTGGGTAAACGTGAACAAAATATGGAAAACTGAAACAAGAAATAAGTGTGTATGATGTAGAGTGAAAACAAAAAATATTTGTCATTGGAATTTTAATTGGGTGAACAAATATGATGCGCTGATCTAATGATTATAATAACTCCACGATTCTGTAATTAAAAAAACTGTTTTCAATTAAACTGCGAATTTATATGAAAGTTCATACTTTTGTAAGCATAATTAAAGAAATGGAATCTAAGTGAAGATTTGCTCATTTATTTCACACCTTCCGTGTTTCCTTGCACACTGAAACTTCCCGTTAAATGATATCTAACATATTACAGTATAACAATACCACCATACTTACTATTGTTTTGAATTACTTTTATTGCAAAAAAATGTTTATTTTATTGAGAAAAATTTCAGAAGAGCTTCCGTGTTCTTTTTCGCGTACGCATCAAGGATCACGATCGCGCTCCCTGGTACTCAAAGGGTTAAATAGCGTTTTATCATTATTTCCTACTTCGTCTAACATTCGTTCTACTCGTTCTCGGTATAAATGTATTTTTACGCGCCACAAAATTTTTACAGGCGAGAAAAGAAAGAAGGAAAGAACAGGCTGGCCATGTAGAAAGAAGAAAATCGGCTCGCCGGGGCAACGGGCTAGCAAAACAAGCAAATCTCATCCCGGGAACATCGCTTCCCGTTTCCCGTCCAAATTTTAAGTGATTCTCAATCGATTTATAAACATGTCATCGTTTCTCGTCCGATCAGGCATGCTCCTTCACCGTCAGGGGATCAACGACAGTGCACAGGATTACGGGTGTCGCAGGAAAATGTCGGCTTAACTTCCTCTGATCACCCCCTTTCGCAGCTATAACGTCGTAGCGTAATCAAGTAAGATTTCCTCTCGTTAACGGTTAACTCTTTCAGGCGCACGATTTTAATGAAAATAAAAACACCAAGGTTGAGCAGAATTTTTTTTAGTATAAAAAAATGAAAATGAACATTCGTTTCAATAGTTAAAATATTAAACTGCTCGTCTGAGTATCTTTAATTTTTCGAGGGTTTGTTAAAATATATCCCGTCGTGGATAAAAAGTTAAGCAAAAGTTGGGATCAGTTTTAACCCACCTAACCCCAAAGAGCATGAGACGAAATTGAAAGTTCTACGAAAAAATACCTAATGCATAAAAAAATAAATCTTCATTTATATCTTCTGCAGAAAATTGTAGTAAATTTTGAAAGCTTTACCACGGTGAATTTAGAAGGTTGTTACGAATAATTACCAATTGGTCATTTTGATTATTTTTATAATTTCCGTGTTAATCAAGAATAATTCATTTCTAAGAGACATACTAATACTAAAACTCTTAAGAATGCTGTATCGCTACTTGTGAAAAAAGTTAGTCTCGACAAACGCCCTCTTAACCCTTTGACTACTGTTAAAGATGCTTAGTAAATTTGCGCTTGCGATACTATAGACGCCTAAAGGTGCTTAAAAAAATTACCCTTATGAGATACCGTACCAATTTCATTGTTCTGGTAGTTCTAGCGTTGATTATAAAATGTTATTCGATAATTAGATATTGAAACGATTCCGGAAAAGTTAAATGCTTGTTTAACTGAAGTAATATGTAACTATTGCATAATCGTGAAGTTAATTGGAATTAATTTAAAACTTGAATTGCTCGTTTCAACGAAAGGTTGTTCCATCGTGTAAAGGGTGTCTCTCAAATATGTGCTCGCGGTGCTGCTCCCCATGTGCACCGTGTTGCTATCCACCACCGTGTCCCCCACCACCGTGCCCGCCCACCATTATATGCAGACCACCATGTCCACCGAGATGCCCCCCTCAGCCAACTAAAACAACGGTGAGTTACAAATAAAACGAGTGAACGAAAATATTTTCTACTTTAATTGCTGTATTGCATTTATGATTGGCTGTATAGAATCAATCAACGAACGTGTTTTGGCAATTTTCAATGGTATTTCCACTATATTTTACTATTTTCCATTTCTGTAATTCAATGGATGAAACCAGTTTATCGGATCTCTTCAGTTTTTCAATCCTTGGTCTTTGTCGGTCAGTTCTCAGTCAGTCGTTACAATAATCTTTCTTAACTTAATCATTAGCGCATTTCATTTTTAGATTTTTGTAAAAATTGTTAGAGATCAAATTTTCAATTTCTCGTTTTTTATCATTTCTAATCGTGCGAATTCATGACCTCGATGAACGCGACGAAAGAAACGGAACCTCCATGGAGGGCTGTTTCCCTGTAATATGATATGCGTAAAAGTTTTCACAATTTACTAATTTCCTCGCGAAAATCTTCAAAGAGTTTTTATAATAGTAACGCAAGGCAAATATCTATTAAGCTGGCCAGAGGAGAGGTTTGTTACCGTAGAGCTAACTTAATAACTCACCTCGAAATTAGGTTTACCTACGGCCTTGTTCGCCCTGCCCGCCCTGTTGCGCCCTTCCTTGCCCACCAAAGGTGATGGTTGCCTGCGCGCCACCCCCGCCGCCCTGTCCACCACCTCCAGCGACCCTAGCGTTCGTTTGCACCAAGAAAATGGTCCCCTGTATGCCCTGCCCACCGCCCACGCCGCCCCCTTGTTCTCCTTGTCGAGCTGTTTGTGGTTAGTACCCCATAATTTATTCAACCGTTCGTTTATTCTTTAATTAGATGCAAATTTGCATACAGAAGAATATAGAGGGTTGATAAATTCCTTACTTCTCACAATGTTAACAACGATCGTGTAATTAACAATATAATAATAGTTATGATAAAGTATTGTAATAAATGTTATCGGTTAGTTTCCCTTAATCTAATCGATCATTTGTTGTTTTTTTTTTAATTGAGTGCAAATCTGCATACAGAAGAATATAGAGGGTTGATAAATTTCTTACTCCTCACGATGTTAACAACGATCGTGTAATTAACAATATAATAATAGCTATGATAAAGTAATGTAATAAATGTTATCGGTTAGTTTCCCTTAATCTGATCGATCGTTTGTTGTTTTTTTTTAATTGACTGCAAATCTGCATACAGAAGAATATAGAGGGTTGATAAATTTCTTACTTCTCACGATGTTAATAACGGTCGTGTAATTAATAATAATACAATAATAGTTATGATAAAGTAATGTAATAAATGTTATCGGTTAGTTTCCCTTAATCTGATCGATCGTTCGTTGTTTTTTTTTTAATTGACTGCAAATCTGCATACAGAAGAATAATAGAGGGTTGATAAATTCCTTATTCCTTACTATGTTAACAACGATCGTGTAATTAACAATATAATAATAGTTATGGTAAAGTAATATAGAAAATGTTACAAGCAACTTTCTACTTTCCACGATCATAACAATAAGAACTGTGCAATTCACAAAATAATAACAATAACGCACCCCGCAGTGCCACACCCCCCTTGTTAGTAGCGCAGTAGGAGATAATCGAAGGATTTTCTTGGATTTCTGGAGAATCGCGTGTGGGATACAACAAGAACGACGGACAGAACCGGAACGATGCATGGAATCGATCTTTTTATAGGAAAAAGGTATCTTCTGAATAAACTTCTCCTATTTCAAGTATTCTCTTCTTCGCCTTTCACACACGTAATTTTTGCCGTTTACAGGAAAAATGTCGGATAAACAGAAAACTTGAAGCTGCACAAGAACACGCAACATATCGAATTGCTTCAAAATGTCGAAGGAATTCTGATTAGGGATCAAGAAGTAACACGAAAATTCCTGACTGTTGTCTGTTCACTGGCTACGAATCGGCACCGAATTTACGACTAGATGACTTCGCTGGATTTGAAACCTGAATCGAACTTCATTGAAAGGTGTTTCATCGGATCGATGTATTCCCCCAATTAGAGAACCGCAAGATTATCAAAGACCGGATTTAGAAATTGTCCAAACGAAACCAGGAAATTATCGATTTAAACGTCAACTTGTTGCTTTTCTACTCGAGCTGACATAGTCGCTGAAGAAGCGAACCATAGCTTGAAGCGAGAAGAAACACATTCGTCTCTCGTTATCAATAATTGTCAGCTTCGATTAACCGTTTGAGTCCCAAGCAGAGATTTTGTGTCGAAAAATCCCAGTACATTTGTACAATCACTCACTAATTATCGAAGTAGCGTGCTTAAGTTTGCTGACGCACGTACGTCACGTAGCTGCTTCTTTTTCGACACAAAATAAGACGAGCGCTGTCGCGGCGCTTGGGCTTCTTCGAACTCGATTAACCCGTTCACTGCCAACTACGAGATATCTTGTAGTAAACGTGTATACCAAGATTGCCAACTACGAGATATTTCGTAATTTGTGCTACAAGTTTAGATTAATTGCAATTGGCCTCGGAATAAGTTTATAGCCGGTTTGAGTTAGGAATTATTTGAAAGGATGAACGAACATTTTATATAATAATATTTTTGTTTAATATCACTTTTTATTATCAAAGTGATAACTCACATTTCCTTTAAAATAAATTCTTAACGCACAGGGCAAGACGCTCTAAATTTGCCTGAATGAGTGAATGGGTTAAGCCAAGCACTGTCGCGACATTCCTGGTTTTTTCGACCGTGCTTTTTCAAAAGTTTCTGCGACTCAAACGGTTAATTTCAGCTTATTCATGATTCGTTTCACGCAAACCGCCTCGTACTCGAGTTCGCGTTGTGTCGGCACGTTGTATTCGTTTGCCCCCTCGTAGAACAGGTGCTTTTGCAAAGCGAACGCAGGGTGCGGGTGGAGTCTGTCACACACATCTCGAATACACAATTTGTCGATTTAATTGGTCGTTTGGACGCTGTTGTTGGGCTATCGAACGTGAGCACGGCGAATCTCAGTGTTTGATCACGTTGATCGCAATAGAAAACAGGTACCATTCATTTTTTACTGTGATTTTTTTTTTATGAATCAAGTCACGTTTTCAAGGTTTTGGTACGGTTGCGACAACGGTGTGGCTGATCTTGTCGTATCACGTTCGAGACGGAAAATTTCAGTAGTATGATGCACGGGTCCATTCGTTGACAGTGACGACCGGGACGACGGAAGGGTAAGAAATTTATCATCATGCGTTAAATGTGTGCTTCCTGTTGTAAACTGTGCTTAATAAAAATAGTAAAACTGAATTTCAATTGTGTCCTGTGTTTACGATTAATTTTTCTTTTTTTTCTGGTTAAATAAAGTAACCTCTTGTCTAATTGCTTTGTACCTATGGGTTTGCGTTGCGTTGAAATTAACACATTGAGTGCCATGGAGGTCACCTGTGACCGGCGCGCTCAGATTCGACAAATGTCAGTATTTATCAATTTTTCATTATTGCCATCGTTAATGCAATGGTGTGAAGAAATCTATATAGGAAATTTCTTACTTTTTATTTAATTAATAGAAAACTAGTAATATTTTTAATACAACTTTTTGTTCTAGTCTCTTCTTTGTCTTTAAATATTCTGTGCAATATGTAACCTTGTATTTTATATTTTATATATTGGCACAATTTGTTGGTTCTTCACATGATTTTTATTGCATGCCTTTTACCGCATTTAAGAACGAATTCGAAACTGATTGTGTGAACAAACCATGAATCGTATCCATGGCAACCCAACCTATTTTCAGACCTTAGCGGAAACCTAGCTATCAGAGTTTCCTGTTTCTCCTGGCGGTGATGTGAAATTCGTGCTCGAAAATTACCTGGCTTACTCTAGATGATTCCTCACTAATATTCTTGAAACATTTCCAAAATTCCCAACGATCATGAACAAAAGGTACGAGCGTCAGCAATTCAAAGGCTTCTCGTTCGCGACCCAAAAAGAGATCATGAAAATTTAGGGGTTAACATTCTCCTTCCCATATTACACCTGATTTCTTAATTACAATTTTCCCAGATAAATTACCTAGACAGAAAACGTCAAAATATCAATCAATATTAACAAATTGTCAACATACAATTAGTAGCAAAAGAGAATATTTTATCGACGATTGCTTAAGAGCACAATATTTATGTATCGTAAAACAAGTATTTTTCCGTAGATCTAACATTATTATTCACGAGTTTGTCCCCACAGGAAACCTTCGGCCGATAGAAACATCAAGCAAAAGGCGTCGTCCAGACGACCTAGCAGCACCAGCTTGCACATGAGATTGAACTTCGGTCAGCAAAAGTCCCAGGAACCCGAGAAGAGTCCCTCTATCCATAATGTCGTGAAGGCGGACGAAACCTCGAAGATGGTCAGCAAGGGCGTGGACGTGTGCATGCCCAAGACCAGGTTCAACTCTCAGGACAGGTACAGGTCGAGCTCCTCGCCTAGGCTGAAGTATTTCCCCGCGGAGAAAATTAAGAAGTTGGAAACCCCACCGCCATTCTCTCCTAAACCTATGGGCGCTTTGATCGCCCAGCAGGATCCAGGAGACGCCGGAGTACTGTACGTCGGGCCGCATTCTGAACAGCGCTGTGACAATGGCCAGGGCGACGCCACGGTTGCCGCTCAGCATCTACAGTATCGACAGCATCCGGTTAGTTAACCGATTATTATTATTTTTGATTACTTTTGTCATGTATTCGGTCTTTTTATCGCTAAGTATCGCACAGTCTTTGTTCAGATTGAGTATTTTTATTACTCGGAGCGATAACCAATAGAAAAGTAGATACATTTTGCATGGTTATAATAAGGATAAAGCATGACGGCAACAGTTTCTTTTATAAGCGAAAATCAACTTGGTATCTAAACTGGAATGCGCTATTCTTAATTTTGGTAAAATTCGATAAATTAAGGAATATTGATTATGAGAGTATAGAGACATCGTTTCTGGAACACCGAACTATCTCCATCCTATTACTTTCATTACGAAACGCGTTCAAAGTGCTGTACTTGTATATTGCTAGAGCGCGGCGCAGTCAAAGGGTTAATTTCGTTACAAAGTACTTTGATCGAGCAAGATACAGTTCCGTGAATGTTAACCACTTCTCGTTAACCGAATGTTCTTCCCGGACTCCTCGAATTACTCCCTCGGACATAGTTCGAGTCTGCTCCCCGAGCGATTTGATTTGGACAGCGTATTAAAGTACAAATTAATTGTTTCGCAGGGCACGCATACTGCTAGCCAGCAACAGGTTGGACCCCCTCACGTGATACCTCAGGTCGGCCAGATGAATCCGCACTCGGAGAGCATGCTGCATCATCAACTAGCGAACGTTCAATCCCGTCGACCTTTTGTACCGCACGGAGCGCGGGACTATTCCCCGCAGAAGAATCCTCAGGCGTCCTTCGCGAATCCGTTGCAGACGTCAGTAATAGGTCAGCCGGGCGTCCAATCGGCCCTAAATAGTTCAGGAGCGACGATGGAACAAGGGAGAACGAAGAACGAGGAGACGCCGAACGTCAGCGAGGTGGATTACCAGAAGCAACCGATTGGAGGCAGAAACGCGGAGGTTTACAGGAAGATGGTGATGGCTAGCAGACAACCAGGACAGGTGCCGTTGCAGACTCCCATGGAATCCGCCGTCTTGAATCAAGCTAACATGAGCCAACCCGCTCTATACTCCGTCCAAACTCAGCCTACCTCCTATCCGAATCTGCAGAATCCTCAGCAGGTTTATCAACAACTGCAACAGAACATGGTGCAGCAACAACAGCTGCAGCAACGAGCGGTGAATTATCAGGCGCACACGATGGGGAACCAGCAACAGACGAAGGGAGGTCAGGGACCTCATAATTACAATGCTCAGCAGTTTGGAAGGTACTTCCCTGGCCAGGACGCAATGGCGACGCGTGCAATGGGCATGTCACAGAACTATCCTATGCATCAAAGGGATCTGGATTACACCATTCATCCGCAGAACGGATGGGCTAGGAATAATCAAATGATAGAGTGTAAAAGCTTGAAGGTTCCGCTGAAATCTTATAATGTGGACGTGGTTGGTGGCAACCAGACTTATAGAGTACCAAATCCACAACAGTCGCAGGCGCAGCAGCAGCAGCAACTCATGCTACAACAACAACAACTTATGCTGCAGCAACAGCAGCCACCCGTGAATCAGCATCATTTGATTGGAAATCCAGCACAGGTGAATGCGATGATGCCGAGACAGCAGTACCCTGCGCCGTACAGTCAGCCTGGATTCATCCAGCAAATGAATCCCAATCAACAGACGCTCCTCGACCAGCAGCTTAACCAACCACAGCGAATACACAGCAGTCCACAGACTCGAAGAGGGAAGGCGAAGTCTCCTCTAAAGTTCACCGCGAGCATGATTCGCGACCAAGAGAAGCTGCTGGCCACGATGAAGCAGCAAGGAGTGCCGATGGACATCATGAAGAGGCAGTTCGACTTGCTGTTGAACGAGCAACGGAAACACCTGGAGTATCTGGAGATGATACAGCGACAGGACGAGTCAGACAATCGCGGCAAATCCGTGACTCCGTCCCGCAAAAAGAAACCAGTGGACCAGAAGCCCGAGTGGATGGTTCACTTGACTCCTTCGTGGTTGTCTTACATGGAACTCGAGAAAATGCATGAACAAGAGAGAAAGCAGCGGGAGGCGCAGCAGTTGGAGTTAATGCGACAGCAACAGCAGGGAATGAACGAGATGTCTAGTCAACAGGTCCACGTGCAGGCTCCGAATCAACAAAATTTTCAGCAATGGCAACAGTCTGGCTTGCAGCAACCTCATATGCCGCAGCTCAATACGCAGCAGCCCAATAATAACATGCAGCAATTCAATTGGCAACGGCCCCAAACGCAGCAGTTTCGTACGCAGCAGTTGAATACGCAGGAACCAGATAACAACATGCAGCAGTTCAATTGGCAGCAGCTTAATTTGCAGCAGCAACAGCAACAGCAGTTGAATTGGCAGCAGTCTAGTGAGCAGCAACAACAGCAACCGAGAAGTCAGCAGCAGTACAACAACGTATACCCGCGACTTCATACTACCCCAGTGCTTGGTAACGCGAACGAACTGGCGAGACAGCCAAATTATCCACAGAACGTGCCACAGTACCAGTACATCCATCAGCAACCCCATCAGCAATACTACTATCCTCAGCAACAGCAGTATCAGCAATTCTATCAGACGGTTCCTCAACAGCGAAACCAAGAACAAGTGCGACCAACCAACCATGTTCCAGCGTTCGACGAGAATGTGACGTCGACGAAGCCGTCCAGCTTGCTGAAGCTGCGTCAATACATGAACGAAATTCGGCCGCAGAAACAAAACAACGGATTGCAGGACCCGGAAATAGCGAAAAGGCAGCTGGAGGATCTGCGAATGTCGACGGAGACCAGGAAGGGGCTGGAATATCTGGCGAATCTGGCCGCTCAAAAGAAGCCTGAGCTCAGGTTGAACGGGATGCAGGATCGTAACGAGATGGAGGTTGAGTTCCAGCAGCAATTGATCAACTCCATCGCTGAGCAACCCACTAAGAGAGTGTCTTCGAACGGGTTGGAGAACACCAGAAACCCGAACAACCCTCCGCCCACGCGACTATCGAATGTGAAGAAGATGGAGCAGCAGGAGTTTCTGCGGGAGTATCCCAGACAGAAGTACAGCAATCCTAGAAACTACTACGTCATGCAGGCTGAAAGGGAAAACGGCACCGTGGCCGAGGAGCCGCCGCCGATGTTCGTTCAGCAACAGGGTCCTCGACAGAATCCGGTCGGCGCGATGCCTTACAACGACAAAAACTCGATGATGCCTCGCAGCAACGTGATGCCGTACAGGTTCGACAGTGATTACCCGCAGTACTATCAACAGATGCAACAGTACTATCAGAACACGAGGAACCTGGCCAGGAACAACGGCGAGGGGGACGCAGGGTCGGCGCAGAAGGTCGAGCAAACTAAGAACAATTTCGATCACGCGGCTGGAGACGCCGGCGAAAACGTGAACGGCGCGATCAACGTACAAATGGCGGACGGCAAGATGCCGTACCACCAGAGGATGTATTACAGTCAACCGAACATTCACGAGGCCAGAACCATCGGGGGTGTGAGATACTTTGCTAGGAAGCCAGATTACCAGCCCAACAGGCAGATCGTGTCACCGGAAACTCTGATAGCGAACAGAAACATGCAACCCCCGATGATCGTGTATTAACGCGACGGGGATGTTTTTAGAACCCTTTGGTTTTTATCCTTTTTGAGATTTCTTCTTTTTTTCTTTTTTGTATGCATTTTGAGAGGCGAGCCTTTTTGCGTTTGTATGCGATTTTTTAATAGTTTTGTAACGAACCAAGAAGGTCTTTCGAACGGGAAGGTCGTTGATCTCGTCTTGTTTCGAGGGACGTGGATTGGTTTTTTGTGATTTTGCGAATAAAGTGTTTTGTAGGTTTTTTAATGGATTGGGTCAATCTTTCTTTTTTTCTACGACATCACACGATTTTTGGCGCAACTTTCGCGGTATTTAACAGCGGTTGTCGCATCGAACAGGAAGGAAGATGTTCAGGTGCAGTTAGCTATTCATCGTGAATAGTTGTTCCCTTTCAACGTCAAGCACTTCCTCGTTGCTAGAATTGCTGCTTTTCTTCTTTTCCTCTTCATTGTCCGCGCTATTTCCATGGCGTCTCGTGCTCATCAGCAAATTGCTGTCTGCCAATAGAATAGCGTTTACCGACAAAGCGGCTAGTCTGTTTTTCTCTAGTGATTTCTAACTAGGGAATGTCATCCATGCGCGTGTCACCGTTGTCTTACTACTTATTAATTCTTATCAATTCCAGCTACATTCCGAACTTATCTTTTCGGCGATACTTTTGTTTTATTTCGACATAATAGTGAACTGAACCAAATTTAATGTATTTATAAAAACAGAAATTCCTGTTTCATTTCTCATTTTTAAATTTTCAGTAAATACGCAATTAATATTTCGTTCAACATGAATTCCTGTAAAACGTATCGCAACTATATGGACGAGATGCTCGATATCCTCAACGAAATTGATTGCTCGTAAGTCTCTTTCACACACTTCTATATCTTATTTCAATCCTTTCACTTCAACGGAGTCCGCTTTAGATTATATTTCATTCGCAGAGTTTATTATTCACTACTTTGTCGCATTATTGCCAATTAATACGTATGCATAGAATACGTACGCCTCAAAAATCGTCGCAAATCCAAAGATAGTAAAAAATTTATAAAACTTCAACGTGCGATTATCTACACAAGCCTATATTACATATTCGACGACAGCAAGATAATTATCGCAACGCACATATCACACACTTAACAAATAATTCATTTCATAATTATTGAGTTTCATTAACCAACGCAACATTTTTAATTACACACAATTCTAATCACTTTTAAACAGAAATTAAACCCTATGCAATCTGCACTCTTTTTCAGCAGAGTTTAATCATAATCACTAAACTTCATATATTTATGCATTGCTGGGAAACGCACGGTATTCAAAGCAAAATTACACGTTACAATATCCACGTTTTGAAACCTCCGCTTAGATTATACATCTCCCTAGGTACGCTTACAGAAGTATGAATTTGCATAGATATCCACGATCACCCCTACTCGAGGAAACGGTTAAACCGAACGTAGACCAACTATCCTGTATCACTGATTTCCACAGGAAACCCGAGCCGGAAGTGTGCAACGTGAGGTGTCCGCCGCTTGGCTGCCCGCGAGGTTCTTGCCCAGGGATGTGCTGCTACCAGGGGAACTGCGACCCCTGCTGTATAACGCAGACCCCCTGCTGCCCACCACCCCCGCAGCCACCCCACTGCCAAGCCCTCCCGATGTGCTGCCTGAAAGCGTACGCGAAAGCGGTCGGCTACCCCCCTGAGAGCCCTCTTTCCCCCCTCAGCGCACGATTGCGCTCTAAACTGTGCTGCGAGACGCTCGATAAAATAATTCGTCCAGTTTGTTGCACCCCTGTCTGCAACACCGTGCCCCATTGCCCGTCGCCCTGCTGCACCCCCTGCCCTGGAAACCCTTATCCGTGTTAACGTCGAATTACGTCGAAATTGCACGAAATCGACTGAAAGCAAAATTATTGACCGATTTATGGAAAGACACATTGTCAACCTTTTTTCTGTCAATCTGTTTTGTTGCATTCGAAATGCACTTAGGGGTAGTCGTAAGATGTATCCGTGCGTCAACATAGGATTGAACGAAACTTTTGCAGCCGTTTTCATCGTAAACTTCCTTCGTGAGAGTGTTAAGTGTGTTTCGGTATTTTGTGATGGATACGATTAGTTTTGAAAGAGAGTAGGGTTCAAAGAGCAGGGTGCACTTGAAATTTTTGTTGTACAGTGGAAACGAAATTCAGGTTGTCTTTCATTGTGAAGGACGGATATTGTATATGGATGTTTCATCGAAATAAATGTGTTTGTAACCGTATTCGTAGTTCTGCTGCTTATTGTTCTGTAAATACAATGTTATTTATAAGTCACAGGATACCTGCTCAATTTGAACACAATCTTTATCGTATTAGATTCTATCTTGGTAGAATCCTGAAAAGACGATGCAATTTAACCCTTTAAACTCTGAATTGTTTTTCAATTTTGTTGCCAATAACTCCTAATTTTTTATTTCAGGTGCTTTATTTGAAATTTGCTTCAAAGGACAATTCCTTGAGTGGTACTCATTTTTTAAAATAATTATATTAAATATAGTTCTCAAGCTTTATTGTAACTTATATCTGTTTAATTTCGTTGACTCTTTGGTGTTAAACATTTGTCCGCTACTGCATTTAAAATGGTATTTTAAAAGTATCGAGTCTAACTCGACATAAAAGTTACTGTGATAAAAACTGACGTCAAGTCACACTCGACAAAGGTGTGCAAAGGGTTAACGTTTGCAACGTTATTCTGTGGTTACAACGTAAACCTTTCTTCGCTCCAAATTTATGAATCGCCACTAACACGTTGTTATTTTTTGCATTAGCGAGAGTGCAACGTAAACCTCTAATGAGATTGATAAGCGCGAGACGACGATTAGGCAAAGCAGGGAAAGTTTGGGAACCGGTGTTCCGGAGCCTGCCAAACTTCGGCTAATTTCGAATTAACCCCTCAAAGGGTTGCTTCACGTGCCAGCCAGCCTGTGATCTATGCATATCACACGCGATATTACGTTAGGGTAAGCGATGGCGTGATTCGCCGCTTCCTGATCGAATTAAATTTCAATTAAAAATACCGTGAAGCTGTCTTCGACAAACGCGAGTCGTGTTTAAAACAGGAACAAATGCGATTTCTGTTTCGACCGTCGATAAGCGTTGGCAAGTTCTGTGTCACGTTTACGACAAAGAATCTGATCGATCGTTTATACATGCGAATATATAAACGTTTATCGAAGTTCAAGATCGGTTGGATGTTTTTTTAACGTTACAAAAGTAAAATGGACGGGGACAAGATATTGGAGAGTAGAATATCGATGATCAACATGGTGCAGATTATGAACTGCCTGTTGTGCGACATAGAACGTAAAAAAGACAAGGATGAAACAGAGGTTAGCTGGGAAACTTGGCCAATGTTGTTTATTCACTCTCTTTGTACCAAAAAGGAATATTTCAAGCATAGCATATTTTAAGAGTTTCTCATAAAATTATTATTTGCAACGTATTACTTTAATTCTGCTAGGGTGGTTTACTTTAAACTCTAAATTTTCAGAATTAAAACTGATCATATGATAGAATACAAATTTTATTTATACTGTTGTTTCTTATTAATTAATTAATTTCTTTTCTTTGACCCTTTGGTCTTAAACTTTTATTGTAAACGTAAAATTCCAAAATCCCCAAATGCGGATCAGTCAATGAGTTAACATCAGAAGAATGAACGTTTAGATAATTATTCGCTAATCATGGAAACTGTCAGAAATTCCTCGACAAAACCTTTTTTGCAGTACATTCCTCCACCGTCGGAGTACATCAAACAAATGTCGATGACGACGACAGAGAGGACACAGTATATCCTGAGGTGGAGCCACAGGCTCAATTTACCGTACTGCACGAAACTCGAGGGTGGCAACTTCGAAGTCAGCCCGACCATCGTCATATTTCAGCAATTCACCCCTGGAGACTCTTTGAGCGTGACGCTAACGCTTCGAAACTCGTCGAAGGTAATCCGATAATTTTGCCCGACGAAAAATTCGATCGGGTTTGCAATCGAACCGCCCCCCTTCCCTGCGCTAACTCTGTTCCTTCCCGCGAACGAAGTTGCGACTGTGAAATCGGGAATATCGTTTACTCGGTTGTTTGTTTGTCGCGACACAGGTGCCTAGATACTTGAGAAGTTGCCACGAGTTGGATCCTTTCGTCTCCGTGGAGTTTTGCGGAAGCAGCTTCTCCACGATGATCGCGCCTGGGCTATCTTCCGTCTACAGGGTGAAATTCATGCCCGAGAGGAACGAAGATTATCAGTATCAACTGAAGTTCGCGACCGACAGCGGAGACATTATTGTGCCTGTAGTAGGTGAGGGTATCGATAATTTATTTATTTATTTATTTATTCATTCATTTATTCATTTATTTATTCACTTATTCACTTATTCACTTATGTATTTATTCATTCATTTATTCATTTATTTATTCACTTATTCACTTATGTATTTGTTTATTTATTTATTCATTCATTTATTCATTTATTTATTCACTTATTCACTTATGTATTTATTTATTTATTTATTCATTTATTTATTCACTTATTCACTTATGTATTTATTTATTTACTTATTCATTTATTTATTCACTTATTCACTTATGTATTTATTTATTCATCTTCTACCGGTAATGATTCATTAATATACAGAGAATTCGATGGATTATAATAAATATTGTAAACATTGTAAACGCTGCTCGTCAGTAATTAAGGAATTAAATTAAACTTTAAATAGTTTGATGTACTTACGCTTGAAAGAGGCGATTAGAAGGGTAAATGACTCTAAAATAGTACAAGAAGAATTATCATTCCTATAAGTACGTGTAATTGGATTTATATCTCCCAATCTAGTCTCTATGATTAATCTGGTGATTATGTATAATTGCCGGTTATTATATATAATCACAACTAAGTTTGGTGAACGTGTGTAATAATTTTAAATATTTTGAATATTTTTTAATGTTTCCCATATAGTAATAAATAAAAAAAATATTCGTAAATGGTTTCATGTTACCTTATAATTGGTATTTGTCTGTGAATAAATAAAATACAAATACAATACAAGAATTGAAAGGATCGAAAAATTTTTCTTAAAGAGTTTGGTTGTATTCTGTTTAGGAAAATATTGTGTGGTATCAATTAATTTCTTTATGGCGGAATATAATGAGTATGATTTTTATGTTAATTCAGCTTACGGTTCGAAAGGGATCTTGGATTTCCCCGATCGAATCGAGGTACCATTGACGGCGGTGAAGATCCCCTCCTTGAAAACGGTGTTTGTGCGTAACGTGGGAGACGATGCGGCTGTTTTCACCCTTTACACTGACAAGTACGGCACAGTTTGCGCGTGAAAAACAATGGTGTTACACACGACGAATGATTGCATTTAATCGTAGCCCCTGCTTCTGGATCGAGCCGTCGAAGGGTAGAATAGGAGAGGAAGAGTCCCTTCAGTTTATCGTACACTTTCTGTCCAACAAAGCCGGTGATTTCGAAGGCAATCTTTTCCTTGAATACGAGATAGGTAATTGAGGGTGTCAATAATGATTGAAATCATCCATAAATTATTTAACTGTTTGAGTACCGGGAAGCGCAGGATCGCATATGCAAAATTTCTCCAGTTCTCAAAATGTTAAGAAAATCGAAGATTGACGATTGAATAACAATTATTTATAATGATAATTATAAATTCAATTAAATTTGATGGTTAAAAGGATCAACGATTAAATTTGGATGACTATGATAATTCCAAAATTGAATTAAGTTGTTAAGATATTTAAAAGAAAAGATCTCAAGTTGAGTTAAGTAACTGTCGCAATTAATAATTGGAAGAAACAGAAATAACGTGAAAGTTCGAGTAACCGTGGCGTTACCATTACCATTTTTCAAGGGATAAAGCTGAAGATACATCTTCGAAGCGCCGCGGAGAATTGCCCGATTCGTGTCGACAGAGGCACGATCAGGATGGAAGAAACTTTTTTGGGTCTGTCCAGGAATAAAGTCCTTACGATCCACAACAGAAGCAATTACATCGTCAGGTACAAGTGGATGCTTCTCGAGAGCGTCGAGGCGGACAACGAGCGGAAAGAATAGTGAGCTGAAGGATAATTTCGTTGAACGAAACGGGACGATGAAATAAATGTAGAAATGCGATCGAGCGGATGCGAGTTTGGAAAAGTCTGAAGGGTACTTGAGTTGGACGATTGTCGTGCGAACACAGAATGTTTTTTTTTTTTTTTTATTATTAACACATTGTATGCCGGTGGCATCTGAGGCATTTAAAACTGTAGGTGAAGAAAATATTAAAAATTTTATACATTATTGTAAAACACTAAAATTGGTTTGCATATTCATTATATGCAATTTAACGATAACGAAAAATAGAAACAACCAAATCGCCAAACAAAAGAATGTTGTATTATCGCAAACCCGGCGCTAAAGCAACAGACTTCCAAACCCGCGTTTTCGCGGGGCCGGCATACAATTTGTTAAGTTGTGCGATTGTCGTGCGAACGCAGAATGTTTGGGCTCGAATGTTTCTAAGGCGTGAAAGATGAGAAGTTGAGAAAACAGTGCGACTGAGAAATTCTGGGTGGTCGTGACCGAATGCGTAGAGTGAAAAGGTTGACAATTAGAATGAAAGGAAACGAGTGTTTGGAAGAATATATGACGGGGAAAATGCGAGCGCGGGGCAGAAAGTGTTTGAAACTGTTTGAAAGAAAGGTTTTGATTGTGAAGTTGCTAAGTTGTAAAGTCGTTTAAGTTGTTTTTGTTAAATTGTTTTAAATATACTTTTATTAATATTTTAATCGCTTCACTTTTATTTTTCATACCTGAATTCCATCTTCCGTTCTACATTTTATAGAACTTTCCTATATAAACGACTTATGTCCTACCTGTCTTAGCTACAAAAAGTTGTACCGCTTGGTTTTCGAGAGCGAGCTTCCCCGCTGCGTGGATCTCGATTACTATAACGTGAGCACGCCTGATATTCATCAGCTGGTCTATCAACGAATCTACGCGGACGAGTTGGACACGCTGACGAAAGAAACTTTTGAGTATGATCATGTAGCCTTCAAATTCGCGCCCCAGGTGAACTTCCTTTCAATTTTTCAACTGTAGGATAAAACTCGAGTAACCTTTTCGATATAGCAAAGTACAGTAGCGGACAAAAGTTTAAGGCCGAAGGGTCAAAGAAAATAAGTTAATTAATTAATAAGAAATAATGGTATAAATAAAATTTGTATTCTATGCTAATCGATAAATAGTGTTATACCATAATGACGATAAAAATTTGTAAAGCATACAATTATGCTTTGCATTGTCCTGTCGACTTAAACTTTTGTCCGCTACTGTTCGGTGATGTTCGCTTGAGTAACCCCAACTATATTTTAAATATACCTACTGTATTTAAAGTGATCGTATTTTTCATTTTTTTTTTTCACATTTTTAATTTGAAGCTGCTATTACACCAAAAGGCGAACAAATTTTATTTTTATAGATTTATTTTTTATACTTTCGAACAAACATATTTTTACCATTCAATTGAATAGCGCTGTATGAAATTTTGCATAACGTAAGGATAGCATTTGCTACTTTGTTGTATTATAGAAATTGCTGATGTTTCGGTTAAAAATCATAGAAACATATTTATTTGGTAAAAGATAAATTTTGCAATTAGGGTGTTTTCATTTCGATAAGCGTAATATCTACATATGTTATTCGAATATTTTTGTAATTGACTGTATGCATTTTAAATACCTTAACAGTTTTGAACTACAGCTACCTTTAATCGACGTTTCATGATCAAAATGTTAATTTACATTAATTTGATAAACGATCACACTTTTGGTAGGAAGCCGAAATTTGGCCACAATCGTCCACCGAGGTCACAATCTTTTATAGTGCTCTGGAAATGGGCGAAGTATCCAGCACTGCCTATCTAGAGGTGACTGGTCGTGAGGATAGAATACCAGTGACGTAAGTGAACCAGCTTTCACTATGAAATAATGCCGTAAAATGATTAACGTTCCGCTAAATCGGGCCTTTCGTTAACAGCGTTTACGGAACAGGCAAAGGACCGGTGATCCAATTGAACGTCCTCACGATCGACATGCAAAACACGTATCTATGCTGCGTGAACAATTACGAGGTAACGATACTGATTTTAGAATAGCGGTATGATAAAGTTTTCGGGAAACCAAGGAGTGAAAATATGCCTTGTTACCTCAGAAATTAACCATTAACTGCAAAATTATTTTTTTTTATAATTTTTGATAATATAATTATTAGGGGGACCGAAAAGTAAAATCGTTTTCTTATATTAAATTCAAACACATAAATTTTTAACGAGTTTTTATTTTTAATCAATGAATTTCGTTATCTAATGTGTAAATTTTCAATGTCGGATCGATGAAAATCAATTCGTTTTTGAGCAAAATATCTAGAAATGGAATGACAGAAACAACATTACTTTTCGGTCTTCTTAATATATTTAAATTACGTTTTGTTGTTAAAATATTTTATATTTTTTAAAAAACCCCAAATGGGAATCGTGGCAGGTGAATCTCAAGAACTAATAAGAAAAAATTTCTTTTTATTATATGAATTATTTTATATATTTAAAAGTAGCTGTTATTTATGCCATTTTTTAATAAAGTCCACATGTAACCTGATGTTGCGTTACATTCCAAAACCCTCAAACGGGGATCGTGGCAGTTAATGGGTTAAACCAGAAATTTTTCGAGCGAACGGCCTCGTTGTTTCAGGTGATAGCCGTGAACAAAGGCCACATTCCCGGCAAACTGATTTACAAGCCAAAACCGAGCGATTTCGGCGGGACGATCGTTGTGACGCCGTGTGGGCTTCGTTTGGAGCCAGGCGAGCACAAATCTTTCAATTTATCGTTCTCGTCGAACCGGAAGGGCGATTTCGTCGAGAGGGTCGATTTCGTGGTGAAGGAGAGCCTCGAGGTGCTCAGCTTGCATATCAAGTACGTCGCGCGATCGATAAATGGTCAAGGGTGGGGGGTGGGAGTCGGTCGAAAGACGACGTTCCTGTTTGACGACCACGTCGATTCTTTGTCTTGCAGAGGCTGCATCGTGTGCCCGACTTTGCACTTCGACAGGGAGAGCCTCGATTTCGGGACGACGGCCCTCGGTACGTTCCACCAGAGGGGATTTATATTAACCCTTTTAGTGGCAGGCATTTTACGGAGTACATGCAAAGAATGCCACGGGTCGATTTGATATGCGCGCTTATATGAGTAGCTTTGTAAGGAACAAAATTCCGATGGTGAAAAATTTTACTGTTTATTCTTGAGAAACTTAAAGAATATGGAATATTGGGTTGTCCGGAAAGTTCGGGCCGATTTTGAAAGAGGATTGAAGCTCGATTGAAGGGGATTTAAATTTTAGCATACATTCATTAAATTATACAGGTGCCATTTCTTTGTATAACCTTTGTCCATCTTTTAGGCAACTTAAAAATTCCATCCTTCCAGAATTTTAATCTATTTTAAATGATATTCAGAAAGAATTGGACCATTCTTAAATTATTATTATTATCATTATTTATAAATTTATAAATTCATAAAAGTCTACCATAAGGACATGATAAGTAAATATACCACTTTTCTCCAGGATTCAGCGCTAGACAAGACATACACTTGCACAATTTAGCCCTGATACCCGTAACCTTCACCATATCCGTACTGAACGACGGGAACCAACCTCCTCTGACACACGAAGAATTCGCGAAGGCTCCAGAGAAGCCCAGTTTTCCGAGCAACCCCCGGGAATTTCAAATTAGCCCTGACGAAGGGGTAGTCAAGGAGCGCAGCTCTCTAAAGATCAGAGTAAACGAGCCCCCTTTCCTTTCCCTCGTGATCCAACCCTTTGCCTTAGGATCTTCCTTTAACGCACACACATACACGCTATTTTAATACTGAAACATCACATCGAATAGCAATTGAAATTACAGTAGCGGACGAAAGTTTAAGACGACAGGACAATGTAAAACATAGTTTTATGGTTTTGCAAATATTGTTAATATACTTATTTTTATCGTCATTATGATAAAATACTATTTATTGATTAGCATAGAATACAAATTTTATTTCTTATGCTATTTCTTATTAACACTGGATTGCCGGAGTGAGTCAATTTGACTCACTTGTGATTTTGTCAAGTTCAAGTATCATGTGAAAGGAATAGAAGTAAGGGCGTTTGTACTAAATGTAGTTAAAGAATCTGCGGAAAATGTATTTTAAAAACAACATATATATGTAAAAATTGTTTTGAACAAGCTCTTTTAAAAATAAAGTTTTATTTTTTTTTTTAAACTTCAATTTTCATATTTGAGTCAAATTGACTCATTTCAGGCAAAATAGGTATATACCGAACATCCGGCAATCTAGTGTTAACTAATTAATTTGTTTTCTTCGACCCTTTGGTCTTAAACTTTTGCTCGCTACTGTATCTGAAGGAAAGTAGACATTATAATATTTATAAGTCGAAGCAGATCATCAGTTAGATTACGTTTCTTCAAGCGCGTTTACTAAAATTTACGTTTCCATAAGAATCGGCGGTCTAGTTACGAGGTAAACGGTTAACAAAAATTCTGATCCTCTCCTGTACAGGTCGTTTACACGGCCAACATCATTCGCGAGGGTCGAACGGCAATACAAGTCGATATGTGGGACTCTGACTCGAATCCTGTCACGCTGCCTGTGAGCTTCTCCGGCGATGTGGCTCAATTATCGATCGTCCCGTCGAATATCGTCGTTCGTTTCTGCTTCGTCAATTTCCCGTACTCGAGAACCTTCACTGTGACCAACGACTCCAAACTGGACGGATATTTTTACATACTCCCGCAACAGGTAACGTTGACAATTAATCGTTTCGTTGTGTTCACAGAAATTGAAGCTAATTTCTAGAAAAACTGTCAACCGTACATTTTTGCTCTTCCATAAACTGATGGTTGACGAAATAGAGACGTGTTACAATTGGTGTTTTATATTTTTCTCTTTATTTGACCAATGTTCTTTATGTTTCTATCATTTTTTAATAAAGAATCGTACTGGGGTCAAAATGTACTGTTATATTTAATCCTTCTTCTTTTCGTAAAAAGCTGGTATAAAACGCAATTTTTATTAACCCTTTGACTGCTATGGGCGCGTATATGCGTCTCTATCGAAAGTTACTCGCGTGAATTATGGACGAGTATATGCGTCTCTAGCGAAGCTTACTCGCGTGAATTATGGACGCGTATATGCGTTCGTCAATTCTTCCTCGCTCCCATTTAGAGCAATACGATTGCTAATAGAGTGACGTCCACGCGGAGTGTTTTGACCGGGAGTATCTAGCACTCAAAGGGTTGATCAAGGAAATTCTAAACGTAACGTATCTAGAAACTTTATCCTTTTTTCTTCTGTTCTTACAACGTAGGTTGCATATGATACACCGGTGATTTGTTCAATTTCACGGTGTCAAGGTTACGTAAAAGCTGGCGAATCGAAGGACATCGAGGTGACGATCATCTCTAAGTTTCTGGACATCCAGAGAGTTTCCCTAAAGTAAATTATGCGAACTAAACATTGTTCGAGCAATCCCTATAGATACAACTTTCGATCAGCATGTTGATTATGGGAAAACAATCTCCGATTATGAACTGCGTGACCGTCGAGTGCAACGGCCAGGGACCCGTGATTTCCGTGGAGCCGCAGTCTTTAAACTTCGGTGACGTGAGGGTCCTCGAAGAGAAATTAATGGAGTTTTTGATAATCAACGATTCACCTGTTCCTACTCACTTTACCGTGACACTGGTACCGTATTTTCATTGTTTTCCTTGAAAATCTAACGAACTATCTGTGGGTAAAAGTAGGATGAACAACGTTTCTTGTTAATTTTTGCAATTTAACTCTTTCAGGCACGGTGGAATTAAAAATGTCCCACCTTTTTGATGCACTGTAATACATGGTGGGACATTTTTAGATCCACGTCAAAATATTGCTATAACTGCATGTGCATAGGTTTATATTTAATCTTACTTACGTAAAGTAGTTGGTAATACTATAAAAAAATGTTATAAATATTTTCTCTTGGTTGGCAAATTTCAACATGTCAATATTTTGTTAATAAAAATATACCACTTTTGTTTAATTTAAAACGCAACAAAATTTCTATGCAACATGGGTCTATTTATTCTTTGAAATCCTGTGCCTCAAAGAGTTAACATAGAACAATGTATACAGTAGCGGACAAAAGTTTAAGATCAAAGGATCAAAGAAAATAAATTAATTTGTTGAAGAATAAGGCGAAGTTACCGTGGACCGTTGACCCGACATCTGGCGAGCTCGAACCGCACGGTTCAGCAACGATCTCTGTGCAATTATTCCTGGTGGATACCGGAAAGTACAAAGGCAGCGTGATGTTGTCCGTGACGGGCAGCAGAATCATTCAGATCGAGCTGAAAGCAACTGGTTATGGATGCAGCGTAGTGTTCCAGCCAAATGTATTCCCAACTTTCGACTGGGGCCTTCTTTTCAGGTTCCTTCGCTAATGTTTACTTCGTAGCGCAGTAAACGATGTCAAGATTATGACCCTCAAAAATATATTCAGACTCATAGATATAGCTATGTGGTGACATGGAACCTCTGCGAGTAATCGAACAGGCTGTGATCAAGCATTTCATGGTAGGGTTTGAACGTCGTCCCGTCTTTTGGCCCAAACGGCCAGTTTCACCCCATAAAACGACAACGGGGAGTAAAATTATAGAGTGTTTGGTTGCAGCCTTGAAAAATCTGCAAACACTCACAGAGTCTTTCGCGTGTCTCCACATTTCTCCCTCTCGACGCTTACCAGGGAATTAGACAAACTGAACTTCCCTGGGGGTCGTTCTTTCAACCCCTTGAGAATCTAGCGCATGAAAAGTATCACTTCACCATCGCAAATAATACCCCTAAAATAATAAACCTAATCACTTTGTTGTAACGTCTGTTCAGCCATCAGAAAATAGATCGAACGATAGCTCTTACGAACAGGGGGACGCGCAACTACCAGATAATTTGGACGACCGAGCCGGAGATACGATTCCAACGTAATCAATTAATGATGCAGCAAACGTAAGTCGAAAATTTCCACCCATTCCCTTCGTTCGAGCCGAGTCACAGATTCCTCTGAAACGCAGCGCCAAGTTCCACGTGGATCCATTGATGGTCGAGATACCTTCGGGGGAAACGAGACACATCAATTGCAGGCTGTTCTGGAAGGCGTGAGTAGATTTCTGGCGGAACCGACCGGAAATTGCAATTTTTCACGACCTTCAATCGAAACGCATCGTATGAAGATCAATTTATATTATCCACGTTCAGACACGTTCCGTTAACAACGCTTCAGTCAAACAGCATCCCATCAGCAGTAGTGTTGTTTTGGATAATGTCTGATGGTGTTTGAGTCGCAACGTTACGTAAAGGAGATACAGTAGCGGACAAAAGTTTAAGACGGCAGGACAATGTGAAACATAATTTTATGGTTCGCAAATATTGTTTATCTATTCATTTTTATTTTCATTATGGTAAAACACTATTTATTCATTAAAATACAAATTCATAGAATACAAATTTTATTTATACTATTATTTCGTATTAATTAATTTATTTATTTTCTTTGACGCTTTTGCGTTAAACTTTTGTCAGCTACTGTAACTATATTTTTCTTCGTTTCATCAACAGAATTTATTGGATCGGTGTTTGAACGGAAAATATAAATCGACCTTATTCTTTGCGCAGAAACGAGGTTCTTGCGGAGGAATGGAACGTTTTCGGGCAGGCAATGGGCGGTGGGAAACGGGAACTGATCGGGAAGTCGTGTTTCACGGTTACACTGACGGAACCGCATATTGTCTTCAGCAAGAAGGTGCTAACGTTTCGCGTGGACATCTGCGCGGATGGTGATAAATTGCAGCAAACTGGTTCGATCGTTTTATCGAACGTTCTCTTTTTCACTTATCCTACCGTTAATGCGAGTTCGAAAATAGGTACAGTAGCGGATAAAAGTTTAAGACGTGAGGACAATGTAGTGCACAGTTTTATGGTTTGCAGATATTGTCTGTGTAAATGTTTTTATTGTCATTATAGTAGAACACTATTAATTAGTATTTATTTATTTATTGATTAGTATAGAATGCAAATTTTGTTTATCGCGCGTATTTCTTAGAAATTTATTTATTTATTTTCGTTGACTCTTTGGTCTTAAACTTTTGTCTGCTACTGTGCGTCTTGCTGTGTTATCCGTATCACGTTGTACTTTTTATTTAAGACTCTTTCGATGTGTATTTCGTGAAAGATCAAAGAAATGTTATCTAAAATATTGTTAACTTCTTTGAGATTTCACGATTTTTCTCCGTTTACATAATTTTATGATGCTTTAATGTCCAATGTCCCTATGTCTGACATCTGACTGCTCGAGAATCACGATAGCACAGCGTTCTAACGTCTTTATGTCCAAATATCCTAACCATTCAGAAGGTAACTTAAGGCAAAACAATCAACCTGACTATTCCTCCAGATGAATTGTTAGTGACCAATCAATCAAAGCTGGATCTAAACGTTCATCTGGCGGTGAAAGCGCCTTTTCAATTGATAACGGACAACGACGAATACGTGCACAGCATGAAGATCGTTTTGATCGACGGAGCCACCACGAAGATTCGTGTTTTCTTTACTTTCAACTCCGACGTCGAGGTTCGTTATTCGAAAAACTACACTGGTGTGCTTCTGCTGGACTACCAGGAACATCCCCATCAGGTACCCTAATTTTCCCACAGCCTTTTAATCCTTTGAACAGCAACGACGTCACTGTCGCGTTTCTATATTTATCTTAAAGCAATGTGAACGTATATGTTGGGATCTACTCATTTTTTTTAGTGAATTGTTAATCTATTGAATTACTAAACTGGTGTAATATCGTAGTTTTAAGGATTAAGCATATAGTCGCGTGGCAGAGTTGAATTAGAATTTACTGTTATTCATATTAATAATAATAAATAACCTTAAGAATCTTTTTTCTACACTAGTGAACTAATAATCTTTGTATAGAAGGCTTTCTTTATTTTTCCTATTGGTTACTACCAAAATTGGTTTCTTTTCAAAAAAAAGTTTGTTTCATATCAAAAATGTCGTTAAATGACATTTTTTCACATAAAATCTCATAATTTCTGAACTAACGCAATATAAAGTATCAATATAATGGTAAAGAAATTTTTTGACGAATTTAATAGGAACTCACTTTTTGGGGCCTGTTGAATGTTTGGAAAATTTCTGTTCAAAGGATTAATGGCTTGTAACATGGAAAATTCGTTTCAGGACGAAATCTCGTGTAAAGGTTACCTGCACTTCCCGAATATCGAGATAGAGCCGAGCAATTTTGTAATCGACTGCGAGTTGGGCTCGAGCGTCGAAAAAGTGTTAACGTTAACCAATAACGGGCCGGTGTCGGTTGTATATAAATTCCTGTGGCTCACGGATTCCGTCGAGATTGAACGTGGCTCGGACCTCGAGCTGGTGGGTACCGAAATAGACGATCATTAACTTTTAACTGGAATTATTGGATCGCAGAGGAAAAGAGGAGAGAGAAGAGAGAAGAACAAATAAATAGAAGCTTTTTATGTTGATTGGAAAATGCTTTAACAAATCAAAATTGTAAAAATTTGTTATTTGCATACAGCTGCTTAACCCTTTGGACTCCGAATTATTTTTCAATTTTGTTGCCAATAACCCTCTACTAT
This sequence comes from Tetrapedia diversipes, assembly GCA_033822845.1. NCBI lineage: Eukaryota > Metazoa > Arthropoda > Insecta > Hymenoptera > Apidae > Tetrapedia > Tetrapedia diversipes. Next base: position 141,258 of record JAOPTO010000540.1, on the reverse strand, counting down.
TTTAGATGCTTTATTCGAAATTTACTTCAAAGGAAAATTCCTTGAATGGCGCTTATTGTTTTTATTAATTATATTAAATATAGCTCTCAAGCTTTTGTTGTAACTTATATTTGTTTAATTTCGTTGACTGTTTGGTGATTAAAACTGACGTCGAGTCACACTTGACATAGGAGTGCAAATGGTTGACGTTTTCCAGAAAAGTAGCTAGCTTCAAAATTGTTATAATTCTTGATACAATTTTTTTAATCATTTTTTACGAACAAATACACTATAGTATACTTTCTTGATTCGCATAAGAGGATCCGTACGATTCTATCGTCGATTAAATAATATTTTTAATAAGCGTTGCGATTGCACAATAATCGCTCGAATAATTTACAAAATTCACCAGAAGTATTTTATTATATTATAATTATCTGAAATTTTTACGTTTATTGTATATTTAAAGGAGTGCAGCGGATGTTTACTCATAGACTCAAAATTAAAGACGAACACATCCAAGACTCAAGAAATTACCGTCGAGACAGAGACAAACGAAGAGATTAGCATAAGCGATAGACGAGACGGAAGCGGAGACAGACGATTAAACGCTATACCACCGCCTATGAATTGTACGAATGCCATTAATTGTGTTAATTAACAATTCTTATGAATCACAAATATTGTACACGCAACACTGTCACTGAGATTTGGTTTGCAGCACCTGTTTCAGAGACGCACAAGTTAAAATCTGAAGTTACACCTGCGGAAGGGAGCACCGAAACGGATGATTGCTCGGTTTCCGGTCAGGAAATCAGGGAATTCCTCATGCCGCTCGTCGAACGGTATTTTAAGAGAGACGATGATCTCGTTGTCCTGGAAAGCATGAACACCGAGCCCCAAAAGCATCACTACCTCAACGAAGTTAGTAAATTATCAACTTAACCCTAGAAGGACGGAGCCGTGTCCATTTTGACCCAGCCGTAAATGCTTTTATATTATTTATCGTGCAATGGATTTGACTTTCATTCGTTTACGTTGACATGCATACAGTTGGTTGTGTATAAAATTAATGTATGCAATTGAAACTGCGAAAATTTTATACACAATTACTTTCTACATTCGATCATCAAAACTGCCTCAAAATCTGTCCTGCATGCAAGGATTAATCGATCAGAAACCAATATTGTAGGGATGCAATGATGCGTGTTTGTATTCTTTTTCCAGTCAAATTATATTATTGCATTTTGATCTGTGATGCTGTCGCGATGAAAGAGCATTTCAATCGTTTGGTTGATAATTTTGAATATCTGCAACATTGAAAAATAAAATACGCTTGTAAAAATGTAATTTGTAAAAATTTTTGTATTATTTTGGACTTTCTTGCCCCCTTGACAATCTCGTTTAACCTTAATGTTGCAAAACTTTTTAAAGTGTAATTCAGCTTTAACCATTAGCGATCAGCATTCTTAAATGTTTAATGAGGTATAAATGTTATTAAATGTAAACTCTATTGAGTTATTCTGGCGTAGTTATCTTGAATCAAGTTTAATCGATATTATTGTTACACTCAATCTTTTTATTTCAGTTGAACTATTATAATTATTTTTTATTCTATTGCGTACACACTAGTGGGTTTATATACACGTAAAATTAATAAATTAAATAAATAAATAAATGTAACGATTTAAATTCTTTCAGAAGAATAACGATCGTATTTTAATGATTATCTAATATATCGTTTCGATAAAATAGTAATTTGTCTGAATGTTAGCTGTGACGCAAAAATTTGGTTGATATTTACGTAAAAAAGATTCAAGCGTGTCTTTGAAAAAGGTTCTTTTCTTGTTAAAAGGAGAGAGTGCTTGATGGATAAGCTTCCTATTCGCGATTCACCAAGGATATCTTCTTTCAAGACATCCTTAAGTCCGATATTTACTTTTCACGAGGGAGCACAATGCTCTGTTTTATGTCCGTTCCCCACGAATGAAATATCGTTTCAGGTGCTGAAGATCGTTCCGTACAACGGAACGGTGCTTCCGTATTCCGTGCAGCGGGTCTACGTAGGATTTCATGGCTTCGAACGGCTACGAATAAAAGCGACCGCTGCGTGCGAGATTGTTCGCAGTCCTACCGAGACGGTTCAAATACTCGCTCGCGCAGACGCGATTCAATTCGAGGTTGACAAGGATGTTATCGATTTTCATCAACAAGTAATCCTACTTCCGTTTTCTTAACAAAGATTCTTATCTCAAAGTTAAATATGCAAACGGTATGTCGGTAGAGGTATGTTTTACATAAGCGGGCAAATGAAAGTGGGAAATTGAAATGGAAAACGGAAAACGGAAAATGCAGAGCAGGAAGTAGGAAGTGAGAGGTAGGATGCAGGCAAATAGAAAAAGAAAAATGGAAAATGGAAAATGGAAAATGGGAAATGGGAAATGGAAATGAAAATGAAAATGGAAAATGGAAAATAGAAAGTGCAAAATGCAAAATGCAAAATGAAAAATGAAAAATGGGAAATTGGAAATGGAAATGGAAATGGAAAATGGAAAATAGAAAGTGCAAAATGCAAAATGCAAAATGAAAAATGAAAAATGGGAAATTGGAAATGGAAAATGGAAAATGGAAAATGGGACATAGGAATGGAAAATAGAAAATGGGAAATGAAGTGTAGGAAGTAGGAGATGGGATACAAGTAATGGGAAAATGGGAAGTGGGAAATAAGAAATGGGAAAGAGGAAAATGGGAAATAGAAAATAGGAAATGAAAAATGGGATAATGTGCATTTCAGATAAGTTTACGTATATGTGTTCCAGTTGTTTATGGAACGCAGTCGTAAAACGTTCGCCCTGAAAAATCTCTGCGGGATCGCATTCGAATATAAATTAAAGGATATGGAATTGTTTTACGAAGAAGCGGCCGATCAACTCGATTTGCGACCGCTGAGAATCCAGCCGAGCTGCGGATCTGTGGATCCTGAATCGCAGGCGGAATTCATCGTGGACTGTCTACCTACCGCCATCGGTCCTATAGAGCATCAGTTTCAATTCGAGGTACCTATAAACATATCTTAATCATACCTATATTATGCATAATATCGAATGTATTCGGTAAAAATGTTAACTACTTTAATGTATCACTAAACTCTTTCAAAATGTCATTATTTAGGCTCAACTTGACTTCAACCACATAATTATTAAGTTTTGTCTTTCTTATTTTGTTTTATCTATTATTTTCTGTATTATATATTAAGTTAAGTTATTGTTATATACTTCTTATACTTATCCTCTTGTTTTTGCATACCAATGGATTTTTTTATCCGTAAATAAACTATTATTATTATTATTATTATTATTATCATTATTATCATGATTATTATTCCTCTTCTTCTTCTTCTTCTTCTTCTTATTATTATTCTTCTTCTTCTTCTTCTTCTTATTATTATTATTGTTGTTGTTGTTGTTGTTGTTGTTGTTGTTGTTGTTGTTATTATTATATAAAAATATAAATACAGAAACTTTTGACAAATCATTCACTTATAAATGTAGTTTATACTACTAGTTTGTACTCGTACTTCTAATATATTCCATGATAATTTAAGCAGAAGTTATTATTTTGCTTTAGATAGGTTATCTGATGCCTATCACTATCAAAGTGATCGTTTACGGCTCTTTTCCTCAACTTTACCCGTGTATTCCTCGAGGAAATCCACCGCAACATCATTCCGTGGAGTTCGAGTATATTGCTATCCAAACGCTGATCAACAATTACTCAGTTAACGTAAGAAACTAGAGAATTTCCTAAACGTTCCCAGTAACTTTCATAAATCTTGTAATACAGATACCGGAAGACACTCTCCCCGAAGATAAGTACGGTATACCGGAAGTGAACATGGAGATTCTAATCGGTGAGATTAAATCATGTTTAACCATTACTTTTTTAAAATTTTTACACCACTCACAATTTCTTACAGAATTCTTACTCATTTGTTGTCTGCTTTTAAACAAATAGAATCGATCGCACGATCGGTTACTTCAAATAATTCAGAATAATCTATCATAAATATGAGATATCTAAATTGAATGATTGATTTTATCAAACACAACACAAACTAATAATTCTTAATCAACAATGATAGAAAATTATTGTAAATCGAAAATCCTACTATACACAGCGTCGCATAATAAAGTACTGATTCTTCAATCAGGACAAATTTCAAGAACATTGAATTTCATATACAGTAGCGGACAAAAGTTTAAGAGCAAAGAGTCAACGAAAACAAGTTAGTTACAAACAAAATTTACATTCTGTGCTTATCAATAAATAGTGTTCTACCATAATAACAATAAAAATGATTACACAGATAATATTGTAGGAGCTAGAAATTACCCATGGATTTATTAAGTTTTATTTATACTAATTAGGATTTAATGTTATGAAGGTTTAGTGGCGAAATTATTTCGTGGGGCGGCACTGCCTGCGCGAAGGGCAGAAGATCGCGAGCGAGCGACGCGCGGTTGTAAAAACGATTTTGTCACGAGATGTTGTTGTTCGGCATAAGACGCACGTGTTATTAAAGACGCCCTTCCTTTGTTCATTCCGTGGGCAGTATATATGTATTTGTAACTTAACTCTCTTCTTGTATTATTTTAATAAATATAATTATCTGTTAATTATTTCCTACAATATTTGCCATCCATCAAACTATGCTCTACATTGTCCTCTCGTCTTAAATTTCTGTCCGCTACTGTATAAGAAATTCAACGTTCTCGAAGTTTGTTTTCGATTCAAGAATCAATAATTTATTATAGTACTCCATCGTACATAATAAAGATTAACATTTCACTGGTATACGAATTAATATTTCAGTAGCAGATGAACAGGAATCATGATAAATAAATCTGAGGCATACCAAGTCGTATCTTTCGTATTTACACGCCGTGCTTTCGTTTCAGCCGAGGAATGGTGCATTATTCCGTGCGACGAGACGTTTCCTCGAATCATGGACATCGACATGGCGGTGGAAAGGTACTTGGCAAGCAGGTTCATCGATGCAAATTCATACATTTTAATGCAGCACGCTACGACCCGCAAGCAGGAGCCAATTCCTCAACTTTTTTCATTCGAGCACGTTATCGGTACGCCTTGCTCCCCCCCATAACCTTTTCCTCCTTTTTATTGCCCCGAACGTAATTGTGCGTCCGCATTATACTAACTCTGCATTATGCAGACCGCGAACGATCGCAAGTTTCACGATTGTCTCCCCTCTTCAAAATTTATACGAGCTTCGCAGACAATTAACCGGAGAGATCTTTAACCTTTTGTTAAGTTCTTCAGGAATATAATAATTCTACATTTTTTCAATTCTACTTATTTAAGATATGTTTTTGAACGTTAACAGAGGATGAAAGATATTTTGCAGAAATTATTATAACGATTATAATCTATACACGTAAAAAGACATGTCCTGACTGACTGACTGATTCACCATCGCAGAGTCTAAGCAACTGAAGCTAGAAACATGAAATTTGGACAATGGGTTCCTTTTATGACGTAGGCATTCACTAAGCAAGGATTTTTTTTGATATTTCACCCTTAAGGGAGTTAAATAGAGGTTGGAAGGTTGTTTGAAAAAACCGTCGATTTTGAAGCAAGCACTATAAAAATTAGGAAGTATTTAACTTTCCGGTTAAAATTAAAGTTAAGGGCTTGTAAAATTGGATATCTCTTAAAAATAGTTAAAATTGAGATCTAAGTACTTCCGCGCGAGCAACGGTTACTTATTTATAATTTCAGTAGTTTCTCTTTAATTTTATGTGTGCTCGTAATATCTACGTAAAATCTGAAAATACGTAAATACATCAAATGGAACACGATACAAAGGAGTATAAGTAAACGCACAAATTAAAGATTGCCAGTTCACTTACACATACCTTCACTTTGTCGAAGACATGGGCTACGTGATCATCGAGTGCACCGCTTGTTACACTACCAACATAATTAATTACGGCCCGTGGGTAGCCGCGGTGAGGATGAAGACAGTAGGAAAGAGTCAGTTGCTGGAGAGATCCGGCATAGTGGTGCAGTTCAAGAAGGAACCGAAGCTGCTGGTCGGTGATTCTGCCATCCTTCAAGTGACCTGGCACCCGACCCAGGAGAGGTTCTTCGAACGAAGCACCGAAGTGATGCACAAAATTCATATACTGGTGAGTAAGTACTGCTGGGAGCTGAAAAGAAGTCACTCGGGATGTCACAGAGGCAAGAGGAGTATACTTCATTCGATTTTTTCCGTCGCGCGTTTACATATGATTTAATTCGTCGACGCCATCTTGTCGACCAATACACCAAACGCATGCGACTTGTTTTTATAACAGTGTTAACACTATTTCTACCGACACTTCACGTATACCTATTCCTAGCGCGACATTCCCACGTAAGAGAGACTAAAAATTTTTCTCAAAAAATAAACAATGTAAAAAGAAGTGAATATTGAAAAATGTATGTTAGCGACAGCGCATTTTGGGTGGTCGCTGAAAAAGGGCCTAGACCGTAATTTAGGCGAGTGACCGATTTATGACTGGGTATCTGGTGTGCCTGGCGAGAGAACTTGTTGGAAAGTATGAATGCAACCCCAAGGCACCCCTTGACGGCGGACGTCTCGAAGACGTGCAGCCATCAGGCGCCAAGGGTGGTATTGTTTATATTAGTCGCGGGAAAGCCTAAACATTGCGAGCAACCCGACGTTGCGTCGCAAAAAGGAAAGGACCTTTGTCCTGTAGGATCTGGCCACGGAGTGGGGAAGGCTATGCAGCCTTCCGGAAAGAGGACTGTGATGAACCACACGGCACTTACCCCAGAACCGTCATCAGGCATTAGTCCAACCTTTTTTTATTCCTTTTCAAACTTTTAAATCTAACATGTATTATACGTATATTTGAAAAAAAGTCTAAAGTTTAAAGGCGATTCAATTATGTTGCATCTATGAAATTCTAATCGAAATTTTAAAACCGGTCATTTGACCGGTTGTGGTAGGAATAGTGTTAAGAAAGGTGTTCGTTTATGAGAAGAAGGCACAGTTTATGTACTTACATTCCTGTTTCGGTTATAGTTCGCTATCTCTCCTATCCTCACAGGTATTGGTTACTATTGGCCAAATACGGTGACAAAAATCAGTTACAGTCAGTTCGTGACTGATTATTTTATATAATGATAATGAGTGAAGCAGTGCCATTTTCTCATGGACGAATAGTAGAACCAATCGGATCCGTATTCCTTTTGCCAGCCAACGTTTCACGAATGCACAGAAAAATCTACTCTCAGGATGACGCTTTTAACTATTCCAGGTAGCGTACGGATGCACGATTCCGGTGACCATAAAAGGCATAGTGACTTATCCGTACGTCACCGTGAACACCAAGTATCTGGACTTTCAAGACGTCATCGTCGGTGAATGCCTGGTCCTTTGCATTCTGATCAAAAACGAGTAACGTATTATTATTTCGCACTGTGTTTCATTTATCATCTGACTAATTAACTGCTGTCGTTGCAACGGTTAATTAATTTAACCGACTTAATCAACGAAATAATTAACGAGAAAAAGGCACAGCTTATGTTTTCATCTCTGCTTCAGTTATAGTTCGATATCTGTTCTATTTTCACAGATATTAATCACTATTGATCGAATACAGTGACGAAAATTGACCAAAGTCAATTCGTGACAATAGATTTGCCAATTCCTGAAATTTATAAACGTACGACTTCGAGAGGTTAATTTTGTTCTCGTTCGACTAGGAACGAACGATTCCACTTGAATTCGCAGCCCTTGTAGATTCGCGCGCGAAAACACAGGGAATGAATGAATTTCGGTCGGGTGACCTATATAGATTCGTGGAAACGCGTGCACAAGTACGAGGGGCGATAAAAAATCGCTGGTTCAGCTATGTGTTCCTCGTGAGAACGCGAGCAGCTTTTACTCCGACGATGAAAAAAGCGTTGTTCCTATATGCTTACGAGAGCCATTGGCGTAATCACTGATTATTCGCAAGTTTCCCATCAGCGTAGCTACTATTTCCTTTTTCCTTTTTTTTCGCTCTTTGCTCATTGTCAAAAATCGTTACCGCAACTCTTTAACGCGTTAAAAGTATTAAGAATTTATTAAAAATTGTACTTTGGAAAACCAGAAAATGCATTTGACGAACCGTGAACAACACTAGTTCAAGAGTAACTAATAACAAAAGTAAATAAAATCAATCGCAGCGCCCTTGTTGCGAAAAAAAATGGAGATTTTCCCATTCGAGGAATCAGGAAAGTCAGGAAAATCGCTAAGTATTAAAACAGAAGCGACAAACGGGGATCAACGAATAGGGCAAATTTAACTGAACATCGTGAAAGAATGTGAGCCATTCTGTCGCATCTGTGCGCAGACTGCTGTAACGCGAATTTCATTTTACCAGAACGCCTTCCGGTAGCACTTTTCCGCTGAATTTTCCCACAGTTCTGCAAATTGAACTTCTTGCTGTGCTCGTTCAACCTCAAACACGTGCTTGTTTCATATGAGATTTTTAACTCCACTCCGCGCGCCTCCTCACCCTCTGTCACCCGTCCATCGTCCCAGAAAAGTACGTTTCCGTGGAGAAAAAGCACGCTTAAGAGGTCAAGAGGTTGTGCTTTCATTGAGAATCAAGACGGGTGACCCTTTTCTTGATTCGAACAGAATCTTGATTAAGAGCGACCGGTTTATGATCCCATTCGAGACGAGGTACACGATATACGGATCGAATGGAGGAAAGCGCAAACACGTTCGTGCGCAATGAGTCTCTTGAATATTCCGTCTCGAATAACATTTGCACTGTTGACTCAATTTCACTTTGCATATTCTGCTTTTATCAGAACCGTTTTATCCTTTCGTTTAACCGAGCTTTTGCATCCCTTGCACGCTCTCTTCGCTTCCCGTTTGTATCGTGCTGGAAAACAGCAGTCCGATGAACGGAGATACAGAATTGATGTTTAAATTGAGTTTCGCGTAAATTAAAAATTTTGTAAACATAGAAGTTAATCAAAGTAATGAAACCTAAATAAAAATTTGTCCTGTTTTTTAAATATTTTAATATTCGTTTTAAGATTGTATTCTGGACATTCAAATTTCCTATGAATCGTTAAAAATTTGGAATCTATCGGTATTGCTCGTTATATATAAGAAAATTAATATTTATTTAGATGGAAATTTTCGAAAAAGAATCGAAGGGTGATTCCTTTTCGATTTTCGTTTCAATGATTCCAAAATTTTTCAGAGGACTGGTCGATTGTCAATGGAAAGCGAGTTTATTGGATGTCCCGAAGAAGAAACAGCACGATTACCCGTTTGTCGTGCAATACGACACAAATTACAGTCCCCCTGGTCACTTCGAAGTGGTTCGTGTGCATTTCAAGCCGCATGAAACGGTAAAATTAATAAAAACAAACGTGAAACATCTTCGTTGGGAATCCTTTTAAGCGAAAACATGGTGTTTCCAGTGTTACATAGAGACCAAATTAAAGATAATCGTGAACATGAGCCTTGAGACGCATACTGTGATGCTAGTTGGTCGCGGGATCGAGAAGAATTTGAATATAACCCAACCAGCTATTCGATTTCGACCCACTGTACCTTATACGGAGATCCAGGAGACGGTATTCTTGGTGGAAAATGCGAGCAATTATCCCGTGGAATTTTTCTGGCATCACTTGGACAAGTAAGGATACTTTGATCCTGAAAGAGGTAGAGAAAAGGCTGTTTAAAACTGTTTAACACTATTCCTACCAAAAACAAACCTATGCTTTCCTTATTCGAGTGAAATTATGTTCTCGATATTCAAGTCAACTGCTTTAACTATAATTTGCACTGAATTTCGAATACGTATAATTTTATAGGTACAGTGCATGCATTCTATGTATACTTCTTTGCACATTTCGTAATCCTATAAATTTGCTTCATAACGAAACACATGTTTTCATTTTAAAACATTATGATTGTTTTCCACATAAAAGATCACTGCTATTAACATATTCACTTCAACCTTAACACTATTCCTACCGACACTTCACGTATACCTATTCATACCGCGACATTCCCATGTAAGACAGATTACAAATTTTTTTCAGAAAATAAACAATGAAAAAAGAAGTGAATATTGAAAAATGGATTATACGTATATTTGAGGAAAAGTCTAAAGTTTAAAGGCGATTCAATTACGTTGTACATATAAAATTCTAATTGAAATTTTAAAAACGGTCATTTGATCGGTCGTGGTAGGAATAGTGTTAAAATACGGATATCTATACAAATGTATACTTTCGAATGTAGATTTTTTCGATTTATTGCGATTTTATCGAACGATCAAACTCCCCTAGAAATTCACGAAAAAATGTCCGCTACAAGCGTAAGTCTAATGTGTTAAATATTATAGCTTTTACCTTAATTTTGGGTATTACGTGAGTTTTCAATTTGTCGCGTATTTAAGTTTCCCACGAAAACGTAAAAATCCGTCTAGACAGTCTAGCCATACTACTATCTCATTAGATTTCCTGTTTAACGAACTGAATTCTTGTCGTGCTCTTCACGATTTAAGGGAGTAGTCGTAGGAATTATATCGGATTCAATTATTGAGGTTGGCGAAGTCAGCGAGTTGTATAGGGAAGACTTCAGAAAGCAACGGAGTAGCGCGTTGTATTAAAAAATGAAACAGTATCGTGGAACATTTTTCCAAATGCTCAATTATCATAATCTAACACCAATTTTTAACCCTTCTGAATGCTGTATACTGTCAGTTGTGTTAACAGTAATTGTAAGATCATCAACGGTAAGTCGAGACAACTGGCAAACGCATACAGCAGTGGACAAAAATTTAAGACCAAAGGGTCAAAGAAAACAAATAAATTAATTAATAAGAAATAGCAAGATAAATAAAATTCGTGTTTTATAATGATCAATAAATAATAATTAATAAATACTAATAACCTATAATAATCAATAATTATTTATATTCTATGTTAATCAATAAATTGTGTTCTATCATAATGACGATAAAAATAAGTATATGAACAGTATTTGCGTACTGTAAAACTTTAGAAAAAGGTTCTTAAGAATTATTATCATTATTATTATCATCAATTTGATTGATAGCAAAAATATACAGTATACTGTAATTTCTAACTCAACTCTGCCACGCAACTCTATGTTTAATTCTCAACTCTTTATACGACTCCACATCTCAGTTTTCTATTCAACACTGCTTCCTTTCCTCCTTCGAAGAAACTCTTATAGGCCTTTTCCTCTTCCCACCCTGCGCTCATAGACATTGGCGACCGATCGGTGAATTGTTTGTTGCCAACTGTATTTTCCAATGTGCCTGGCTTCCATCTAGTCGATTCACACGTTCACTTTTCTGGTCCTTAAAACTACGATAATATAAAACTATGTTCTGCATTATCCTGTCGTCTTAAACTTTTGTCCGCTACTGTATTCGCGTCCATAGTCCTCGCGAGTAGTTTTCGTCGAACGCGTACGCGTTTCCACAGTATTCAAAGGGTTAAAATCTTAGATCCAACCCTCTAGACTTCCTCTCGTTAAACGATGAAACTTTCCAGTTCGTTTCAGATGGAAGACTACGTCAGGAAGGCCTTGTTGCGTTATTACAACGTAGGAGAGCTGCTTCTGCCACCTAGAAAACCTGGTGAGCCGATACCCGGGCCGCTAATCAAATTCTACAGCAGCTTGGTGTGCGAGATGGCCGAATCGTTGATCACGGACAAGCTAGACGAGGGCGACCAGTTAGCCGAGCAATTAGCGGAGGATCTACGAGAGTCAGGGTTCGAAGGAACGGAAACGAGACGGAGAAGAAGCAGGAGGGTCAGCTCGAGTATAGCGAAGAGGAGAACGAAGAAACAGGGGAAGTCCACTTTCAGGACCACGGCGAGGAAGAGCATCACGTCGAGTCGTCATCAAAGGAAGGGCGACGCTCTCAGCGAGCAGTCCAGTTTGGAGTCAGATAGAAAGGATTATCCAGAGTTCTCGATTTTGGACGAAGACGTGCTGGAGTCTGTCGCTCTGCCTACGGACGACCCTGAAGAGCTTCAGCAGCTGCTTCTTTGTAAGCTTCTTTGCATCCCTTTCGTCTTCTTTACGAGTAAAAGAAATGAATGTTTTCGAATTTTGACGATTAATTAAGTAGATGTTAACTGTAAATACTGCTCGAGTCGCTGTGAGGTTTAAGTGGATTGTAATTGTGAAATTTAAGACATTTAAAATTTATACATGTTTTCATAGAAAATCTAGTCATGCGAGATATTTTTATTCTTTTTTTTTCATTTGTTTTTTAATAACAATACAGTTCAAATGGATTATTATTATAGTGTAAAAATATTATTGTAACGCCTAAATTTAAAGGGTTTCGCGCATGTATACGTTTTCATAGGAAACCAGGAATCATACGAGATTTTTCTCTGTTTTTTCTTTTTTTTTTGAGTTCTTTAATAATGGCACGGTTCGAATGTAGGACACCGTGTACTTTGCATATTTCAAGGTATTGCATATTTCACGCTCGCATAAGAATTCGCAGCCTAATAATAACAACGTGTATTCCTGTTCCAAGCCTACGTAGACAGCCTCCATAGGTCTCCAGATTTCTGGAGCAGAATGAAAGACCCAGTGAAAGAACTTTTCGAGAGTATCGAGCAAAAATACGACGCGTCGAACAATCTTCCGGATCCCACGAAACCGGAGCAGCAGGCCTGCGTTATTTTCCATGGAGCTCCATTCACCGGTACGCCATTGTAACACGTGTATCCTTCGCCATTCACGGATCTAACAACAGCCTCATTTTTCTTGATCCATTTCGCGTAATTCGTGCTGCTAACGCTTTACGTCTACGACTCTCAGAGTAACGGATACACAGTGATTCGAAGAATTCTCATATGTACAGTAGCGGAAAAAAGTTTAAAACCAAAGAGTCAATGAAAACGAATTAATTAATTCATTCATAAGAAATAGTGCGATAAACAAAATTCTTATTCTATACTAATCCATAAACAGTGTTCTACCGTAATAACAATAAAAATGATATTGATGTAGGATATGAGGGTGAAGGGGAAAAACACACGAGTCATAAACAAAGACAGTTCACAGTTTATTAAAAGAAAAACACACAAGAAAAATAATAAGAATCTGAGCGGCACTGCTTTCCGTGACTCTTCTTATGCACGCAAGAAAACGACTACCGCCAAATTTGTCGGTCGCAACTTTACCCAAAATAATTGACTATCGACGGCGAGCCGTGTCATCTTTGTAACGGCTATTTTACGGAAAAATACAATGTCTTTCCAACGGTTATTCCGTGGAAGAATCCTACATTGATATTAAACGTACAGTTGCGTTTAAAACAGAAATGTACAATTTCAATTATTTCATGAATGTTTTGACTCAGTGTATAGTGATTCAAATATTTGTTCAAATGTTTTTAAGGATTATCTAAAAGGATTAACTATCCTTTCCCGCAGAGAAGATATTTTTCATTTTAAATAAATAGGCACACGGTAAACGTTAAAATTTCATTACACTATTGTGTTGATCGGACTGTTCTCTTTGTTTTTTTCTGTATTGAACATCTGATTGCTCAATTCATCTTTCATGAACGATACGATATTGTGTATCGTTTAGAGTACCAGGAAGCAGCGTGCAGAAGCGCAAGGGCTTTGGGAATTCCGGTTCTCAGCATCGACAAGGCGATCACGGAAGTGGTGGCGCTTAGCGAAAGCCCGTGTTCCCTCCAGCTGCGACAAATCATTGACGATGCTTACGAGAGTCACACGCAAACGTTTGAACAACAAAAGTAAAGCTCAGAAAATCATATCGCTGGATCTTCATCAGGGATCTCTGTTTGATTCATTAAACGCCAAATTCCTTTTTCGAAGTGAACGCATAGCATGTAATTAGATCAGTGAATTGTTACGAAAATTTATACCAAACAAAAAAGGTATTTGAATCGGATAAAACTTATGAGTGAATATGAAGAAGATTCAGAGATGGAAAAAGCAGGAAAATTTGAGTGAAGAGTAATCGTTTATAGATTTTGAAATATTTGTTTTCCATTCAAACTCTGTTTTACTTCCTCCATTGTCATAACAAAGCGTAATTTCGTATACCTATGAATTTAGAACGGTGGACAAAAGTTTAAGACCAAAAACAAATTAATTAATTTATAAGAAATAGATTAGTATTCTATACTAATCAATAAATAGTGTTCTACCATAATAACAATAAAAGCGGTGGACAAAAGTTTAGGACCAAAAACAGATTAATTAATTTATAAGAAATAGATTAGTATTCTATACTAATCAATAAATAGTGTTCTACCATAATAACAATAAAAGCGGTGGACAAAAGTTTAGGACCAAAAACAAATTAATTAATTTATAAGAAATAGATTAGTATTCTATACTAATCAATAAATAGTGTTCTACCATAATAACAATAAAAGCGGTGGACAAAAGTTTAGGACCAAAAACAAATTAATTAATTTTTAAGAAATAGATTAGTATTCTATACTAATAAATAAATAGTGTTCTACCATAATAACAATAAAAGCGGTGGACAAAAGTTTAGGACCAAAAACAAATTAATTAATTTTTAAGAAATAGATTAGTATTCTATACTAATAAATAAATAGTGTTCTACCATAATAACAATAAAAATAATTGCACGGATAATATTTGCAAATCATAAAACTATGCTCTACATTGTTATCTAGTCTTAAACTTTTGTCCGCTACTGTGGGTCGAACTGTATTCCCTTTTTATTCGAACTTCATTTTATCAATTCTTAGACAGTCAAACGTTTCTATTGTCAGACAGCGGTTGGCCGAGAAAGACGCACGAGAAACCGAGGAAATCGAATCTCAGTCAACCAGAAAGACAGAAAGTCGAGGAAAGAAGAAGGGCTCGGTGAAGGACAAATCTTCGAAGACGGAAAGTTTCTCAAAGAGTCCGAGGAGAAGGAAGGCAGCTGCTGAATTTGAAGCATCAGAATCCAAAAAGAACGAGGCGTGCATTCCGCTTCCCGTCGATCCTGATCCGCTAACAGAAATCGAAAAAATTCCAGCTGCAGAGAAATTGAACATGCTTGACCCTTTGAGCAGATACGAATATAAGATCGAAACGATTTTGTTGCTGGAAAAGCTGATTGATACTTATTCGAACGGTGATTCGCTAAGAAGCAAGTCGGACAGAAGCGCGAGGAAAAAGGAGGTCACTTCGTTCATTGGAATTACTACCGAACAAGTGGCTGAAGCTCTCAAAGAAAGGTAGTTATGAAAGTTAACGTTGTTACAAAGAACGTGTTTCAGGCACAGAGTTATTTATTTGTTTTATTTACGGACACATGCCCATTACAAGGTAAATGTAAAAACAGAGAAGAGTGAATAAAGTAACAGCGAGTGCTTGATAGAAAGTAGAAGCAATTAAAAAGAGTAGACAGATATAACATATGTACATAGTAAAATTGTAATTAAGAGGATAAGCATCTGTTTACTTGCAATCTAACTTATTCTCCATAATAAAATGAATTGAAAATGTACAGTAAAATTTTGTAGTAAAAAGCTCGGTTTTTAAGGAAATCTGATTTGAAAATTCATTGAGTGTTCGCGCACTTTAAGTTTGCATAGAAAAGCTACACCTCGTAGTGCAACTTTAAATTATGGTGTTCATTTTGGTAAATCGTGTACACAGATTATCAGCAGAGGATTTCAATAGAGGATTCGTCGTGCAGAGCTTGGAGTGCAATTTCTTGCGAAATAATGTTCTCGACGCTTTACTTTCCATATTACGGATCGTTGGTCACATCGAGTACATTCTGTTCGTTACGTTCCTTAATTCGATGGCCTGTTACGACAGTAAAATCCAACAGCTCCAAATGGAAATGGGTAAAACACTTTTTGTCTACCTTAGAAGCAGAATTTGAGAAATTAATCCTTATATTGCATTCAACGTAACATGTAATTATATGCATAATACATTTTTACATATTTTATCCTATTAATTACTAATGAGACATTTGCATCCATTTTGTCCGTGTTCATAAATTATTAACAAGGATGTTGCATCGGATGCATCTAATACAAATTGATACCTAATTTTTTCAGAAATGATATTAATTAAATAAGGTAATCCTGAACAACTGGAATCATGAAAAGTTTCAAATTAATTGGAACGCAGAGTCTCAAAATAGAAATATTTTGTTTCTCCTTGAAAGATTGAAACTTGTTTACGTAAACTTGAAAGCATGACTGGAAATACAATACAAGGATTAATCGGAGAAGTGATTCCTGAAAGAGTCAAAGATAAACACAGAATCCAACGGTTTCAAAAGAAAGTACAGTAGCGGGCAAAAGTTTAAGATCAAACAGTCAACGAACACAAATTAATTAATTTATAAGAAATAGCGCGATAAACAAAATTTGTAATCTATAAGAATCAATAAATACTAATAATCTATAATAATTAATAAATACTAATAATCTATAATAATCAATAAATACTAATAATCTATAATAATCAATAAATACTAATAATCTATAATAATAAATAAATACTAATAATCTATAATAATCAATAAATACTAATAATCTATAACAATCAATAAATACTAATAATCTATAATAATCAATAAATACTAATAATCTATAATAATCAATAAATACTAATAATCTATAATAATCAATAAATACTAATTAATAGTGTTCAACCATAATAACAATAAAAATGATTACACAGGCGATATTTGCAAACCATAAAACTATGCTTTTACATTGCCCATTCGTCTTAAACTTTTGTCCGTTACTGTAAGTAGTTAATCGAAGGAATTTATCGGAGAACGTAACTTCAAAGTGGTTCGGTCGTTCGTCACGGGAGATTGCACGCGGTACACCGCGGTATCGTCGACACAGGCAAAGAAAAACGCGATTTTCATCCTTTCAGCCGAGAAAGCGGTCGATCCCAACCAGAAGATCCGGGACATCGATGAGATGTCGCTTTCGGAATACGATCAACTCCCCGAGGAGGATAAGAAGTTGTATCTGAACGCTATTCTACCGATTAAACGGGAGGCAGCGTTGCTTAGGCGAGCTCGATTTATCGAACGAAAGTTGGAACGGGCAAAGAAGAAGGTTCGAACGTTTGATGTCCTTCGTCATTCGTTTACAGAATCTTGATTGTCTTACAAGGAAGAAAAAATTCGATAGAAAAGTTCTAATTTTAATCAGTTTTTGATGGACTCTGCATTTCGTATTTCTTATCAATAGCAAAACAGTTAAATCATGAAGATTAATTCTAAAACAGTTGATTAAAACTAAATTATGATTAGTTAACTTTACGAACCTAACTAGAACCTAATTTAATCCTAACTTTAATGGAAAAGAGTGAAAAATTTCTACACTGAGCGTACCCCATCGTATAACTTTACCATCAGAGCAAAATTGCTTTTTCCATATTTTATTATATCCCACGTAAAATTTCCACGAAGCATAGCTTTCTTTGTTAGACTATGAAAATTCGTAAAAAGAAGGAACAGAAGTCACACCTAAACCTGATCAAGCTTTTTAATTTTATTATCAGTAAAACTTGCTTTCTCCAAAAGCTATAGTTCCAAACAGATTTATGGTTTGTCAAGGTTAACGGAGAGTTGTGAAAAGGGGTGATCAATTTTTTAGCAAATCACGACCGTTTTACAGGAAACTCGCAATTACGTAGCTAGCTTGAAGGCAGGGAAGAGGAAAGGAAGCGTAAAGCAGAGGAGACAAATGAGGGAGGCCGACAAAATGGCCGCGAGCTCGAGGCAAGCGTCCAGCAAACGAGCAGCGAGCAAAACGACGAGAAGCAGGGACAGTTCGCAACGAAGTAGGTTCTCGCCAAAGTAAAGAGCCCAGGAACAACATCGGTGATTCGTGAACGTGTACTTGATTTTTATTCCGCAGGAAAGGAACCTGTCGCCGTCGAAGTTACAGAAGTCGCGGCAGCCATGGATCGTTACTACACGGATCTATCATCGATCGAGAAAGTGATCCGTAATTGGGATCCTGTGAAGAAGATCGCTGTAATTACGTTATTTAAGCTAACTATGTTGTTTATTCTTTTTATCATACTTACTTTTGTCATCCAATTTATTTTATCGATCCCATTAAACCTATTCATCTTACTTGATTTCTCAAACACTCACTATTTTTCTTACTTATCTCAGGTATTTTACATTACAATCGATAATGTTAATTATTTTTTATTTTTGTAACGTTATATTTGCTGTCAGGAAACGCCGCATACGACGAAGATTAGGGTGGCAAGGAGTGCAAGATCTAAAGAAGGAGATCCTCTGGACTCATCTAGTGAGGTGCTATGGAAAAGGGATTATCGTAACTAGTAACTTTTCAAGTGCCACAAACATATACTGAAAAGTTTCTTTGAAACAGGCATCCCTCAATAACTTTCACACGTGGTACATAAGATCCAGCGATCCCTGGCGAGATTCAATGTACAATTCAGTGGTCGCACGAATGAGTGAGAACACATCGGCAAAATCTGCTATTCGTGAGTGAAGCGATAATCATTTTAACGTTCGCAATCCACAAAATTAACCTGTTTTTCGCAGCCGTCGCGAAGACGCCAGAACCAGACCTTCAACCCAAGATTTATTCCGTTCTTAGATGGAGAATCGTGGAGAAACGAATGAGAAGAATTTATGGCGGTATGTTTAACGATTCTACGAGAATTACTCACCGATAATTGTGACAATCACGATCTGTAGAGTAACATAATTATTGTGCATGAATGCAATTAAGTGGGTACGATTCTGGGAAAGTATAAAGATTGAGTTGAACGATAGCAATGTGAACGTAGAATATTTGTACTAGAGTGTTTCTGAGGCGCGAAAGATGAGCACTTGAGAAAACGTCGCAATTGAGGAATTTTGGGTGAACGTGACCGAATGTAATCGAGTGAGAAAGGTTTAGAATTAGAAAGAAAGGAAATGAGTGTTTGGACGAATATATGACAGGGAAAATGCTAAAGCGAGGCAGGAAGTGTGTGTATTCTACAGAAAGTAAGGACGTCATAGTTGCTAAGTTGTAAAGTCGTTTAAGTTGTTATCATTTAACTATTTTAAATATACATTTATTAATATTCTAAGTATTTCACTTTATTCTATTCACACCTGAGCCCTATTATCTCATTCTACTGCATAAAAATAAAAGTAGAGCTATCGTATGCAGGGTGTTCGGACAGCCCTGGGCTTAAATTAAAACAGTAACTCCCTGAGACATTTTAAGACGAAAATCAAGAGTAACGATTTTGCGTTTGAGGCTTTGTTTACGAGTTATAACTAGTTAAAGATATCGTTTAATCCGGACCGTTCTACGCTTGAGCATCACTGTGGACTCAGCGACGTTACCGACCGAGTTGCCTCGGTTACCCGCTCTCAAGAGTCGAACGGTCCGGATTAAACGATATCTTTAACTAGTTATAACTCGTAAACAAAGCCTCAAACGCAAAATCGTTACTCTTGATTTTCGTCTTAGAATGTCTCAGGGAGTTACTCTTTCAATTTAAGCCCAGGGCTGTCCGAACACCCTGTATATCTAAGAACTTTACTTTGTTTCGCCTACACCAGAACCCTGCCATCACTCTAAACAAAATAAAATTCCTATAATTGAACAGACATTTATCAATTGATGTCACTGATACCGGCGGCACCGGAATTAAACGGTTCCACGTACGTCAGCGACATCAGCTTGCAGGAGACCCGCAGGAGGTCGCAAAGAAGGTACAGCAGAAAGGCTAGCAACAGAAAGGAGAAGAAATCGTTCAGCAAAATTCTCGAGGATGATCCGTTGAATTGGTCGATGATTGAAGGCAAAGGCTCGAGCAACGTCACCGTTGTCGAAACGATCGTGGAGGAGCCATTGAAACCGCGATGCATATTGCAGCCGAGCGAAAGCCAGAAGTTCAAGATCCGTTTCCAACCGGAAGAGGTCGGCAACTACGAGGAGACGTACGCGTTGACCGTCTGCGACGGGAACAACGTCACTTACGAGATCAACGTTTCCGGAATCGCGGACGTGCCTAGGCTGGACATGAACCCTGAAACGATCTACACGAAGGTTACTATTCAGAAATTTTGAATACACCTATCTTTCGGTTGCTTAACCCTTTGACTGCTAAAGGCGTATATATACGCCTTCACAAATCCATCAATATATACCGAAGGCGTATATATACGCCCTCAGAAATCCATCAATATATACAAAAGGCATAAATATACGCCCTTTGTATTTTGTTACTGTTGGATTTGGGAAAAGAGCATTATTTAATTTGTACCTCCCCACCTTAAAGTGTGCCGGTCGGGAGCAGGTAATTTTCGGACCGACCCTCGACCCTAGGAGTGTCAGTCAGAGTCAGTCAAAGGAATTTACAGAAAGCGGACCTCGAGTTGTTCTTATTTAATCCAAGTACCCTTGCTGCCCATCCCTAACACGCGTAGCATTTAGCGCATCTCCGCGACTTTTGGTTAATTTCAATTCAACATTTACTATAACACCTTTATTACTGTTTTACCGATTAATTCAACATGGAATTTATTGTCCTATGTAACATAGCACCTAAATATGCTATTATTATTTGCCAGTATTATTTTTTAAACCCTAAAAATGGTATCAAATTTCCGGGTACTATTTTGGTCACTAGTCAGTGGACAACCAGTTGCAACGACTGACAAGCGAAAAACGTGTCGTCCATATTGATGGATTTGTCTGAGAGCGTGCCGCAGTTAAAGGGTTAACCTGTTAATCTGTTTTTTACAATTAGCGAGGATTACTAAGAAAGAGTGAAAATATTCTTGCTGACTGTTTTCAGTGTAATTGTAGCGATGGGTTAAGTAACAGAAGAATTTTGAGGAAGTAAAATGTTATTTTTCAAATATGATTAAACAACGAGGTTAACAGACTGATGTCTTTAGGTATCTAAGAATGTAACATACTTTATGCAAATATGTTTCAGACCGCGGATACGAAACTAAACGAGGTGGACAGTTCCACGTACTTTTACGATACGGGGATGTGTGACTTCGGATCGTTGCTGCTTTTGCAAAATAGTAAAAGGTTCTCTAAGTATTCTAATTTAATTTCATAGTACCTCCAGATATATTAACAAATTTTATGCACAATTATTACGGGTCGAAATCTGCATTACAAAATATCCATCAGCCTCAAAGAATTCTCAACGAAATCGCATTAATCTCCAGGCATTCGTCAGTCCCAAAACATCCATCAGTTACGTCAGTCCCAATCTTAAAATATTCTCTAGTTCGTGTTTGTTCTAAAGCGTCCTCCAGTTGTGTCGGTCCCAAAGCATCGATTTTCCAAAGTATTACACTAACAAAACGAAATGATTCCCTCTGTTTCCAAGGGAATATGCATAGGATGGAATTCGTTCGCTTCGCTACGAAGTTCGCGAACTTGCAAGTTGTGTCTATCGCCTTATCTGCTTGCAGGCCGCATCGTCGAGAGGCTCATCTGAAGTTCTGCAACGTTTCCGAGGTGGAGGTGGATGTTCGTTTCTGGCTGGAGGCAAACAACATCGAATGCTTTTCCATCGAGCCCGATCAGCTGCTTATCGCTGTGCGTTATCTGTTAACGATGTTCCGTTTAATTATCCTGCAGGAGTAATGGACAAAAGTTTAAGACGAGAGGATAATGTAGAACATAATTTTATGGTCGACAAACATCGTCTGTGCATTTATTTTTATCGTTATTATGATAGAACGCTATTCATCGATTAGCACAGAACGCAAATTTTATTTATCAGGATATTCCTTATAAATTAGTTAGTTTAATTTCGTTGACTCTTTGATCTTAAACTTTTGTTCGCCACCGTAGGTCGCGTTTCGCGAAATCGAACGATTTTCACGTTAACGAGAAACGAAATCCACGCAGCCGGGCAGCTCTGCGATGCTGATCATGTCGGCTGTCGCTACCAAGCTGGAGATTGTCATCGAGAAATTGTATTTATGCGTGAAGAACAATCCGAAGATCGATATTATTCAGGTAATTGTGTGATTCAAAGGATTGCTTCTTTTTTGCTAAAAGTTTCTGTATTCTATACTCCATGGTTATGAGTATTTTTTGTTTGGTAAAAAAGTGCTATTAAAATAATTGTCGCCGTTCATTGTGTAATAGACGATTGGTGTTTTATATTTTTCTCTTTATTTGACCAACGTTCTTTATGTTTCTATTATTTTTTTAATAAAGAATCGTACTGTGTATTTAATTCTTCTTCTTTTCGTAAAAAAACTGGTATAAAACGTAATTTTTATTAATCCTTTGACTGCTATGGACGCGTATATGCGTTTGTCAATTTTTCCTCGTTCCCATTTATAGAAACACAATTGCTAATAGAACACCGTCCACGCGGAACACTTCGACCGGAAGTATTTAGCAGTCGAAGGGTTAATTAAGGTGTTGAAAACACCATTAAAACGATATCTTATTCGAGACGAGGTTCTATACGTGAAATGTTGATACATGAAAATGTAGGTACAATGCGAGGGGACCAAATTAAACATCGAATTCGATGAGAAAGAGCTGGTGTTCGATCGCACACTCCTCTATAGGATGGAACATCGTACACTGACGATTAGGAACAAAACGCCGGTGCCATTTTTCTGGAATTTGATAGCCGAGGAGCCCGCCGACCCACAAATTACGTTCACACCTACCGGAGAAGTGATCGAGTCCCGCAGCGAACAGAAGATCGAGTTCTGTTATCAGGCTTCCATGGTAACGCGAGTTCCTTTCATTGCCATAAAAAGCGAAATCAACGTTATACGTTAGCTTTGACTATCCCTTACCATAACACTGAGTCAAATATATATTATATATATTACTGGCAAAGTTTGAAATCTAGCAACCTATAGAATACCTAGGCATTGCATAGAATGCCTAAAACTGAGAATAACATTTGTATTTTTGAGGAATGCACGTCACTTATATAATAGCCTTATCAGGACCTTTTTCATACTTTGCCTAAATAGCATTTGTCATTCTATAGAATGCCTAGGTATTATATACAATGCCTAGACATTCCATAGAATGCCGTCTTTTCATACATTGTCGGTAACATATATAATATCGAGATACTGAATTTAAATTTGCATTTAGCGATCTTCAGTTTCATAAACAGAAACCATGTTGCAATGTTGAAGTTTATTATAAACGTAACACGATTTTGTTATACACAGACTGTAATCTGTATTGCGAGCATGACTTCTGACTATAGTGCAAACGGTTGATTATAACCGGCCCGGAGATATGCAAATTTAATTCCTCGTAACCATAACTAAAGAAACGTAATCTAAGCAGAGGTCGGTTTTACCCTTTAAATATTGTAACACGCAATTTTCTTGAAACACTTTGTATATTTTTGCATATCATTTGCATTCCCCGTGCTTGTTAACGCATTTGAATTTCTCATAAATGTGTACGAATCCGTACAGATGGCAATATACATACAATTAGCCAATTGTGAGGAAAAATTTTGTGCAAAATTCAACGGTCTTGCAAATTTCACCATCACGTCAGAAGTATACGTTAATATGAGACAATTTCTTGGAGAAACTTCGTGCAGGTTGGCGCGATCAAAAAGAAGCCGGTGCGCTTCGAAGCGTTCCTGGACGAGGACGACGAGGATCCAATTTTCACGGATGTCGTGCTGCTGTCCGGGGAGACTTACGACGTTGCAGTGGACATCAACTATGCGGATCCGATCGATCTGAAACACGTAAAGGTGGACTTCCCCGCGGAGGCGGTGTTCGCAGTGAGGAATCGAGGAAACTACGAGGTGAAATACGTGTAAGAGAAACTCCGTGTCTTCCTCTTCTCTCTTTCTCTCTCTTTCTTTCTTGAGAATACAATTTTGAAGGTTGACAGTCGCATAGAAGAATCTCTTCTACGAGGGAATCAAAATGTAGAATGAGCTAACTACTGAAATAAAGCAGTGTCAGAGATTGACAATGTTTAGAAGAATGTTAAAAAAATATGTATTAATGTAGGAATGTGATCGAGCGGATGCGAGGCTGGAAAAGTCGGAAGAGTACTTGAGTTGGGCGATTGTCGTGCGAACGCAGAATGTTTGGGCTCGAATGTTTCTAAGGCGTGAAAGATGAGAACTTGAGGAAACAGTGCGACTGAGAAATTGTGGGTGGTCGTGACCGAATGCGTAGAGTGAGAAAGGTTGACAATTAGAATGAAAGGAAACGAGTGTTTGGAAGAATATATGACGGGGAAAATGCGAGCGCGAGGCAGAAAGTATTGGACGGTGAAGGCAGAAAGTATTGGACGAAAGGTTTTGATTGTGAACGTAGAAAGAGTGTTAAAGTTGCTAAGTTGTAAAGTCGTTTAAGTTGTTTTTGTTAAATTGTTTTAAATATACTTTTATTAATGGTTAATCGCTTCACTTTTATTTTTCACACCTGAATTCCATCTTCCGTTCTACATTAAGTATAGTGGTACCTCGATATACGAGTGCCCTAATATACGAGTGTTTTGAGATACGAGCCGCCGAGCAAGGGATATTTTGCTTTGAAATGACAGCAAGATTTGAGATACGAGCAAGCGATTGCATGTGAAAATGAGCAAAGCGTGACGAAAAAAGCGAAGACCAGTGACGAAAATTAAAACTATTCAAAAACACTGAACAAAAACAACTGAGGTTGTGTTTTGGGAGCTGGAACGGATTAATGGCATTTCAATTAATTTCAATGGGGAAAATTGTTTTGAGATACGAGCAAGGTTACGGAACTAATTAAACTCGTATGTCAAGGTATCACTGTACTGTAAGAGAATTGTAATGTAAGACCACGGGTATTGAAAATAGTTGAGAAAGCTAATAAATATCAATTAATTAATCAATCTCTCTCGGTCTTATCTGTCTTTCTCTCTTTTTCTCTCAGAGATTGACAATGTTTAGAAGAATATTAAAAAAATATGTATTAAGCACTGAAAGAAAAT
The DNA here is from genome assembly GCA_033822845.1 of Tetrapedia diversipes. Taxonomy (NCBI): domain Eukaryota; kingdom Metazoa; phylum Arthropoda; class Insecta; order Hymenoptera; family Apidae; genus Tetrapedia; species Tetrapedia diversipes. Next base: position 116,197 of record JAOPTO010000540.1, on the reverse strand, counting down.
TGTAATGTAAGACCACATACATTGAAAATAGCTGAGAAAGCTAATAAATATCATTTCATCGATCAATCTCTCTCTGACTCTCTCTCTTTCTTTCTCTCTGCTTCGTTAAAAAAAAAGCTAGACAGGGTTGTGTATGGTGTTTGCAGAATCACGATGGAGGACGATGAAAAATTAGCGAAGCTAAATTTGTATAAGAATTTCAAGAAGAAGCTGATAGTCCAACCGGCGAGCGGAAGTATCGGTGCGCACAAAGAGGAGACCGTAGAAGTTTGTATTCGAAAAGATGGATCGAAGGTTAAAGTGAAAATTGTTTTAGCGAGATTCGCGTCGTTTTAGGTGGTGTTCACGCCGAAGATCGAAATTACGTTGAAAGAAGCTCCTATATTGAAGTGCCATTTGCTTGACACGCACAAGGAGACCACCGTAATCGCTGAGATCCCTCTGAAAGTTTCTCTTGTTTCGTTCTACACTAGGTATCGTCTCTGATTTCATGTAAAAATTTTGGCGAACGTCTGGATGGCCATTTCTCTTCGAATTGCGACAGATTTCGTGTTTATCCCTATCCTGAGGTGAATTTCGGGACGTTAGCCATATGCACGGAGAAGACCATGTACCTGAGCATCGAGAACACAGGAAGGTTTCCGTTGCATTATTATATTCACGGTCAGAACAGAAATTTTGTCAGGATTCATACGAATAAACCGTTGCTCGAAAATGCGGAGGAAAAAGAAGGGAGTTCGTCCAAGGATAAAGATACATTGAAGAGAGGGAGGAAGTCTGAAAAGGCTGAGCCCAAGTACGTACCATTTTCAACGAATTAATAGATGTTTAAAACGCAAAATGTAAAAGTGCAACTTTCAACATTAATTCTGCATGTACTGTATATTTCCTTTTTTTTTTTTTTTTTTTACGTGGAGGAAATCTTTGAAAAGATACCCCACCACCCTGGGGAGGTGGCGAGGTTATGCAGGATTTTACCTGCTAAAACCTCCACGGTGGCCTTCTTCAGCGAAATGGGAGAGCACCGGGAACTATGTACTGTATATTTCCTTCCGCTCACTTAACCCTTTGCACTCGAGAAGTGACTCATAGTCGTTCAATAACACTAATTTCAAAAATGTTCAGAGTGCTTGAGTTGAACGATAGCCATGTGAACGTAGAATATTTATACTAGAGTGTTTTTGAGGCGCGAAAGTCAATACTTGAGAAAACGTTGCGAGAAATTTTGGGTGAACGTGACCGAATGCATCGATTGAAAAAGATTGACAATTAGAAAGAGAGGAAATTGTTTGAAAGAATATATAACTGGGAAAATGCGAGCGTGAGGCAGAAAGAATTTGACTGTGAAGACAGGAAGAGTTTGACTGTGAAGGCAGAGTGTGATTCTGAACGAAGTAAGAACGTCATAGTTGCTAAGTTGAAAAGATGTTTAAGTTGTTACTATTAAACTATTTTAAATATATTATTTATAATATAAACACTTCATTTTATTTTATTCACACCTGAGCCGTATCATCTCACTCTACTAAATGAAATAGAAGTAAAATTTCGTATAAGTATAAACTACTAGGGGAGAGCTGAATTTAATCTTATTTTTCAATACGTAGAAATCTCCCTGAACCCCAGAAATATACTGTGGGACCAATGACTATAATGAAGACAGAGGGCGACGTGGACGTTGGTCAGATCGACAGTATCGCCATCAGTTGTTATCCAGAATTCGTGGGCTCCCAAGATGAGCAGATCATAGTTTTGGTCGAAGACAGCGTCCCCGAGGACAGAAAAGGAAAGGTGGTCACGTTGTCGGTGACTTCCTCGGTTCCCAGTATCGATATGAACGACTTCAGATCGATCTTTCACGAGAACCACGTCGTCGATAGGATTCAAGACTTCGATTGTCCCAAAGATGTGATCATCACCTTTTGACTATTTGAGGACTAATTGTTTAAGGATCAAATTTTGGAAAGAATTTTATTAACCCTTTCGTTACTACGTGCAACTATAGCCGCTTTGCATAAAATATTTTCTCTGAAAATGTAACATCAGTATTTTGTTTTTATCATCTGTTTCTCATGAAATTCTTCGATAATAAAGATCTTCCTCCATGCACATTTTTAGCGGCTAGTTCAACGGGAGTGCCACGTGGAGAAGTCATCCGCAACGAAAGGGTTAAGGAGTTTTGAATTTCCTTTGTTATCAGTTTAACGATAAACATTGTCCTTAGATTACAAAATACTCTAAATTTAGCAAAAAATATGTACTTTTAAAGATTTGGAAAACTCTCATAACTCGTTGATGAATTAAAAATAACGGTGAAATGGTAAAATTCTTATAATCTGATGAACGTTAAATTTTTAACATAAAATTCGGAGGAAAAAATTCTTTGCACTCTTCAGAACTTATGTCAGCTGAAATTATGTCATCGAGAAATTAAAATTACTCAAATTTCGCTAATTCCCTACTTCTTCTGCCTTTTCCCAGATCGGGCCTCACACAGTGTTCACTTGCAAAGAAACCACTCTCTACTTCCGATACATCAGCGTGTTGACCACTCATGTAACCTGTTTCACGTTGTTAAACCACGGAATTGTGGCCGCGAACGTGGAAGTTCGTCTAATAGAAGACGCTTTATCGCCAAGTACAGCAAAGCCGAACACGTTCACCGTGCAACCCCAAACCGAGCAGATTCCACCCATGAGCCAGAAAATGTTCACGGTGTCGTTCAGTCCGCACATCATAGATGTGAGCACAAAGCAATTGGTGCACAAGTAGAGTCTCGCTTATCCGAGTTAATAAACGTTTAACACGTTGAGCCTGGCGCCGATGTTGCTGTCCTTTCCAGCAGCGAGCGACCACTTAGGCGATATTTGAGGCAGCTGGAATTGTGAGTGTTGGTTTTACGATTGTGAGAAAGAGAATGTTCTTAACACATTGTATGCCGGCCCCGCGAAAATGCGGGTTTGGAAGTCTGTTGCTTTAGCGCCGGGTTTGCGATAATACAACATTCTTTTGTTTGGCGATTTGTTTGTTTCTATTTTTCGTTATCGTTAAATTGCATATAATGAATATGCAAACCAATTTTAGTGTTTTACAATAATGTATAAAATTTTAAATATTTTCTTCACCTACAGTTTTAAATGCCTCAGATGCCACCGGCATACAATGTGTTAATTCATTTATAAGAAATCGATATCGACTTTCTTAACAACCTATTATTTGCAAAAGGAAAAGGTATCCTTTGATAATTGTAAATTACATTCTGTTCGGATAACCGAACGTCTGAATAGTAAGGACGAACGAGTATTATAATATGTAATCGTTACAAGTCGGATAAGGGAGGTTTTGCCGTGTTTTTATCAAAGATTCAACGGAACACCACGAAACTCTCCGGAGATGTTTGCAGACGTTTCAAGGAGCGTTCCAAATAACAGTGGTTGTGCCCGTGCATCTCGGGAACGACCGCCTATTCATCAAGCTGATAGGAGAATCTTGCGTGCCGGAAGTGGCGATTACAGAGCCAGCCCACGGAACACGGGAGAGGCCCGCTTTGAACTTCCCCCGCACATTGATCGACGAGAACAATTGCAGATACTTCTCCGTGGAAAATGTTGGGTTTATTAGGGCAAAAGTCATCGTGGAGATCGAGGAGGATCCGGAAAATGCGTTCGTTTTCGCGGCCTGCCAGGAAACGCAGCGTTTGCTGCAAACTTGGAGGGAATACTGCGACGGTGGGTTTGCTAAACGCTTTTATATGTATCAACCCTTTGCACTCAAGAGGTGACTGTTAGTCACCAAATGATAGTTAAGCAAATTTTTAGACTTTAGTTAGTTTGCTTATTAGTCAGACTTAGAAGTTTCAATATATCACTTAACTAAACTAAATGACGTTTAATTTCCATAAAATTAAATAAAGCCTGTTAGATTTAAAAGTTTGAAAAGATAAAAAGAAAGGTTGGACTATGCCTGATGACGGTTCTGGGATAAGTGCCGTGTGGTTCATCACAGTCCTCTTTCCGGAAGGCCGCATAGCCTTCCCCACTCCGTGGCCAGATCCTACAGGACAAAGGTCCTTTGCTTTTTGCGACGCAACGTCGGGTTGCTCGCAATGTTTAGGCTTTCCCGCGACTAATATAAACAATACCACCCTTGGCGCCTGATGGCTGCACGTCTTCGAGACGTCCGCCGTCAAGGGGTGCCTTGGGGTTGCATTCATACTTTCCAACAAGTTCTCTCGCCAGACACACCAGATACCCAGTCATAAATCGGTCACTCGCCTAAATTACGGTATAGGCCCTTTTTCAGCGGCCACCCAAAATGCGGTGTCGCTCACAAGCCATACTAATTATGCATATTTTCTTGCTCTGAAAATAAAGCAATTAATTTCTTAAAAATCCGTCGATCTACTGGTCATTGTACTAGAAAAATGCGCTCGTTCGTTAAGGGTTAACATATTAATCGTCACTGTAACTAAAAACGGTGTACCTATGTCTTTATAGGTATCCTTAAAGTTTTCTGTCATTAGTTGATCAACAGCTGAAGCATTAATTTTTTTTTTTTGTACTAAATTAAATGGTTGTGGCACGATGCGATCATCACACGATCCTTTTCTATTAAATAGACGACATTCATGAAAAATTCATTGCACAGTCGAAATATTCTTGAAATGGGATATAAAACTTTTAACGTGGGAGGTGAAAGCGCAATTTCGTTGGTTTTAGAGCCGCACGATCGATGCACGATGGTTTGTTTATCGGCCGGAGAAGTGGCTCGCTTTCGAGTCACCTTCTCACCGACTGAGATCGCCAAATACAGCGGAAGAATTCGTATGCACGTGATAGACAATCCATACGAGAACTTGATCATCAATCTGTTGGGAGAGAGTTACGTGGAGCCGATCGTTCTGGACGGGTTGCAGCTCGAGGAGAATAAACGTAAAACGTCGACCGCAAGTCGGGACAACAAGCAACGAAAGAGCTCGTCCAGACAAAATTCTTTGGCATCAGGTACGGGATAATAATTTTCCAACTACTGTCTGGAGATTCGACGCTGTTGCACGAACTGTTGCATCGAACTACTTAAAGCGACTGTGTGAAATTATGATATTTTGAATTTTATCGTTTACAATTTCTTACAATTCTATTTCAAACTTAAGATAATCTTATAATTTCTTTTCTTTTTCATTCAAGTTATACAGTAGCGGACAAAAATTTATGACCGGGGGGTCAACGAAAATAAATTAATTAACTTATGAAAAATGTCACGATAAATAAAATTTATATTTTATGTTACTTAGTGAATAGTGTTCTAGCATGGTAACAATAGAAATGAATATATAGATAATATTTGCAAACCATAAAATTATGTTTTATATAATTGCTCTCTCGTCTTAAACTTTTGTCTGCTACTGTAGATTTTCATCTACATGATGATATTTTAGTGATTTTTGCGCATGTTTAACATTTGTGATAAATATTACGATATTTCTACATAAAATATGATATTTTTTCTGCGTTTCTAAGCGGATATGAATATGAAATTAAAATAGATATTCGTTAATCATCCTATAAACGTTATAACTTCCACTTTACTCGAGATGCTTTGCATAGTTTTGCATATCCAATGAAATTTCTCATAAACGCACAAGCGTCTCTGGTTTAATAATAAAAGATACGCGTTTGCGAATGAAGTTTATTAAAGATATTGGAGTTCCGCGGAATCTCATTTCCTTTTTAATCCCATTTAAGCGTCGCTGTTTTATTAATTCACCGACTCTTCGAATAAAATGTGTCTCGCAGCCTCGAGGTACTCTAGCCTGTTCCCTGTGTCTCTGACCTACATCCTCGACTACGGCCTCTGTTTCATTAACAAAATGTACAAAAGGACTTTCAAGATTGTCAATAAATCCACGGATCGGTGGTTCCGTTTCCAATGGAGCCCGCACCCCCACGTTGTCTTCGTGCCATCTATGGGCCACATCAAGCACCTCACGTGCAAGGACGTCGTTGCTACCTTCCTGGCATCGGAACCTACGAATCACGAGAACGTACGTTCATGAAATGAAACCTGTTGTACAAGAATCGTGAACGAAATAAATCACAATTTTCAATCCTTGTGCGATACACAGGATTGTTCGAAATATTTTTCCTAATCTTCGAGTAAACAAGAAAATTCTTCTATGATCTTTTTTGCAAGAAATTTAGAAATTTTTCATTTTATTTTATTGTCCTATCATTACATGTTTTTAATTGTTCATAACAATTACTTACGTTAATGAACTTTAATTTGTTATTAAATTTCAATTTTCTAAATCTCAATTTTTTTATTATACCTAAGGTTATCAGATTCTTTTTTTAAATTTTCAAGTATGTTGTTCATACTTTATACATAAGGAATTGATAACTGTACTGAATTTAATTACAGATTTTTGCTTTATACTGTTTAGACCAACATCGAATGCTACACATGCGAAATTATAGTGGAAGATCTAAACGAAGTTGCCTGGGATGACAGGCAAGCGGAAATCCGATGGGAGAAGGTGCACCATGATATGACGGATCAGATAAGCAACATAGAGCTGTTAGCGAAAAAGATCATTCAACCAACTATCGAGGCAAAGCACGAGGTTGTTCCCGGGACGAACAAGTGCATCATGCTTCTCTTAAACGGTGTTGTTGCGTATTCGGAATACGTCTGCTCCATCGAAGAAATTCATTTCAAAGACACCCTGATGTTCCAGGTCCGTTTCCCACATTAAACGATTAAATTGTTTGCAGACAGCAAATTTTGAAAGAAAAGGAAATTTCATTAGCGCCGTCGAGTAAATTTCAATTACATCAGATAGAATCACAAAATTTTATTGCAGGTCAGGGAATACAAGTTCACTATATCGAATCCAGGTATCGTGGATACGATATTCACCTGGAAGATAAATATGGATGAGGACTATCCGAGGAGGGACCTGGGAGACGGTTTGAACCATTCTTCGAGACCGAAAACAATGGAAGGTAACTTATTCAGGCCGGTGACAAAATCGTCTAGGGGAATTTTCTCAGCACCCAGTCAAGGTCCTCACAACAACATTGTAAATGACTTAAGGAGCTCGGGTGACAGGACGAATGTGATATCAAGGCAATGCGTGACGTTTCTGTCTGGTAATTTTGTGTTTGTAATACTTAATCTTTCTAATTTTCCACTAACATTGATGTACTGCATAATAAAATATTAATACTGAATAGTTAAAGAATGCATAGGCTTCACAATAAAAGATACTCCAGTACTTTAATGTTAATAATTTCCTAAATATCAATAGCGTTCGAAGATTCTATCGTTCTTAAATAATAAAGATATTTAATATGTATACGTCGTATATCATAGATAGCGCAAATACGAGAAGAACTTCGACAGCGAAGCAATCAGACCTCTTCAGTAGCTCTGCTGGATTGTCAGAAAGGACCACCGATAGTTGGCTGGAAGGCGACGATTTACCGTTCGCGATTAGCCCCGAAATAGGAACGATATTACCTGGACAATCCGCGGAATGTACATTAAAATTTTCTCCCAAGGATGTATTCTATTACAAGGCATACATTATCTGCAAGTACGTTATTGGTTCGACAGGAACAGTATAAAAGATGAATAATGATTGACAGGGCAGAATACGTTAATATACTACGATATGTAAAAGTTATAAGGTTGTCGGTGACTTTGACGTATTCTCAGTAGCCAGTGACAGGAGGTCTTCGAAGTTAAGCAGGGGGGGAGAAATAATTCAGGGTTCGAAGTGGGATGGGTGAACGAACGAACACACACGATGTTGCCATCCAATAATTTCGAACTTTTCAGTTTTTAGTTACTGACAGTTTTCAAATTGTCTGTTCTTCTATCCATCCCGTCTATTCTATTTGTGTGGTTTCTTGAATATATAATATAGACTGAATATATAATAAATTTAGGAAGGAATTCGCTGTCTTTAAACCTTCTCCATATGCCATGACAAACAGTAGTAAAAATACAACAAAGTTAAAAAAGTGTAAAAAATTAATCCAAAAAGAAGCTAAATAAAGAAAAAAATACATGAAAGAATGTTAAAAATGCAAATAAATGGAAAAAGAAAATACGTAATATTAAAAAGATAAAACTGATAAAAGGCGCACCTGCTAATAACAGAAAAAAGTGTTTTAAAATCCTTATAGCCCCTAAATAAAGCCTCCAACAGCTTCTTTATTGATAAGCTGCAAACAAAATTAAAACGAATCGTAATATACAGGATGGAAAATCTTCATCCCGAGCGATCGGATTTGACAATTTCTGTCTTCGCGAGAAGTCTGTTGCCTTATTGTCACTTCGATGTTCAAGAGAGCGATTATATAACAAGCAATAGACGAAATCCATCGTTGCCCGGTCCCGTGGGCTACGAGATAGACGATTCCACTATGTGGCAGAACATCAGGGTGATCGAGTTCAAAGTGTTTGGCGTTGGCGGGACTCACTTGAAGTAAGTATTAACGTCTCTTCCTAGGTTTGCGCCAAAAGTAATAAGAAATTACACGGAAATTGATTAGAATTAGGATTTCAATTTTGTTTCCGAAAAAATTATGACCTTTGAGCCGCATCACTGATAAACTGTATCACTTAATATAAATTGTCGTCAAACTGGACAAAAGAAAATGTTTACGAATAATTTCAGAACATTCCACCTCATCAATCCTACGTCGGACGATTACCATTTCTCGTGGAAAGATCGAACAGCTCGCACTGCAGACCAGATATCGAACTTTCATTGCACGGTGACGGAGGGCGTTGCCGAACGCGGGAAACAGACCGACTTGGGTTTCACGTTTTTGGCAGAGGACTTAGGCGTCTACGAATCCTTCTGGCTCTTTTCCATCGACAGATACAATCTGAAGTGCCTTTTTCTGGTCGTCGGCATCGTGACCGAGCCCTCGGTGCACTGCCTTACGGTTCACCTGAAACTGAAGCCAACAATCTTGGGTCGGATTTGAATATTCTTACCGCGAGCAATCAATGACGTGGTTTTCTCCTTTCTTAAATTTATTTCTTTATACAGTCCGTTGAATTTAATTTATCAACTGTTTCATCATTCATTTAACCCCTTGACGTACAGTTGACGGACAAAAGAGAGGGCAATGTAGAGTATAGCTTTGTAGTTTGGAAATATAGTTTGTGTAATCATTTTTATTGTTATTACGGTAGAACACTATTTATCGATTAGTATAGAATACGAACTTTGTTTATCGCGTTATGTTTCTTATAAATTAATTAATTTTTCTTCGTTGACTCTTTGGTCTTAAACTTTTGTCCGCTACTGTAGTTCTAATAAGTGGGATTTGGGATTATTGAGGCTCTAATGTTAAGAAATTTAATCATAGAAGAGCAGAGAATCTGAAAATAGTATTAACCCTTTGCACTCGAGAGGTGACTGTTAGTCGTCTAATGATGCTAACGTCAACAATTTTCAAATTCGAAATATTCACTAAGATTTGCCTACATTAAACGTAATTTAGTTTAGTCAAGCGACATACTAAAATTTACATATACGACTGTTTAACCTCTGAGACTGAACTACAACAAATTAACCCATTTACCAACATTTGCGTGTACTAAACTTCATTTAGTTTAGTCAAGTAATTATTCAAATTTACATGTATCACTACTTACCCTGTGAGTCTAATTAATAAACAAACCAACTACAGTTTGCAAATTTGCCAAACATGAGCGCAAAAGGTTAATACTGAAATTACACTGCGAAAGGAACAACGATCTAATCTTTGCAACGATTCTTATCTCGTTCTCAGGATTCGACGTGAGCGATTCGGTAAGAATACTGAACAACGAGGATTTCAATATCCCGTTCAGAGTGTTGGAGGAATCCCTGTTCTCCGAGGGTAAATTTCAGAAGCTTCGAGTGACCCCGATGACCGGAATTCTGCTTTCGAAGAGCGAGCACAATCTCTGGTGACCGTTCAACGACACACAGTAACAATATTCCGTTGAAACGCGTATTCGAGATCGTTCTTAACACTTTGCCTGCCGCACATTTATCGAATTGCCGTTACGCTGCCGCCGGCAAGATTCACGCAGGTTCTACTACTCACAAAATGTGATATTTACGCAATTGTTCGTAACATAAGTAGTTACAATCTGGTAAATTGGGAAGGGAAAACAGTTGAAACCACTGTTCCCTATTCGTTAAATATTGCTCTGCAACAATGTATCTACCTATACAAACGTCGATGTAAAGCATCAACGTTGGCGAAAATAAGTCACGCCAGTGTGACAGCGGCCGATAACCGTTGGCGAGCAAAGTGTTAATTCGCCGCCATGGAAAACGCGCGTTTTTCGCGAGAACTCGCGAGCAGAATGGCGCACACAGCGAACACAGCTTTAATCCGTCCGCAGGGTCGAGTACCATCCGACGCGGGTCGGCGAATTCTACTTTTCCGTTCAGTGTGCCGTGAAGCTGATGAAAAGTCCTCTCACCGTCTTCGTGGCCGCCTCCGTTTACGACATCATGTCGTGCGTCTCGTACCGCATGCCCAACGGCGAGATCGTGCAAGCTTCCACGAACAAAGAGAACGCTATCGACTTGGGCAAGGTGAACAAACTTTATTTATTTATTTACTTGTTTGTTTGTTTTTACGAGATTAACATATTAGAAAATTTCAATTAAATTACTAGAGTGAGGTATGAAAATATAATAAATGGTAACAGAGAAAGTAAAAATATACAAATGGTAAAAGATAAGGAAATTTTAGAAAGATGAGCGGTGTAGTATAGCTGTTTTACAGAGTGAAGAGATTGGTTGAATGAATGTGGGGTAGGAGAAGTAATGTTAACATTAATTATCGTTTTATTGATACCTGAATTGTATCGTCTTAAATAAAATGCCGAAATATTAATTTTGAATTTTTCTAAGATTTCGGAGGAATTTATAAGACCATTGAACATTTTATAAACAAAAAGAATATCAAAGATTTTTCTCTTTTTTCTAATTTATTGTAATTATTCTTATTTATTCTAGTTTATTAAATTCTATTCTAATTATTAAAAGAACGGTGTCAGGTCGATTCAATTGAAGCTGATTGAATTTAAATATTATAACTAGACTATTTGATCAATCGGTTCTATTTTATCCCGAATCTTGATTTGATGATACTTTAATTACAAACCAAAGAAGAATTTATGGACAGTAAACACGTTTCTTGTTTCTAATCGTAGTTGAACGTCGATTTGCCGATCGTTGTCCAGTTCGACATAAAAAATTCCTGCGAAGTGGGATTTTATTATGCTTGGGAGCTTGGTATGACACCGGAAATCGAGTGCAGAAACAGGTACAGCTTAGCGACATCCGAGAACCAGGGCTTCGTCACCAAGGATAAACAGTCTACCTGTTGTCTGACACTGACTACGTTTCAAAAGTGCACGATAAAGAATCATCGCATCCTTCTAAAGGTATGTTTGTTTATTTATTTAGTTTAACCCTTTGACTGCGGCCCGTTCTCGGACGAATCCATCAATATGGACGTTTTTCGCTTGTCAGTCGCTGTGACTTGTCCACTGACTAGTGACCAAAACAGTACCCGGAAATTTGATACCATTCTTAGGGTTCAAAAAAATAATAATGGCAAATAATAATAGCATATTTAATTGCTAGGTTGCATAGGACAATAAATTCCATGTTGATTTAATCGGTAAAACAGTAATAAAGGTGTTATAGTAACAAAATACAGAGGGCGTATATTTACGCCTTTCGTATATATTGATGGATTTGTGAGGGCGTATATATACGCCTTTAGCAGTCAAAGGGTTAACGGGTCAAGCCCTTTGAATACAATATTAACGAAAAAAGGAGAAAACAATAATATTTATATATAATTTCTTAAAGCTAAGGCACGTTAAGATACATACATTGTTTAAAGGTTTGCGTAATTGTAAAAGTGTCGGTCGATTAAGTGAACTAACTTGTTTACGATAATAATGTAGAAAGAAGGTTCTTAAGATTATTTATTATTATTAATATGAATAATGGCAAATGTATACATTATACAATAAATTCTAATTCAACTCTGCCACGTGACTCTATGTGTAATCCTCAACTCTTTTTACGACTCCTCAACATGAATATAAACCGTTTAGGATTTTGTGCACAAAAACAAGATTTAATATAACTCTACGTTTCTTAAGCAAAATTAATTTAAGAGAGTGCACAACATGATCATAATTATGATCCAATAACGACATGTTGATACTTACAGTGCGTGTTGCAATGCGACAAAATTTGTGTTGTACACTTATATGTTAATTATAAGATAGAAAAATGGTAAAAAGTTAGCGTTTGCAATTTTGGCAGATCTCGAATTCGTAAAACATTAGACGAACGTTTAGTTATCTAAAGTTAAGGATATGGATACAATTTTTTTTTTTCGATCGGATGATGAGAGAATCATTTTTGCACATTTCTTCGTTAGATCTCCAACGGTCCCACGTACAAATTCATTCTGAAAGCGTCTTTCAAGGAGCCCGCTATCCACTTCAGCTTCATTCACTACGATTTTGGGCCTTGCTACATCCCAGAACACAATACAAGTTGCTACAGCACGGATCTTCTTCTGACAAATTCCGACGAGCTTCCATTCGTGTAAGTCTCGTTCCAAAGATTCATTTTTAATTGCAGCCCACGCCTGTAACCTGTATTCCATTAGAAAATTGAAAACGATTGTAATCCTTTTTGAAGTTTCACCAGTTAAAAATTGCACACACTAATTTCAACACTTCCGGTTATTAATAACTATTAACTGTATGTTCAAGTCAATACATTAACTAACGCGCATACAATAATCCAATATGTCAAAATATGTCTTAATTAACATGCATATATTTTATTTTATATAATCAAGTATATTAATATAAAATAATTTATTTTTTTTTTCAAAGAAAAGGTAAGAGGACGAATCACAAACACTTAAAATATTAAGTTTGAAGACGATTCCTTTGTGAACATTTATTAAGCTTTCTGAAAAATTTTTTAACACAGGGAAAATTTTCTTAAAATTTTTCTAAAAACTGTCGCCCTAGGCTACTGGCTACTTAGCCTATGCTTAAATTCGTCACTGGCTGTGGTGCAAAAATTTCTTCTCGGATCCTCGGTGTTAATAATAATCCTCGAACGTGTTAATAGTATTTCGTACAATTTTTACGTCTCAACGTAGAATTGAATGCAAATACGAGGAACAACCGCACCTCTCGATCAGCCTGAACTCCATCTCCGAGGCTCTAGCTCCCAATGCAACCGTCTCCATACCGATCGTTTTCCGTCCGCTGAAGGAAACCGAGTATAGCGATCGCCTGGTGTTCACCATCAATTCGGGGAACGAGAAGAAAGTAACGATTACTGGCGAGGGGATCAGATACAAAGTGAGTATCGCCTGCGACACCTGGCAATCCAGACCCATTCTTAACCCTTTGCACTCGAGAGGCGACTGTCGGTCGCCAAACGATAGTGTCGCAAACTTTCAGACTTTAGTTAGTTTGTTTATTAATCAGACCGAAGATTAAACAGTTATACATATAGGAAATGTTCTATAAAATGTAGAACAGAAGATGGAATTCAGGTGTGAAAAATAAAAGTGAAGCGATTAAAACTTAATAACAATATATTTAAAACAATTTAACAAAACAACTTAAACGACTTTACAACTTAGCAACTTTAACACTCTTTCTACGTTCACAATCAAAACCTTTCTTCTACGTTAGTCAAAAGCTTTCTGCCTCGCGCTCGCATTTTCCCCGTCATATATTCTTCCAAACACTCGTTTCCTTTCATTCTAATTGTCAACCTTTCTCACTCTACGCATTCGGTCACGACCACCCACAATTTCTCAGTCGCACTGTTTTCTCAAGTTCTCATCTTTCACGCCTTAGAAACATTCGAGCCCAAACATTCTGCGTTCGCACGACAATCGCCCAACTCAAGTACTCTTCCGACTTTTCCAGACTCGCATCCACTCGATCGCATTCCTACATATTTGCATTCCATAAAACTATCTTTTGCATTGTTCCGTCGTCTTAAACTTTTGTCCGCTACTGTACATTCGTTCCAGGTGCGTCTGTTGAACTCGCGGGATAAATCGATCGATCTCGGCAACGTGCCCCCTTTCAGGAGCGTCATAACGAGGATCCCGGTGGTGAACGAAGGCCTGGCACCTCTGGAGCTCCGATTCGACCTGGTGAAGAGGCTCAGCGGCTACGAGGAGTATCGAGAGCGCGTGGGTCGCTGCAAGATTAGACACGAGGCGGCCAGCGAGATGACGCGAGCCTCCGTCATGGAGACGAAGAGGTCCTGGACCCTCGACGAGAGGTTCGAAGCGGGAGATCCGAAACTGTCGGACGTTCTCAAGATTGAACCATCGTCGAACATTATTTTGAAACCGAACCAAAAGGTCTACGTGACGCTCACTTACAAGCCTACCGACAGGATGAGGCCGTTCGCCGAGAAAGTGGCGATTCAAACGCCCTTGACGATCCTGCCGCTGTTTCTGGTGCGTGGAAGTTGCGTTGGTGCCGAGTTCCGATTGAACAGGACCCATATACCTTTTGGTATCGTCGTCGAGGGTTGCACGGAGAAGAGCAACGTGGTGTTGATGAACACTGGAGATTTAGGCTCGAGGTTTGTCATGAACGATGATTACATTGATATGGTAAACGTTGATCGAGATTAAACCCAGACAATTGAATTTTGATAATACTAAACGTCAGTTGAATTAATATTTACGTGGGTCGAGAATCGAGCAGCTATTATTTAGCTACAAATTTAATTATTTAATTATTTAATCACGCGATTAATACAAATATAATGTTTTAATTACCATATTTAATTCATTGTATAATATTACAGCACTGTTAAGAAATTTAAGGTATCTTAGGAGTGTACAATAATCAGTTGTACGTTTAGTTTGTTTGGTTCCCTATTTTTTCACGAAACAAGAAAAACTGCCGATTACAAGGGTATCGATATTAGTTTTCAAATATTTTAACTATTTCAGAATTGTGCAATAATCAATTACACATCGAATTTTATCGCATCTAGTATTTTATTTTACACAAAATTAGTAGAACTGTGAATCGCGAGAATGTCATTAGAGAAATTGATTCAGGTTCAAGTGGAACACGTCGAAAGTGCCTGCAGATTTCCAGATCGGTCCCACTACCGGTTACTGCTCGGCCGGTATGGATGTCAGTTTCACAGTGAAGTTCCAGCCCCAAAAACAGTACAACATGGTCGAGGGTGAGGTGAGTTCACGACCTCGTTTCCCGTCGCGGCGTACAAATACGTCAAACAATCTCCTAATGAGATTCTCCGCGCGCGCGCCTCCTCCGCTCTCCTACCCGACACCGATTTAACTTTCGAGATTACACCAGCTTAAAAATTGTCCGTCGCCCTGAGTAATTGGAGCTTCGAACCGTAATTATTTTCAACGGCGCACTCGAAGCATTTAAACCGTACTCGAGATACGGATATACCTTGAGTACCGAAAGACAGATACTCTTGCTTTACAATTTTTGTATAAGCAGTTTGTTACGGCGCAGAGTGCAATGGAAGTTACAATATGTAAATTAATAGATGGACAAAAGTGTTTGGATAAAAGAATTTTCGAATAAGATGGAAATTAATATTTCTTGGGTTAAATTTCATTTATTTAGATAAATATTAGGTAGATTAGTATTAATTAATCTGATGAATTTAATTCCACAAATAAAATCTATATTATGGATATATATTTCTATCTTAAATTATGTTTTTTTTTTATTAACTTTTATATTTTAAATTAATTGATTTCCTAAATCAATTCATTTTAACAAACCCTTTGAAATCTATCAATACCAATGAAAATGAAACAGGTTTTATTGTACTTCAAAAGCGATTACTTACTTCGAGATACGATAGGATCGTTTATAATCGAACCTGTGAAATTTGAATTGTTTCTCCAGTTGGGTATTTAATTTTCAAACAGTTTTTAATTCGCATTGGTATAGAAAATGTTTACGTTCGATTGCAGGCGATATTAGAAATCGAGAAGCACGAGTCTTTGAAGATGAAGGTTACGGGAGCTTGCACCGTGCTTCCGCAACCGATCGAGACCATCCATTTCGAGTGTTTCGTGCGAGAGAAACAGACGAAATCGGTGGTTATAATGAACGATTCGGACCTCCCTTGGAAGCTGAAGACCGAAGTGACCGGGGATTACTTCTTCGTTGATGACTTTTTGGATGTTCCTCCTCAACAATACGCACTGTGCAACGTCACTTATGCACCGCTTGTTATGAACACGGAGAACGCACCACATACGGTAAAACATGCCTCCATTGATTCTATATGTAGACAAATTGCATTAGATTATTAATTATTAATTAATGAATAATTATATTAGATTATACTAGTTAAGATTAATAATTATATTAGATTATATTAGATTGGATCAATAATTATATTAGATTATATTAGATTAAATTAATAATTATATTAGATTATGTTAGATTAAATTAATAATTATATTAGATTATATTAGATTAGATTAATAATTATATTAGATTATATTAGATTAGATTAATAATTATATTAGATTATATTAGATTAGGTTAATAATTATATTAGATTATATTATATTAGATTATGTTAGATTAAATTAATAATTATATTAGATTATATTAGATTAGATTAATAATTATATTAGATTATATTAGATTAGGTTAATAATTATATTAGATTATATTAGACTAGATTAATAATTATATTAGATTATATAAATAATTATATTACATTATTAATTATCATTATATTAAACATAATATAGATTGAAATGTGTGTTTATTATAAGTAATGATATGGTATATTACTATAGGTTATAGACATCATACTTTATCACTCTATTATTTAATTTATTTACTCTCTATCGTTTTGCTTCGATTACAAAATCCATATATATAAAATATATTACAAAATACAGATTCTAAGCGAATTTTAGAATCGACATTTATTCAAAATCACTGTTTCCATTCTTTTTATTTGTACAGGACACATTGGTACTGAAATCCGTGTACGAAAGCATGTACCTGCTGTACTCTCTCAGTGGCAGGAGTTTAGCGCCGCAAGTTATAGCGCGAATCGTGCGCAGATTCCCCGCGAAGATGAAGTACACCGAACTTCTACCTGTGCACAATTGGTTGAACAGCCAGCAACGTTTCCGGTGCGAGATCAAGTTGCTGAAAGACGCTGACACTCACGCAGAGGTTTCACTTTTACAGTATAGCGATCGTAAATCGCACTTTGTGGTTCCTTTAACGCGATTCTTTGATCCTTTCTCGCGGACAGATTCCACTGTACAGCGTCACCGGAAACGAGAGGATCGATGTTCCGGCTAAGGGCCAGCGAGATTACCGCGCGGTATTCCACTGTTACAAGGAATGGAATTTCCATTTCAAGGTATTTTATTTATAGACTATAGTTATTCATAGAAATCAACATTTTTCTAGATAGATCATAAATTCTTATGCAAATTGTATAAAGTGTCTTATTATTATTATTATTTCCTTTCCTTCCGAGTATTTGGGTCTACACAAAAGTCAGACAGGACATTGCCAAGTCTGATTCATCTGTTAAGTCGTGTTTAAAAATGTTCGTGTGATATTGCACGTCTTTAATATAACAGTCTTCTGTATTTTTTCATGCGTGTTTGGATGTATTATATATTTTGCGATCCAAATTATATTCTAATATGTTAGATATAATATATAAAAATTTATAAAAGAATACCTTAAGATTGACTTTGATAAAAAGCATTGCAAAATTTTTTCGCATACGTATGGAAAATTTCTTCGTTACTCAAAGGGTTAAAATAAATAAAATTTTAATAAATACTGGACTTTGTTTATCCGTGTACTTATTAAATGCACTTGTAATCCATGGTAATTATATTACATTGTTGCAGGTGACATTTATCAACGAACAGGAAGAGTATCAGTTTTACGAGTTAGAATACGAGGTAACAGAGCCGGAAGTGATCGAGTCGATTAAATTAGCAACCCAAGCTCGGTCTCAGCTCTGTTACTCTTTGAGGCTGAACAATCCCTTGGAATCGGAGGAGGTAGATTACTCGATCGAGTGTCGACACCCGAGTGTCTTGATTAAAAAAGTGCCAACAACCGTTGGACCATTATCACACGTGAGTAATCCTAGCGGTCTTTCGTGTAAGTTCGAATTTTTACGAACACAACTACACACAGTTTACTTAGAATCTAAGTAGGGATTTGTTTTACCCTCTAAATGTCACAAAATTAAATGAAAATTTACTAAATATTATAGCATGCGATTTCCAATAAATTTAACGAAACATTCGTAAGACTGCAGAGTTCCATTTCTAAAAAAGGATTAATTTCTATAAAAGTAGGCATAAAAGAATGTAATTTCTTTGAAAATACGAATTTTCAATAAACGCGTAAGAATTTGCTAATCGTTATTAATTTACTATGATTTTGAACGTTAATGAATGTTGAAATTACAGGAATACATTCACATTCGGTACGAACCAACGCTACCAGCTGAAGAATCCGTCAGTTTGAACATCATTTCTGCAAAGATGGGCGTGTTTCCATACGAACTGCGATTGAAAGCCATCCCCGCACCCCCAGAGAATATCACGCGCGTTAGTGCTTCCCTGGGAAGCTCGTGCACGTTCCTACTTCCGGTGAAAAATCTTACCAGGGAGAATGCCAATTTTTTGATCAACGTATGGGACATACTGCGATCGTTGAAAAGTATTTGCACGACACTGTATTTATTTGGTACATTTTTTAATAATGATTATTTATTTATTGCATAACACAAATTCAGTTATTGAAATTTTCCGTAATTTCTATTCGTTCTATAAGTGTTTAAAGTGTTTATTAGAGGGGAGTGAAATTTAATTCAGTAACAGTTCTTATAAAATGAAAATTTCAGTCCTCGGTTTATCTACTGCAAACCCTGCTTTTTTATTTAAACTTCATTATTTAAATTTTTTTAATTTTCTAAAATAATATTTAAATTGTTATTTAAATTTTTTAATTTTCTAAAATAATATTTAAACTATTATTTAAATTTTCCTGCTCGGTACTTTAGCATTTTCTAATTAACTTCTTAGTTTCAAAACGATATGGAGAATCTATACAAAAATGGTATCATAAAAAATACAATCGTGTATGTGTAAATACTTTCTTCTGTTCACCGTGTGATGAATAATTGTTGCAAGCAGGTACGGTTACGCGGTTAAAGTTCCAAAAAATTCTGTAGGTGGACGATAATTGTTTCTCCTGTCCAAGTAACGTATTCGTGAGAGGGATGAGCAGCGGCGAGATCGAGGTGATGTACGAACCATCCGACATCGAAAATGTCACTGCCACGTTGACAGCGTCTTCGGACATCGCTGGAGAATTTATGTAACGTTCTAAGTTGAAAAAAGAATATTAACTGCTTTGAACGTTGACAAAAAATTAAAGAGAGATTAATTTTTGTTAACTTCTTGACATACAATTATGAGTTAGGATAGTCATTCGTTTCATGTGCCACTGTAAAGTCTGACGAGTCTGACTCGTGCAGTATATGCTTCACTCGTGCATCGATTCTGTTTTGTTTAGAATATTCAAGATGCTCCACCCTCCCTCCTTTCAAAAAAAATTTCAAAATAAAATATTCTGTTTCCACGTAACTGTTCGGTCGAGCCAAATTAAATAGTATTTTTCGGACGCATCAAATTTCATTTTATTTGTATGCCAAGTGGTTAAGAAAGTTAAAAAAAAGTTGGTTAAGAAATTGAATCTCTGTTTAAGATTTCCTTTGATCGGTTCTTCCACCCTGCCGAAACCTATGGGACCTTACGTGATCACCTTAAACTCTCCAGGGTCGATACCTTTTAGAAACGTGTTCAGAGAAGCGAAGACCTTCGATTTTCTCGTAGACGTTCCTGAATATTTCACAGTGATCACCGAAACGACTATTATAGAATCGAAAGCGGTGAGTACAAATTAAAATTCACTTGCACCTATAATTTTGCAGTTGACACCACATTTATCAACGACCAGTTTCAAAGCTTTTACGAAAGTTAAAAATTCTTACAATGTTAGCTTTAATTTTTGCATTTCAAATAAACACGTTTTTCCAGAGTATTGATATCAAACTTGCACCTATAATTTTGCAGTTAATACCACATTTATCAACTAGTTTTAAAAACTTTTACAAAAGTTAAAAATTCTTACAATGTTAGCTTTAATTCTTGTATTTTAAATAAACACGTTTTTCCAGAGTATTGATATCAAACTTGCACCTATAATTTTGCAGTTAATACCACATTTATCAACTAGTTTTAAAAACTTTTACAAAAGTTAAAAATTCTTACAATGTTAGCTTTAATTCTTGTATTTTAAATAAACACGTTCTTCCAGATTATCGATATCAAAGTGAAGGTTCGAGAAGATGAGCAACACGAAGAAGATTTTGAAGAAAGGCATCCAGTGACTGGAAAACTGATAGTATATTGCACCGATCCTGCGTTTTCTCATATAAATTGGATATACTATTTGAGAGGAGTATTCTAACGACAGACAAAAGAAGTTTCTACCTTTCGATTAACGCGATTGTGCGCTTAATAAATAATGTTACCACCAACTTGGCGTGGAACGAATATACCATGGAAATTTAATGGCGCCTAGCAGTATGGTTAATGGGACACCGTGGAGCGTGTCGGGTAACAGTTCTGTAAGAGACATCGCTTGGATAATCGCTTGCGAGAAAATGAACAAGATTAAAATTTTATATCTACTAATAATTCTAGCTTCTGCAAATTAAACATTTCGCATTTTACAATCATAACGTTACCTCGTTCGTGCTATGCTAATCGAGAAGATCGTTTCACATTTTCGAGCGCAAGTGCCAAATAAAAAGTACAAACTGTTATCTCTGAGTAACTCATAAAAATTCATAATTGACTGTAACAGCGATGAGTAACCTCTTTTCTCTAGTGCGCCAAAATTAAAAACCTAACATTCTATACAGATCACAACAAATGCATATATATATATACGCAAATATAATATAAATGTAAAAATATATCTAGCAAAGAATTTAATTTATAGATAAGATAAGACTTTTTGGTCTTAAACTTTTGTCCGCCATTGTATCCAAGACATCACACAAAGTTACAACTTCTTTCGCGTTTCTTTCCCCTTTTTCTCGTCCACTGATTAGCGCACAGCTCAATAATAAACGCCATTAAACTAGTCCATAATAAATTAGGTAACAGGTCAACAGTAAGTCAATAGTTAGACGAATCAACTATGATGCCTCTTAAACTGCAACACATTTCTTCTTTATCATCTTCTTCACTCCCCCCTCCCTCTGCCCTCCCTCGTCAATCGAATAAATAAAGAAACGCACACACAGGGAGCATGCAGATCCGCTATCTCGTGCGAGCAAAACAGAGCAGGGCACACGCGTGATCATCACGTAAGCGTGGCATTGGGTTTTCCTCGGCAGCCATCGAATTTCGACGCGCGTTTTAGCGCGATTCGTTCGCTCGACGAGAAACAGAGAGAAAGAGAGAGAGAGAAAGAGAGAGAATGAGTCATCGAGGCGAAGCTAAGTGAATGAAACGTTTCGCGGTCTGGTTTCGTAAGGACGCGAGTTCCGTATCGCAGCAGGCGTGCTCGTTCCGCTCCATTCCCGAGGCGCTTGACCCAAAGAACTTGAATTCTACGCAGCGGATCGGTTCCCTCTTCTACAAGGACTCGTTGTTCCGATTTCGATATCTAATCTACCGGTTCTCTGCGCGATATCGTGGGAGGTTTCTCGATGGACAACCGCTTTGCGTAAATGCTAGCGATCATGACGTATTTTTGGGTGGTCGCCGGAAATGTCTAGATCAGTGGTGGGCAAACTTTTGTAATGGGGGGCCACAAAGTTTAAAAAATTCTAGAAGAGGGTCTGAATTATAGAAAAAATGCATTTTGTGTTAAAAAATTTTAATCATAATACTATAAAAACATTACAGCATTACACACAAATGTTACAAATTATCTTTTACTTTAAATAATAATTAATTTAACTTTTATTCGAAGGCCCTGCCATGGTAGCTTCACCTATAGGCTATGCATCTATTATTTTACTAAGTAGAATCTACTTTATACTTCTCAACCGTCAAAACGTAATTATAGCGGGCCATATACTATCCATGTCGATGGACCCTCGGCGGCCCGGATTAACCCTTTGACTACGGCAGACTTTGGCACGCACTGGTCATACGATACGGTACGAATTCACTCGCGACGTTCACTGGGTACGGCGAAATTTTTCGTTAGACATGCATTTCTGACGAAGTATATTAAAATATTCAAAATGCTGAAATTTATTGCATTAAACGAATATTACTTGAAGTGAACATTAATTTTAAGCTTTTTTTAGATAACAATATTTTATTTTTTTAAATAACAATGAAGTTAAATAGGCGTCAACAGTACCGGGAAGCCAACATGTGACGGACGCCAATAGGCGTCAACAATAGTCAAAGGGTTAAATACTTTTGCGGGCCGGAGTTGGCCCGCGGGCCGTACCTTGCCCATCACTGGTCTAGACCGTAACTTTGTCGAGTGGAAACAAAGTGAGAGAGAAACAAAGAAATTAAGAAGCAAAGAATTCATTTAACCCTTTGCGCTCGAAAGGTGACTGTTGGTCACCAAGTGATAGTTTCGCAAGTTTTCAGACTTTAATTAGTTTGTTTATTCGTTAGCCTCAGGGGCTAAATAGTCATATATGTAAATTTTAGTATATCACTTAATTAAACTAAATCAAATTTAATATAAGCGAATCTCAGTAAATATTTCTAATTTGACAATTTTTGAAGTTAGTATATCATTAGACGATTTACAGTCACCTTTCGAGTGCAAAGGGTTAATTGTATTCAATAAATTGGTAAATTTCCTATGAAAAGAACTGTTATTGTTCCAACATAATTCTATTTAAATGACACATATATACATATATCATCCCCACGATTTATGATCGAGTATTTGGTGTGCCTGGTCAGAAAGTACGTTAGAAAGTATGAATGCAACCCCAAGGCGCCACGTGACGGTTAGTATCCCGAAGACACGTAGTCATCGAGCGTCGAGGGATGAATTGTTTATGGTAGGCGTGAAAAGGATAATGCTGTTATCCACGATTAATTTTAATACTCTCACCAGATATAACAGGAATCCTCTTCTTATCGCTACATATTACCTGACCCTTTAACTCTTTGAGGCACACGATTTGAAGTTGCACAGAATTTTTTTTTAATATAAAAAAATGGAGAAGAATATTCATTTCAATTATTAAAATATTAAACTGTTCGACTGGGTAACTTCAATTTTTCCCTATTCCAATTCCTTAGGTGGGAATAGATCATTGATTTTTTCTGAAATGTGTTTGGTGCTGCCTAAACATTGTTTTACATTGTCTCATTTTTAATATTCAGGGTGCAATAGGCATCAGTGGTTAACAATAAGCAGTTTATGCTAATTAAATGATCACTCTCAAAATAATGAAAACTTATAACAATCTTTTTAAAGTTAAATACTGTAATTTCTCGAGAATCGAATAGAAAGAATAAAAAGAAAAGACAAAATCATTGTCAAAGGGGGATAGAATTTATTAAAGGGTGCAGAATTTGTTTCTACGATTTTTTCCTGTTACATTTGGAACAGAGTTACTTACTTGCATGTACTTATATATAACAACGTGGCCCAGTTTCTGCGATCACTATCGTTTTCGACGTTTCTTAACTGACCTGTATAAGTTCTCGTTACACTTTTCACGCTTCACAACTCGCAGCTTTTTGATATCGTGTCAAATTTATCGAACGACCAATGAATCTGCATTATCATTTTTTATGCACGCACTCAGATAAGTCTCAGCTCGTGTTTACTTCACTCCGTTGCCATTCCTCGCAGCGTGATCGAGTTTCGAGCGAATTCTGACACAGTTTCCGTAAATTCCAAGCTGGGTAAGCACCGAAACCGAAGTCACGTTACAGGAAATAATATTTACTACTATTTGTGAGACTTGTGATAAGCTTTACGGCTGAAACACGAGAAACGTCGAATTTGTGATACGTTTCACGGTTTTATCGCAAGAAACATAGGTGAAATTCCGTGATACATTTCATGGGTCGATTATGAGAAGTATGAGTTTCGTTAATGTGTCAATTTTTATAAATGTCCTACAACAAACGTTGCACGCACTGACGTCACTTGAATCATAGTGCAACAGGTTAATAAAGAATTTACAGAATTTGCCAGATAAGATTAACTGTAATTTATTCAATTTTCATACGATAATAATTATAATCTGTTAGAATTGACTATAGCTTAGAATGTAAATTCCGAGGCACTCTAATACCTCTAATTCTATAAATCTATACTTCTAATTCATTCATTTACCTCTAATTCTATAAATCTATGCTCTTATTTCATTCATTTATATAGAAAGCTGAAGTAGTCATTTGTAAAAGTATGGTGAATTCTATAAATTATAGAAAAATAATTAGGAAGATCAATCGGCTGTTAAATACTTCTCTGTAGATGTAAGAAGGGTGTTTATTATGGATAACTGTGAACAGTTAATTCCAAAATATTTAAATTTCAAGAAGGATAAAGTTAACAGTGAAGAACTTCCTTTAAACATTTCTCGGGAGATGTTTCATCAAAACAAAATCTTAAAGGTCATAGAAAGCTAAATTAATGGAAATTTAACTAGAGAACCACCTTATGTTTTAAGTGTCACAACGATATTTTGCGAGTGTTTTCGTAAGTTACAAGCATTTTGAATATTTTTGCACCTTCAAATCTTCTACGAATCCATAAAGATTCCCGATTTAATTATAACGCAAGTATTTGTGCGACAAACAGGTTAGCCAGGAATGAAACCGAAATATTTGTTATATCTGTACGCCCAGCGTGATTCAGAGAACGGGATTTCCAGCTCGGATCTAATTGGAAGTCCCCTCACGAGAATCTGGAATCTCTAACTAGTAGTTCAAGGTGTATGATCGGAAAGATGTTCGTAGCGAACTGTTTATTAAGTCATACCGCTTCCGGCACGCGTTCGTCGCGGCTCTCCATTAACGTGACGTAGGTGGAAACCTCGGAATGCTAAATGAAATGTCGAACAGCGGAATACAATTGTTCTGCGGTCGCTGGAGATGTTTCAACAAACAAAACGATCTTGCGGTTTCAGACGTAACACCGTTACTAAATAATTGTTTTCATTCTTTTTTCTTTTCTGTGAGCTTGCTCATCATGTTGTTCCTATACTACTAATTTTTTATTTAAAGTTGATAAATTTCTGTTTCAAACTCTGAATTTGATAATTTTAACTTTAAATTTCGAATTTACAAATTTGAATTCGAAAATTTGAATTTAAAACTTCGAATGTTCAAATTTGAATTTATTAATGCGAGTTTCAGAATTTCTATTTGAAACTCTGAATTTGATAGTCTAAACTTTAAATTTAGAATTTACAAATTTGAATTCAAAAATTTGAATTTAAAACTTCGAATGTTTAAATTTGAATTTACAAATCCAAGTTTGAGAATTTCTATTTGAAACTCTGAATTTGAAAGTTAAAACTTTAAACTTCGAATTCACAAAGTGGAATTCGAAAATTTGAATTTAAAACTTCGAATGTTCAAATTTGAATTTATAAATGCGAGTTTCAGAATTTCTATTTGAAACTCTGAATTTGATAATTTAAACTTTAAATTTCGAATTTACAAATTTGAATTCGAAAATTTGAATTTAAAACTTCGAATGTTCAAATTTGAATTTATAAATGCGAGTTTCAGAATTTCTATTTGAAACTCTGAATTTGATAATTTAAACTTTAAATTTCGAATTTACAAATTTGTATTCGAAAATTTGAATTTATAAATGCGAGCTTCAGAATTTCTATTTGAAACTCTGGATTTGAAAGTTAAAACTTTAAATTTCAAATTTACAAATTTGTATTCGAAAATTTGAATTTAAAAGTTTGAATTTTCAAATTTGAATTTATAAATGTGAGTTTGAAAGCTTAAATTCCAACGTTTGAATTTGAAAATTCATACTCAGAGATCGAAATTTGGAAGTTCGAATTTGAAGATTTAAGCAACTCAATGCATTTTTGTAGCCACGATAAATTACGTTATACGTAAAGATATAATACATCATCGAACTTTTAGACAAAACATATCCTATAAATCACCGAAACCACAATTCTTCCGGGATTGCTATAAATCACTGGAACAGTAGACGTACCTTACTATTTTCTCATTAAGTGTTAATGGAGCTTATTGCGGATAATAACAAGATAGACGTGAATGATCGTTATTGAAACGGAATAATTTATCGCGGCGAGATATTCTGTCCCTTGTTTTCCGTCGCATAAACGACGAAGATTACCATCCTCTGCTGCTCATCTGATAATAAAGAATCCTATAATAGCGTTAATTTCTCTCGCAGAAGAACGAGCTAAAAATCGCGGTGGTTTTTCTGTGAACAGATTTGCATATAAGTATGTATATTGTGTAGCCTAAACCGCATAAAATTATATGGCAAAAAAAGTATAATTATAATAATTAAAGATAAACGAGGAAGCAACTGAGAATATAAAGTGTTTAAATTAAGAGCTCGTTTATGTTAATTTAGTAAGTGTAGATATACAGATATATGTATAAAAATTCAAGGTTTCCGTCGCATTTTTCGGAATAATTGGTTACAACAAGCACCCGTGATTATATTTAAATATATCCTGAGTAGCTTGAAATTGCGTGAAATTATGGAGTGAACGAGTCATCCCGAACGTTTATTTTTCGCCTCTTGGTTCAATAATATCAACCGGTTCCCCACCGGCGATTTGCATAATCGCAGATACGCGTTTGCCGCAGGGAAAGAGGGTCCACGTGCTTCTCCACTCTTTTTTTGCGCTCGCTATTTCTGTTCGTTTCAGATATCAAGACAATCTCACCGGCCCAACATGGAAGTTTGTTAATTCTGGAAGCCTTCCTTTTGTTTCACAAATG
Organism: Tetrapedia diversipes; assembly: GCA_033822845.1. Lineage (NCBI taxonomy): Eukaryota > Metazoa > Arthropoda > Insecta > Hymenoptera > Apidae > Tetrapedia > Tetrapedia diversipes. The sequence continues at coordinate 89,057 of JAOPTO010000540.1, read as the reverse complement.
AATAAACGTAAATTAACCGTTATTACAATATCCATCTTTTCCTCGTTGGTTTCTATGAGAACTAACAGAATCTTTATTTTTAACTATTTAATCATACATCTGCTCGAAGTGTACGCGGTATTCTATTGAAATTAAAGAGAAATACTGTGTATAAATAACTTCATCTGTGAGATAATGATACTGTGATAATTAACACCTTCTTAGTCTTGTTAGTATCGTAAAACCTGAAATTCCGTGAAATTATTTTAAATAGCTCAATCATACATCTGTTCGAAGTGCATGTATGCGGCATTCTATTGAAATTAAAATGAATTACTGTATATAAATTATTTCATCTGTGAAACAGTAATACTATGGGTATGAGAATTAATACCTTCTTAGTCTTGTTAGTATCGTAAAGCCTGAAACTTCATGAAAGTTGACGAATCTTTACCAAAGATTAAAAACGAACAGAACCTTAACAGAACGTAATGATTACAAATTCTTTCAACCATCCCCAATAAACGTTTTCGTGACATTCCCGATTGGTTAGAAGTCGTTGAACCTGACCTTGGGAATACAGGTTTCCAGGGACTTCACTGGAAATTATAGGAGTCTGCTTGAATCTGCAAAGTTCCCGCGAAACATTCAATCGAGAACACTGGTACAGTAGCGGACAAAAGTTTAAGACGAGAGGACAAAGTAGAGCATACATTTATGGTTTGCAAATATTGTCTGTGTAATCATTTTTATTGTCATTATGGTAGAACGCTATTGATTAGTATTTATTGATCATTACAGATTGTTAGTATTTATTGATTGTCATTTATCGATTAGTATAGAATACGAATTTTGTTTACCGTCTTATTTCTTATAAATTAATCAATTTGTTTTCGTTGACTCTTCCGTCTTAAACTTTTGTCAGCTACTGTGATCGCGATAGCGATCCTTTACACCGTCAACGATGAAACAAGGGGAAAAAAGAAATGGATTAGAAACTCGCCGAATGACTGTTATAAATCTTTAACCAGCACGAGAACAATAAGGGTTTGCGAAACAATCGAAATTTTGCAAGCCTTACATTCCTTCGAGAAAGGACTTCGATTTATGGTGGCCTGCGTAGACATGTATCCTTGCCTTCGAAACCAGTGCTTACGTCAATAGGATTTCGGGTTTTCGAAAGAGAGAGCGAGAGAGCAGAGAGACGTAGTTAACACTGTCTAGGTGAAAACAATTTGAATATTGGACATGTTTACCGCGGATTAGTCCTTCGCGAAAAATTTTGTGTACCATCATAACCTTTCCCCTTTTCTTCTTTCTGTTCTGTTTTTCTTTTCTTTTTTTTTCGTGTCCATGCTTTGCGAGGAAACAGTTTCTTGACCCAGCATCAAGATTCATGGAACTGAGCTTGTAAAACACGAGGCAGAAGGGGGACCCTTGATTATTCCCGCTGCCAGACGTGTTTCTTAATCGATCACCATGACGATATTGCTGGATTTCCCCCGTGGCCGTTTTATGGCGCTGTCGTGGGTTTTTTAAACCATTATTCTACACTGATATACCGTGTATCTTATCTAATGAAATATACCCGAAGAAAAATTTTACTAACTTTGTCAGACACTTATTAAATTTCATTAACTTTGTCAGACACTTATTAAATTTCATTAACTTTGTCAGACACTTATTAAATTTCATTAACTTTGTCAGACACTTATTAAATTTCATTAACTTTGTCACACAAGATATAATCAATCGCGAGTAAAATAATATATTTTTACACCACACTTACAAAAACTAAGCCATTGCCATCTTTAAATAAATAAATTCAAATTCAAATAAATAAATAAATACCAAACTTTTACTCGACTTCATTTAAAAACGATAGTTATACTACTAAATTAGGTGTTATCAAAATTTATACGAATGCAACAATACTCGACGAAATTTTGTCGATTATATCCAAACACTTAATTCTTGAAACGAGACACGGAAAATGGAATAATCATGTTTCTGTGCCGCGAAGCGTCCGTGAGCATAGAAAAAAGTTCCCAAAAAACATGTTATCTCCAAATATCTTCGGGTCCCTCTTCCAGCAACATACCGCTACCAAAGTTTTCCTGTATGCTAATGTACAACGCCGTTACATCAGTCGTACGGTTTGACGGTCGTCGTTAACCGATTATAAAATTCCAATTATCTAACTTCGATAAGCAAGGAACAGAAGCAAACAAGCCGGTGTCAAGCGATGGCCACTCGTCAGACAAGATTCTCCCATCGATCGAGGCTCTGCGTGTTTTCGATCGATCGTTTCCCAGAACGCGTCGTTTCGTTTCATCCTTTTAATTCCGAAAATTCGATTTCTACGCTGCCTCGACCGTGACGAGTTGCACAAACAAGTTTCTGTAGCGCGCAAGGTTCCCTCTTCTGCAACCGGATGCTCGCGAAGGTGTCTCCTTCGTTTTCCAAGCTTTTCCGCGGCTCCGCTACCTTCTCCTACACTCGCTATTACTCATTCCTATTAATTGCGACGGTTGATCCGACGTGTAGGCTGTCGTGCCTCGCAACACGGCGGGATTATCGATCGTCGTTTCGAACGTTGCGCGCCTTTTCGTCAAATCTCCTCCGCGCTTACGTAAGAGTGACATAATGCCAAAGAATCGTCGCGGACGGGATAACTGTGCAAACGTCGGTAATAAATTGGAATCGAGTTACGGGTAACGTTTACGCGGAATTTCGAATGCGATCTACGGATCGAGGTGTAAAAATTTGTTTTGTAAAACGAGAAAGATCAAATTCGTACGTTTTTTTGGGGGGATTTACCGGTAATGGATACATATCAAAATATTCCGGGAATGCTGAATTCGTTTAACCTTCTTAACTAAAAGAGAAACAGATGTTAACGATTGATCAACGGTAACGTAAAAGTATGGAGGGAGATAATTACAGTAGCTGACAAAAGTTTAAGACGAGAGGACAATGCAAGATAGAGTTTTATTTTATTTGCAAATCTTGTCTATAGATTTATTTTTATTATAGACATAGTTTTATTTTATTTGCAAATATTGCCTATATATTTATTTTTATTATAGACATAGTTTTATTTTATTCGCAAATATTATTTATATATGCATTTTTATTGTTATTATGGTAGAACACTATTTATACAAATTTTGTTTATTATGCTATTTCTTATAAATCAATTAATTTGTTCTCGTTGATTTTTTGGTCTTAAGCTTTTCTCCGCTACTGTAGGTTCTGGATTTTATACAGGAACTATATATCTGGATACGTTAAATGTAATTAGGACGTATCTAGGTCGGTTAAGAAATAAAGGAAATGCTAGTTTACGTATACATAAACGTGTGTATGAGAAGACAAATGATTCTGAGCATTTGAATATCATTCTAGACTCACAAAGCACCCACTGCTGTTCCAGCCTTTCTTTCACTCTTCCAATCTAAATGGAACCAATGACTCATCGTTATAGCCAAAATATTGACTTTTCCATTAAGAATATTAATTTACTTAAGTCAAAACTTTATACTTTCCTGTCAAGCTAAATTATCTGTGCTCGCTCACTGTTCAATATAAGATTTAACTTAGTTGCCAATCTATTATAAAAGGCCCCAAAATTAGTACACAATAGCAGGGACATAAATCTTAGTAATTACAATAAAAACCACCGTAAATCTCCAAAAGTGTAGACACTTCGGTAAGTTTATTAAGTTCCCATAAAAAATTACGAATTACTCATTTTGACCCCCTTGGTAATTCTGTTAAACAGACCTGCGAAATTTCCAACGAGGTCGGGTCACTTGGAAAACCATGGCCTACAGACTATACGTCGCGCCGGCCAGCATGGGATATCCCGGCGTGGAAAAATGCTGAGCGGTTCGGCGAAGTGATAGGACCTTGGTAGCGGCAGCAAAAGTTTTGTCCTCAACGCGTGAAATTCGTCCCGTTTCAACAGTTTCCCCGCCACATGTTTCCGACAGAACACATCAATTTTCATAGGACCCATCCAATCCCGTCAAATATGCTTTCCCGGGGAAAGCTTCGTTTTTCCATGGAGGAAAGGGGGAGGGAGGGGGTCAACTAGGCAGCCAGAGGGAGAACGACGAAGAACAACAGCGAGGCGGTGAGTAACGGTCAATAATTGGCCGACGTAAAATCCAGCGGTGCCTCGTATATAAGTTGTTGTCTCGTTCAACAGCTTCAGTCGTTCTTGATTCTTCAGCCACGGCGATTATCGACTCGAAGCGACAGCGGCGGCAGTGAGACAAGACAAGTTGGTGGATTCGTGTATTGTACGCGGCATCGTTATACTGTATATACATATTATTCACGGGTACAATCCGTAGAGTGCGAGAAACATGCGATTCTTCGAGTGTGTTGTGCCTGTGTTGGTACTGATGTACGTTGGGAGCACGTCTGCGAGACCTGGTGAGTTTTCATCTTCTTTGAACCTACGATACTACTTCCGGCTGGGAGGCGGAGATATTTTTTGGGGATGTCGGTAGTTCGACGCGTGGAGGAGAGATTGGTTGATTGTATTGTTTAATTCGAGTAGATTGGGCTTAAGCACTGAATCGTTCGTATATGGAGAGAAACAAAGTGTAAAATAAAATATGAAGTAACAACTATGTCTACGTACAGTAGTAAATAAAAGTTTAAGACGACAGGACGATGTAAAGTATAATTTTATGGTTCGCAAATATTGTTTATCTATTCATTGTTATTGTCATTACGGTAGAACATTATTTATTCATCAGCATAGAATACAAATTTCATTTATACTATTACTTTTTATTAATTAATTAATTTATGTTCTTTGACTCGTTGGTCTCAAACTTTTGTCCGATACTGTACACGTGTGTAAGCGAAGAAAATATGAGCAATTTGACATTGCGATTCGAAAGTTAAGGGGTGTCTCGCGGAATAAGGGAAGATACTTCAATTTTCATTAAATTGAAAATATAGCTTCTTTATATTATCAATACTTATTTAAATATATACTTTCAATAATTTAAATACATCTATTATGTGTATTAAATACTGCTATCAACTATTATGAACTGAATTTTAAACAATTAAATAATATACCTATACGAACTGTAATAAACGAGGAACAATTACATATTGAATAATTATAACTCTTTAGTTTAGTAACTAATTAAGTAACTTTAATTCTTCAAAATCCTGCAATCCATCTCTTTCCGATCCCTTTCACTCATGCAGAATCGATTTTACTTCACAGGTATACTGAGTAACATTGCAGAGAGACATGGGGGCACTTTGCTGGACCCGCTGGGCCTTTTCAACAAGCACAGAGGCAGCACCAGCAAGTCGGAGTCCTTCGGAACTAACCTGCAGCTGGGGCCAATTTCCCTTTCGAGCAGCATAGCCAAGTCCACGGCAACGTCTTCGGGCAGCGGGGGGGCATCCTCGCTCGCTCAGGCGAACTCACAGGCTCTCGGCGGAGCCACCGCTAACGCCGGCGCCAGTGCAACTGCTAACGCACAAGGTAATTAACACGATCATTTTTACATGAACAGATACATCAATCCGCGAACAATTCTACAGATATTCTCATTTAACTCTTTTCACTCGAGAGGTGACTGTTAGTCGCCTAATGATGCTAACTTCAAAAATGTTCAAATTCGAAATATTTACCAAGATTCGCCTATATTAAAAATCATTTAGTTTAGTTAAGTCATATACTAAAATTTACATATATGACTATTTAACATCTGAGTCTGATTAATAAACAAACTATCTAAAGTCTGAAAGTTTGTGAAACTATCATTTGGTAACTAACAGTCACCTTTCGAGTGAAAAAGGTTAAAAGATTTTGCGGAAAGGCACGAATATCTTTTTAAACGAGTTACCGTAATATTAAATTCACCATCATTATCATTACTGTTGTAGTAACGCAATCGTAGCTAATTAAAATAGTCGCGTTGATTGCAACCACGAATGCGTTAATTGAGACGCGAAGAGATTCCAAAGTTTTTGCGAAGTAAAAATGTTTTTAACGCGTCCTCGAGAACGCTTCGCGATAATCGAAGAACCGTCTGACGTAACGGTAAACATGCAACGAGCCACCGGTTTTTTATTGAAATTTGACGTCGCGAGTGAAAACATCGCGTTGAACCTTTTCTTTGGACCTAGATTACGTCGGTTCCACGGGACCGAGTTACGTTTCTAACGACGCTGGCGGCCGCTACTTTCCAGCAAACGTTCCGCAGTACGGTACTTCCGGTGGTTCTCAGTCGTCTGCGAGCGCCTCCGCAATTGCTAACGCGAACGCGAATCTAAACGCGAATGCGAACGCAATATCAAACGCCGATACAGGCTCTGATAGTGGTGCACCACCTAGCGGTTACTATTTTCCTGGAAATCCGCTGGCCGACGCGAATGCCAATGCGAAAGCGAACTCCGTTAGTGGAACAGAAGGTCCTGGTGGCTACTATAATACTCCTCGAGGCGTTCAGATTAGCTCTGGAACGATTTCAAACGCGAACGTGAAACCGAATTCTATTTATGAAACAGGAGGAACACCCAGTGGCTACTATTCTCCAGGAAACCTTCAAATTAGTTCTGGTACAAACGCAAACGCAAATGCAGACGCAAGTTCTATCGGTGGTGCAGGAGGTCCTGATGGCTACTATACTCCAGGAAATCTTCAAATTAATTCTGGTACAAACGCAAACGCAAATGCAGACGCAAGTTCTATCGGTGGTGCAGGAGGTCCTGATGGCTACTATACTCCAGGAAACCTTCAAATTAATTTTGGTGAAAACGCAAACGCAAACGCAAACGCGAAAGCAGATTCTATTAGCGATGCGGGAGGTCCTAACGGCTACTATACTCCAGGAAACCTTCAAATTAATTTTGGTGAAAACGCAAACGCAAACGCAAACGCGAAAGCAAATTCTGTTGGCAATGCAGAAGGTCCCGGTGGCTACTATACTCCGGGAAACTTACAAATTAATTTAGGCGGAGCTGCAAACGCAAAAGCGCACGCTGTCAGTGGTGTAACAGGTCCTGATAACCGCTATCCTCCTGAAAGGTTCCAAAGTAATACTGGTGCCAACTTTGAACCATCGCTGCATGTTGAGTATCCTTCAGAAGTCGCCGATACCGGAATAATCACAGTTCCTCAAAGACGACCTACCATAACTATAACTGGCGATGTAGGAGAATACAACCCAGAGATTCAAGTGCTTCCTATACCTCAGACGCCTCCAGAGTTCCCTTCTCCGATGCGCTATCGTGGCCCCGAGGTGATCGTTCACGCGATGCCCGACACTGTTCAGCCGATCCCACAGGTTCCTCCTCGTCCGCCGACCAACGGAGAGATGTTGATCCCGTTGGTAATCGTGGACGATTCTCCGGTTGCTAGGCCGATGTACCCGCGACCTGGACGGGGTCCCAGGCCTGATACGATCGAGGTGTACGTGGACGAGCCTAATGTCAACAGGCCGATGATCGTGCGACCTGGTCCCGGACCAAAACCTGACACGATCCAGGTGATCGTGGTCGAAGAACCTGGCTCGCCACAACAAGGCCAAGGTGAGCCGCCTCGGCCGGACGTTGGACCGATGTACACTTGATTTGCACCTGACGCTGCATGCATGCAACTAGAAAATGCTATTCTCCGTCGAAGAGGATTAAGATTTTGCACTGTTCACGATCCTCTAGATGGTTGGACTGAGAGCGAACGGTGGAGGAACGATGTTTGTTCTCTGGACAATGGAGAAATTTGTTTTCCCTGATGTACATACAAACTGAAACGATACTAATCTTCTAAAGACTTCTTTTAATCCGAATGATATTTCTTTGGTAGCGTTGTTATTTAATCTGATTAACATTTAACACCGGAATCCGTCGAAGCAATTAAGTGTCATTAATCACTCTCCATTTATTCCGATTGGAAAGACGCGTGTACATAAACAAATCGTAACATGTATTTATATCTGACTTTCGCACTCACGTACTTGCTCTGTATAGTTATTTTATTTTGTATAGCGATTGAAGTGGCCTTTTTTAAAAGCTTACTCGTATTTCTCTTCAGCTGGCGCAGCTGGAAAAGATGGATATTACGGGCCATATGGAGGAGCTACCAATCCATCTGGTTACCCGGGAGGTAACGCAAATGCGAATGCAAATGCCATCGCCAATGCCAATGCCAACGCGAACGCATACGGCCCTGCACGCTTGAATCAGGGACCAGGTTACTACCCTGGAAGCGCTCCAGCCGGCTCTATTGGTGGGAACAATCCTTTCTTAACAGGATCTCAAGCAAACGCCAACGCACAAGCTAACGCCAACGCACAAGCTAACGCTAACGCAGGTGCTACAGGAAACGGAAACGTGTATCCAGGAGCATCCGTTCCAGCTCAAATTCCAGGCTACTATCCGAGTGGTGGCTCGGGCGCTCCCATCGGAGCCAACAACCCTTTCCTCAATGGAGGTCTATCCCAAGGAACAGCGAATGCAGGCGCTAATGCAGGTGCCAACGCAGGAGCTAACGCAGTAGCCAATGGAGGTGCGATCGCTGGAACTGCTGGAGGCTCTCAAGGACCAATTGGGGCGCAGAATCCCTTCCTCACTGGAGGATCATTGGGTTACCAACCATCTCAAAACTCTCCAGGGTTTGAACGTCCCGTAGTCGGAGGAGGAAGCTCGGCGACTGCGAACGCTGGCGTCCAAGGTGGTGTTAAGGGTATCCCCACGACGTACCCTGGACAAGGATCTGCACCAGGAAGCTACGGAACTCCAGGTCAGATTGGAGGCTACCCTACGGGATCATCGCCCACTGGTGCAGGAGCGAATGCTAACGCTGCAGCAAACGCTAACGCCGGAGCAAACGCGCCAGGACGATACAACCAAGGAATTCAAGGAATACCGGTGGTCATTCCAGCGAGTCCAACACCTACTTACGAGAACGGTAATAATATTGGCGGCGTAGGCCAAGCTGGAGCTGGAGCTGGAGCTAACGCGGGAAGCGGTGGACAAGTGTTTGGTAACGCTGGAGGTGTTGGCAATGCTGGAACCGGATACGGCAGCAATGGAGCCTTTAGACCAGCTGTTATCGGATATGGTGAACAGGGTGGAGCTTCTTCTGGAGCTAATGCCAACGCTGGAAGTGCTGGAACAGGTAGTGGCACTGGTGGATACGCTCCTGTATCCAAGGTTACTCCTATCTATGGAACCTCTGGACCAGCTTATGGTGGTGGAGCCTCTGGTGCCGCTGGAGCTAATTCGAAAGCCAATGCTGGAAGCACTGGATCAAGTGGTGCAGCTGGAGGTTACGTTCCAGTATCGAAAGGTAGTCCTGTTTATGGAACCTCTGGACCAGCTTATGGTGGTGGAGCTCCTGGCACCTCTGGTGTCGCTGGGGCTAATGCTAAGGCTAACGCGGCCGCCAACGCTGGAAGCGTTGGATCAGGCGGTGTAGGTGGAGGTTATATTCCAGTATCCAAAGGTAGTCCTATTTATGGAACCTCTGGACCAACTTATAATGGTGGAGCCCCTGGTGCCTCTGGTGGCTCTGGAGCTAATTCAATGGCTAATGCTGGAATCTCTGGATCAGGCCGTGTAGGTGGAGGTTATACTCCAGTATCCAAAGGCAGTCCTATTTATGGAACCTCTGGACCAGTTTATGGTGGTGGAGCTCCTGGCGCCTCTGGAGTCGCTGGGGCTAATGCTAAGGCTAACGCGGCAGCCAATGCTGGAAGCGTTGGATCAGGCGGTGTTGGTGGAGGTTATGTTCCAGTATCCAAAGGTACTCCTATTTATGGAACCTCTGGACCAACTTATAATGGTGGAGCCCCTGGTGCCTCTGGTGGCTCTGGAGCTAATGCTAAGACTAACGCGGCAGCCAATGCTGGAAGCGTTGGATCAGGCGGTGTTGGTGGAGGTTATGTTCCAGTATCCAAAGGTACTCCTATTTATGGAACCTCTGGACCAACTTATAATGGTGGAGCCCCTGGTACCTCTGGAGCTAATTCAATAGCTAATGTTGGAAGCTCTGGATCAGGCGGTGTAGGTGGAGGTTATACTCCAGTATCCAAAGGTAGTCCTATTTATGGAACCTCTGGACCAGTTTATGGTGGTGGAGCTCCTGGCGCCTCTGGTGTCGCTGGGGCTAATGCTAAAGCTAACGCGGCAGCCAATGCTGGAAGCGTTGGATCAGGCGGTGTAGGTGGAGGTTATATTCCAGTATCCAAAGGTAGTCCTATTTATGGAACCTCTGGACCGGCTTATGGTGGTGGAGCTCCTGGCGCCTCTGGTGTCTCTGGGGCGAATGCTAAGGCTAACGCGGCAGCTAACGCCGGAAGCGTTGGATCAGGCGGTGTAATTGGAGGTTATGTTCCTGTATCCAAAGGTTCTCCTATTTATGAAGCCTCCGGACCAGCCTCTGGAACCAGTGGAGCGTCAGGCAACGCTAACGCTGTAGCTAATGCTGTAGCTAATGCTGGAGCGTCCGGATCAGCCTCTGGAACCAGTGGAGCTGTAAGCAACGCTAATGCTGTAGCTAATGCTGCAGCTAATGCTGGAGCCTCTGGATCAAGCAACGGTGGATTTGGTGATTATTCTCCCGTAAAAGGTGTCAATAACGCGGGAGGTTTTGGAGGTAGTGGATCCGGTCTCAGCGGAGCGTCCGCTTCAGCTAGTGCCAAAGCTGACGCCACTGCCGGTGTTAGTGGGCCTAGTGGCTTAGGACAAGGTACGTTTTAGTGTCACTGAATGTATCTTGTTGCTCTTTCCTCTTTCCTCTTCCCGAAATGAGATAACGAGAAATATAATTGGGGATTTTGGATTTGTATCGATCTCTAGTATTATACAGTTCTCATTCTTAAGGCTCTTACGCATAAACCTTTGTATCCCTTTTGAAGAAATATCCGAAATACTTATCATTTGATCCTTTCTTAGGGTTACCTGAAATGCTTGCAAAATATTCGGAATAATTTCTTTCAGAAGGGTACAGCTTACCCCTGAAAATCCTGTAGTAAGAGCTATACTTACTTTCATAATTAACTGAAAAGCAATTCATTATCATCATTCACGAGACAATTGCCTATAATTTCCCTATCCCACAAAAGCAACAGGTTCACCTTCGTTTTCCAAGAGCAACAAGCTTCTAAATTTTTTTCATCACACCTTGGTCGCATTACTAACTCATCCATCATTGCTGTTACTTTGATAGGCACGTCAGCCAGTGCCAACGCATCAGCTTCATCCATCGCAGGGGCAATCGAGTCAGGCTTGATCCTAATTAAATGATTACGTCTCCCTTCCTCAGGCTCCAATGCAGCCTCCAACGCGAACTCGTTCGCCAACGGTGGAGGCTTTGCTAGTAGCCAGTCGTCCGCCAAGTCGATCGCCTTGGGAACCGGAAGCGGGGGAGCTAGTGCGAACGCGCAATCGTCCAGCAAAGCGTCCTCGGGAGCAGGCGGCAGTTTCGCCTCCAGCTCCGCTTCCGCCAACGTGGACACGAGGAGTATGCTTGTCTTCAGCAACTGAGCGTCCAGACATTTCAATTTTAACGTCAATTAACCCTCTCGTTATGAAAGAAATCGTGTACCTAGTCGGTAAATGTGTTTGAAGTCGCTTTTAATGGCACAGAATTATTTTTATAAATATAAACTCAATTTCATTGAGTTCCCTTTGTCTTAAAATACGTACACTTCCGTCCGTAACTTATTGGACAACTGTAAATATTAAGCGACATATTTGTTGTTTCGGGGAGTTTGTAGAATTTTACAAAGATAGTGTAATTTCATACCTTCCATAACACAAACAATTAATTTTACTCCGTAACTGTAGCGCAAACTCTTTCTATCTAAAGTTTATCGAATGTTTAATAAATTATGAACGAGAGTGTACGATACCTTAGCGAAGAGAGGGAAATTCAAATTGGTTTCGAAATAATAACAACAATATTTCAGTTACTTTAATACTCATCAATTACAATAAACTTTTTACTGCAGTCCCTTGCTATAATAACAAAAACAAACATGTGTCTTTACACTTTTACCGTCGAGGTTAAACAATAGCGATTGGGTTAAACGGGTCAGCTTCTCTAGCTATTCAACTACGGAGAAATCAAACTCCATGGATCGTGCCATTACTCTGAAGGATTTAGACGTACTATCTCCGATTCGCGATAGCTAGTAGGATCTAAAACAACCTGATGGATCGAGAGTTGAACACCGATGAATCGCGATTACAGCCAGCGTACAGCAATAAATCGCGATTATTTCGTGTGTTCGATCACCATCTATCTGTTATATAACACGTTTTACCGCGCCTCGTCTCGCGGACGAGTTTTCGTCGGTGTCCGTCGAGTCGAGGGATTTAAAACGAATTTTACCTGCGATTTATGATATACATGTTGTTCTTGCCAAGCATTCTTCGTACGATCGAACTCTCGAGACTTCCGTTAACCTCGCGTTCGTTGATCCTGTCGTTTGTGCGATCTAGAAACTCCTCAGAGCGTCCCCTTTGTTACATTTCCGATTTCCAATGTTCTCGAGCAAGCGAATATCACATTAAGGCCAAATTGTAGACGAGTGAGATGTACAATCGCGCGGCAAAGAATCGCTCGTCTTCGTCGGATCTAACTCTGTATATTTATTGGTAAACGAGCCTGTTGCTGAATTAATTTTGCTGCGGTCTTTGCGCCATTTTCGACCTAGACATCTTAAAGCTTTTCTTTACTTGAGAAATTCTCATAGATCTTGAGAACAACAGTTTAAGAAGCTGTCATCGGTATGCATATGTGTGTTATGTGTTGATTTTTACACTAGAACAAAATTTTACATTAGAAATTGCTTCTTCTTAAATTGAAAACCTGTTTTTGATCAATTTATTAGCGTTCGAATTCAGTAAAATACGAAGACTGCAGCTGAATCAATGTCACTTATTCGAGACAGATGGAACGTTAATTGCGTGCGAAACAATAAACGTGTTTTATATTTGTATAATAATTGTAAGTTATAGTAACTTGAGATTCACGATAATGCTTTTATCTGTCTCCGTGTAACGTCGTATTTATTCGAATCGAATATCGGATCTGCGTTGTAGCTCTCTAATCACTATTACCGATAATAAACGAGGACTTTTATATTAATTTAACAGCAACCACCAACTGTATTGATTCTTCGCGAATTCCAACGATTAGGTACATAGTTCATGCAGCGATTATCTATCACGGCGTGCAATGACGTGCAACGAGATTATTTTTTTCACGAAGAAATTGCACACGGTTCACGATGATCGCGTCACAGAGCAATCATTTTTCTCGAGAAATTGCTGCAGAGTTCGATTAAAATTCATAAATTCATAGATGCAACTTTCGCTTACGATTACAAAAATTATACCAATGTATCATCATTGTGCAATTTACACGTACAATTAATTATATAATTATGTTGTAATATCGTATAATTACGTAAATTCTATCACAGTCAAGTTTTAACGAGCACAAGATTTCAATTAATTAATTTTTTAATGTTCAATTTCAAGAATCAACGTTAAATTAAGGCATTTTAAGCGAACTCGAAAATTGAAAAATTATTTAAGAAACAAAGTCGCGAAGAAAAAAATTTTTTATTTATTAAGTAAAAATGAAGCAAAGCGTATCGAAGCGTACTAAAACAGTTATCTGCTTGTAATACCCGTGTACCTGCATGAATTCTTGCATGAATTCTTGCGATTTACGAGTGATTACCGGTAATCAATTTTCCATTGGACATCATTTGTTTCGCGTCTGTCGTGGAATTTCCGTCGATTATCATGTCTTATCATAAATACAGTTGCGAACGCCAGCCTCTGCCTCGGTCTCTTATGCAATATAAATATTGCGCTTTTGTAAGCTGTAAGAACTCAATAAACACTGCGATCTTCTTCCTTTTTTTTTTTATTAATCCGCATCTTTTCATTGACCTTATTTCATGCGTCATTAACAAACAGACGTACCGAAATTTATGAATCACGTGATTCAAGGTTAACAGTGTCAGCGTTGCTTTATATGGGCGGCTAGAATGTAATATTTTTTAAACCTTGCAAATACAACTCTTTCTGGTTTTGTATAAATTACCATGGTAACAGTACTTCGTGCTCATCTAACAAAAAAATTTTTTATAAAACCTTTATTTTTTAGTATATGTATTTGGGCATAAAGTATTCGAATCTTATTGAAAATTAAAATTAAAAGATGTTAAAAAGTTCAATTATATATTTTACAAATTACTAAATCATGATGTATTAAATATTACAATGGTGTCTGAAATTAATTGTTATACTTTATAATAATTATGTTAATTAAATATTAAAATATATGAACACTGTGAGCACGAAGTACCCCCACCCTCAGCATTGCAAGAGTTAAATCATGAATTTCACAACAATGAAGTTCGAAATGAGATATTGTGCTTATCTACTGCACATTATCCATAATTATTGCAGGAAACTTTTCTTAAAAAAGGGTAAAGAAAAACATATTGTTGAATGTGTAAACGCGATTGTCTGAGCAATCACACGAAACAGACTAAGACGGTGGCATTGAATGGCGATCGTAAAGTACTATTATTGGAGACCTCTGTCATTTCTTTATTCACCATCATTACATCCCGCGTGGCCAGCATGTCCAGGTATAATTTACGCCTCGCATAATCTCTGCATTGGAATCTTTATCAACAACAATGATACCGTACACAGAGCGACCAGTACTGAAAATGGTAATCCACCTCTTTATGTAAACGATATTCCATACGATTGCTGTCTTTAAAATTTTACTAAATTAACTACTATAGTAATTTAAGTAAGGCAGTTCAAAATTTGTGAAAAGTGAATATTTATGGATAATTCCACTCGATTCCCTGCATTTATTACAGTTAGGAGAAAGTTTTACAGACACCTGTTTCCATTGTTCCATTATTTCCTAATGGAACCCCAAGTTTTATGGCAGGTGATTATTGGGCACCTTGACAATTTCATCCCATAAACGTAACGACAAATTTATTACTTTTATAGATTGGTCATGAATGCGTTTATAACCATAACGTACTAGAAGTTATAATTATTAACAGAATTGTAATAACATTTTCATGATTTATTTTTAAACGACCCATTTTTAATTTTTAATTTTGTATATGTACCATTTTTGTGTTTTATTTATGCACAACTCTTCTTTAATGTTACATAAATTTTTTTTTAGTATTTCAATACAATACGTTTTATTTATGCACAACCCTTTTTTAATGTTACATCAATTTTTTTTTTAATATTTCAATACGATGCGTTTTATTTATGCACAACTCTTGTTTAATGTTACATAAATTTTTTTTTAATATTTCAATACAATGCGTTTTATTTATGAACAACTCTTTTTTAATGATACATAAATTTTTTTTTTAATATTTCAATACGATGCGTTTTAATTATGCACAACTCTTTTTTAATGTTACATAAATTTTTTTTTAAATATTTCAATACGATGCGTTTTATTTATGCACAACTCTTGTTTAATGTTACATAAATTTTATTTTTAATATTTCAATACGATGCGTTTTATTTATGCACTTATCTTCTTTAATGTTACATACATTTTTTTTAAATATTTCAATACGATTTTTTGTAAATTTTTATATTCCAGAATTGTAATTACTCTTAATCCTGACTACATACTTTTTTCTGTTATCCTTATTTTCTGCGTTGGATCCTTTTAAGGATCGTTACTGCATAAAATCAAAGCATTCAGATATAAAATGAAAATATAGATATACTTATGCACAAAAGGTTTAGACCTACATACCTGAAGTTTTCTTTTAATTCCAGGCAGGAAGATATGGGGGCTGCGGCCAGGTCAAAACCTTCCATTTCTTGAAAACGTCCCGATAATGGGAAGGAAACCCTTTAAAAGAGAACCACCCAAGGTTTAGTGCATTCAGTTCTGCGATAGATTTCTAGTAGGAACGAGGTCCTTGATTTTCGTTTTAATTTTCACCGCTGTTACAACCGTTGACTGTCAAACCGAAAGAAGAGAGATACTTTCAGTATAAGGTAAAAATTTTCACATTCCTGTTCTCTAAATATTGAAACAATCATTTCTTATAGTAGATATAATTCAGTGACAAGATGATTCAATCATATCTAATGAAAATGATTTAGTAATAATTTTGATAGTACCATAATTTAATGCAAGAGATACTAAATACAGTTGGGGACAAAAGTTTAAGACGAGAGGACAATGTAGAGCATAATTTTATAGTTTGCAAATATTGTCTGTGTAATCATTTTTATTGTTATTATAGTAGAACACTATCTATTGATTAATTTGTTTTCGTTGACTCTTTGGTCTTAAACTTTTGTCCGCTACTGTACTTACAACTATCGGACAATTTGTTTAACTTCACTTATGTTTAAATTTATAACCATATTATTATTATTACTGAATTCAGTAATACTATTGTAAGGAGGGTATGATAGTATAGTATGATAATAGTATAGCGTAATAGATAATGGTATGAATGTTATATTAGTTGATAATTAAAATAAAAATAACGTGATTCAGTTCATTAATACAACAAAAATATACTTTCGTTAGATCCAAAAATGATACTGACCACGGGGGACGAGGATGAGATTCAAGTAGTTGAGGAAGACATCCAAGATTGTGATAATGAAACGACAAACGAAAGGTAACTATTTTCCCCGATAATCATCTATTTCTATACCAAAATCTAGAAAATTGTCAGTTTTCAAAATGCATTCACTGAACACAGTTATACAGTAACATAATCTGTTTCGTGTGTTCTTGACTGCTCACAGAGAATCTTTGTTCAGTTTCAGATCGAAGATATCCTTGTTCGACTTGATACGGTGTCAACTTCACAGGATCCTTGCTCGATTTCAAATCTTCGCTTCTTCGCAATCAGGTCATCGAAGAAATTGCCATCGGGAATTGGCAAATTGTCAACGGGAATTGATAAATTGTCAACGGAGATTGACAAATTGTCAACGGGAATTGACGAATTACCGACGAGGATTGACAAATCCACCTAGAATAAAGTTCTACATAGAACACGAGGGTTAAATTTCCATTCAGGCTATAAAAATTAATAATCCATTTTTAATTCGAACAGTTCACGATATTTCCAATGTTTTCATAGAAATAACATTTTATATTAGAGTACAGGAAAATTAATTTTAGTGAACTTTTAGAAATGAATGCAGCTGTTAATAATTAAGCGAACAATTTTTGTCGGTAGATTTAGAATATAATGATTGTGATAGGTTGTTGAATTGTGAACAGAGACTGTCAAAGGTCTGCTCTTGATACAACGGAGAGGCACAAGACTGAAACTCTTATTAACATTACAACTGCCAAGACTGGTCAAAATGACCAATTTGTAATTTTTCATGGAAACTTCGTAAATTTATTGTGATACCTACACCTTAGGAAATTTACTGTGATTTTTACTGTAATCATCGAGGTGTGTTTTCCATGTATTAAGCAAATGTATTTTTTTGTTTTTAAAAATAATTTTCAATTTGATTTCTTCGTTACAAATAAGTGTACCTTAACCGATCGGTAGGTTTAATGTTAAGTATTATTTTTAACTACTGTTCGGTGTATGAATCGCTTTGATATTTAAAATATACGTACAATGTTAAGAAAATTGTTTTCTTTTTTATCACTCCAATCTCCTTTGATTCACTCCTCATAAAACGTTAATTATTACAAATTTCACCTCTACTAATTTAATTCTACGTCCTGTACTTCCCAAAATCTTGGCCGCGCTAAAAATAGCGTTGTTCCAGGAAGGAAATGTTAAAAATCGAACGAAACCTTGGGGCAATCAACCGAGTAATTATCCCAGCGACAGATTCAACTTCGAAAATTCCCGGAGGACGTTGAATAATACATGATCCCTAGAAAGCATCGACCTATGCTGTCCACTCTTCTCTAGTATTGCCTATAGTCCGTCCAACTAGAGTGTAGACACTACGAATCAGATAAATTGCTCTTTAAGATCACGCTTTTCAAATTCCTTCAAGGTCATCTATATTTTTATGTCTTAAAATGATGTCAACACCAAAAGTATTATCAGGCATTAAAAGCAAAATAATATTTCAACGCCTTACGCTTCAACTCTATTTTCTTTTACTCTTCGCGTCTGTATCGTATAGATCTCAGTGATGACAAAAAATAATACTTATTATAGAATCTTCTGATTAGTATTGTTCATTGAACACAAAAAATCATGTACAAATAATTATCGGTAGATAACCTTCGTTTCACATCACGAACAATGTCATCGCATCCGAACGACAGGGTTAAAGTTTTCCCTATAACAGAAAACTGAAGAAACTTAAAAGAAATAAGGTTGTCGAACAGATGCAGATTAATAGAAAGAATGAAAAACGAGTATCACAATGTCTGTCGAATTCCTATAGGTAACAGAAAAGTGAAGAAACTTGAGAAAAATAAGGTCGTCGAAAAGATGCAGGTTAATAGAAAGAATGAAAAATGAGTATCACAATGTCTGTCGAATTCTTATAGCTAACAAGAAAGTGAATAAATTTAAAAGTGATAAGGTCGACGAAAAGATGCAGGTTAATAGAAAGAATGAAAAACGAGTACCACAATGTCTGTCGAATTGTTATAGCTAACAGGAAAGTGAATAAATTTAAAAATGATAAGGTCGTCGAAAAGATGCAGGTTAATAGAAAAAATGAAAAATGCGTATCACAATGTCTGTCGAATTCTTATAGCTAACAAGAAAGTGAATAAATTTAAAAATGATAAGGTCGACGAAAAGATGCAGGTTAATAGAAAGAATGAAAAATGAGTATCACAATGTCTGTCGAATTCTTATAGCTGACAGGAAAGTGAATAAATTTAAAAATGATAAGGTCGACGAAAAGATGCAGGTTAATAGAAAGAATGAAAAATGAGTACCACAATGTCTGTCGAATTGTTATAGCTAACAGGAAAGTGAATAAATTTAAAAATGATAAGGTCGACGAAAAAGTATAGATTAATAGAAAAAAAGAAACAAAAATCACACTGTCTGTTGAATTCTTATACTTAACAGGAAAGTGAAGAAATCTAAAAAAAAAAAGAAAAATAAAGTCGACGAAAAGATGGAGATTAATAAAAAGAACAAAAAACGGAGAATCACAATGTCTGTCGAATTCTTATAGTTCCCAAAGTCCAACATTTACGTAGGCAAAGGCTGGCGTTCGCAATCGTGTGATAAGACACACGATAATTGACGGAAATTCCGCGAATGAAAAATGTAAATAAACACGCATACGTTACGAACAACGCACTTCCGTCGAGCAGACTGTACCGAAATCACGACCCCTTCCCTTCCTCTCTGTTCTGTTCGTATTTTTCATCTTCTGGACCACGTAATTCCCCGGGGGCGTCCAGCCTAAGCTGATTAGCATCCGTAATCGTGGCGGCTGACCACTTTCTTACGGTCCACTTTCGTTCGTCCCTGGTTCGTAAGGTCGTCCACTCCTGTTGGCAGCCAATGACGAACGCCGAGTTACCGATTAACCAGAAACCACGGAAACTGCTAGCGTCTCCGTTAAATTTCGACGGTGAACGGTCCGTCGTATAAAAGCGATGCCCTCCGACGAGTTCTCACGATAATCATTCGGTTCCTCTTCGCGCATCGGTCAAAATGGTCCCGCGAATTGCCATGCTAACCGTGCTGTGCGCGATCGTGTGCCAGACGTGTCTCGCGAAACCGGCGGAAGTGGTCCAGAATCCGCTGAGGTTGAGTCTTCCTCGGCAACTGGAAGCGATACCTGTTGTTGACGGTCAGTTGTTCGTTTACAGAGAAAAACGATTGTTTTATTAACCCTTTATTAATTGCTAATTTTTTTTCTTCTTCAATTTTTGACGGGAAAAGTTATCTCAGTTGCTCGTTTACAAAGAAAAACGATTGTTTTTAACCCTTTATTACTTGATAAATTTTTTCTTTTTGAATTTTTATCGGGAAAAGTTATCTCAGTTGTTCGTTTACAGAGAAGAACGATTGTCTTATTAACCCTTTATTAATTGCTAATTTTTTTTCTTTTTCAATTTTTGACGGGAAAAGTTATCTCAGTTGTTCGTTTACAGAGAAAAACGATTGCTTTGTTAACCCTTTATTACTTGATAAATTTTTTTTTTTTGAATTTTTAACAGGAAAAGTTATGTCAGTTGTTCGTTTAGAGAGAGATTAATTACTTTGTTAACCCTTTATTAACTGCCAAATTTTTTCTTTTTGAATTTTTGAAGGGGAAGTTGTGTAGAGTAGCGGACAGTAGTTTAAGACCAAAGGGTCAAAGAAAATAAATAAATTAATTAATAAGAAATAACGGTATAAATAAAATTTGTATTCTATGGTAATCGATAAATAGTGTTCTATCATGATGACAATAAAAATGAATAGCTAAACAATATTTACGAATTATAAAATTATGTGTTACATTATCCTGTCGTCTTAAACTTTTGTCCGCTACTATATATGCACAAAAAATTGTGTGACAATATAATTATATTTAAATTACATTTTGTTGTTAAAATATTTTGTATTTTTTAAAAGGTCCCAAATGGGGATCGTGGCAGGTTTTGAGAATAAAGCTAAATTATAGAAACGAAATAATGGTCTAAAGGAAACGAAATAATGGTCTAAAGGAAACGAAATGTGCCTGTTTTTCACAAAGTTCCTTAATTGTGCAGATAACGAGCAAAAAGAAATGATTGCTGCTTAATGGTTCTATGATTATGCATTTGTTATTAGTTAGTTGGGTTGTATTCAGAAACTTCGCATAAGCTCCACAAACGACAAAGCGGAATTATCTGTTTTCTTTCACGTTCGTTTCCTTTTTCTACACCACTGTCGTTTAAAATACCTATTAGTAATATAATAGAATACAGTTTTGAGAGGTATAAAAGAATAATAGAATTCACATTGCATTGCTTATATTACGCTACAGAGAATAAAAGGGAACAACGGTCGCCGCAGTTTGGATTTCCGAAGGAGGAGTTTCCAGACCCCGAAGCACGTTTCGGAGAGGAACGCCACTTGAAGTTCCACAAGCATCACCATCACAAACCAAGCGGTTATGGCGAATATCCGGGGTACGAATAATGCTGAACGCGAATTTAAATCGATCATGAATCACCGCGGTTTTAATTAAAACAATATATATAAAGCTTGCCAACAAATTTCGTAACTTTATACTTTATTATCAGATTATACAGGGTGTTTCACAAATAGATTCCGAAACTTCCTGAGAAGTTACAATTTCCGAATCCACCTTCAAGCGACATTTTTATACCTTTTAACCTTTTCGACTTCATACGCATGAACTTTTCTGTTTTCAAGACGAACACTTTGACCACCCATTTTTGGAACACCCTGTACATTACGAGAAGTCAGATACGTCGTTCGTGCTTTAGAAATTAGTTCACATTTGACCTTCTCGGCCTCATATGCATAAACTTTTCTATTTTTAAAACAAACACTATGACCACCCATTTTTGGAACACCCTGTACATCGCAAGAAGTCAGATACTTCGTTCGTGGCTAAAAAATTAATATACTCGTTCCGTTTCGTTGTTGTTGTTCATATTTACTTCTTCGTTATCCAGATTCGCACCGCCAGCGTATCCACCATCGTATCCAGAACCAGTTCCGGCGTATCCACCGCCTCCGGTGTATCCAGAACCACTTCCGGCGTATCCACCGCCTCCAGCGTATCCTCCGTCAGCAGGGTATCCGTCGCAGGGCGGTGCTGGAGGATCGTTCGCCACAGCCTCTGCAGGGTCCATCGATTTGAACGGAAAACCCACGGGGGGGCAGAGCCAAGCGAACGCACAAAGCGCTAGCTTCAACTTCGGACCGTACTCAGCGAGTTTCAGCGTCGCTGAAGCTTCTTCCGGCGGCCAGAAATTCTACGACGTCTGAGGTAATCGTCTTTCTGACGCGGCTGTACCTTATTAACATCTTCCACGAGGAATTGGCACGTTCTGTGGGGAATTTTCTGAACGCGGAATATAATGTTTCCAGTATTTGCAAATTATCGCAATGCGAATTCTCGCATATTATCGTACACACTGTTTCTACATTTTTTCCTTTTTAACGATTCTTGAAAAGAAAGAAAATTGGAAATCTTTGTAAGATACACAGTCAGTCATGAAAGTTTTCGTACATTTATTTTTGTCTCACAATCAGATCTATCCTCGTTCTATTTCTCAACGATCTTTCGAAAGCAGAGATTTCCCTAAAATTGGAACTGATTTGGAAACGATTCGTCGGAGTGGATACAGCCTCGAATCAGATCGACAATGCATAAGACGATCGCTTCTTTGAAACATCATAACTTACTCGTCCACATGGAAGTCACCTTTCATTCTACACATAGCACGTGCAACGATCACTCTAACCGACACGCCGCTTCGTCCCGTGTCCCATAACCGAGAATATTAATCGGCTCCCTGGTGCGCGCGTGTAACTGTGGCACGCGCTCGGCAACCCAACGAGAGCCATCGTCAGCCGAGACGAATCGGTTCGACACGAATCGGTTCTTCCTGCAATTCCTTCAGCCAAACGGATGCCTGGGCGTGCGCTTCTGTTTACGAGCGAGGGAACCCGCGTTAATCGCCGAGTCTCGCCCTTCTTCGACGCCCGTGTCATGAGACTAATGTAGGAATGCGATTGAATGGATGCAAATTTAGGAAAATCTGAAGAGTACTCGAGTCGAGCGATAGCCGTGTGAACGTAGAATGTTTGGACTAGAGTGTTTCTAAAACGCGAAATATGAGCGCTTGAGAATACTGAGCGACTGAGGAATTTTTGGT
The DNA here is from genome assembly GCA_033822845.1 of Tetrapedia diversipes. Classification (NCBI taxonomy): domain Eukaryota; kingdom Metazoa; phylum Arthropoda; class Insecta; order Hymenoptera; family Apidae; genus Tetrapedia; species Tetrapedia diversipes. The sequence goes on along the minus strand of JAOPTO010000540.1, from coordinate 66,199 downwards.
GAACGTGACCGAATGCATTGAGTGAGAAAGGTTGACATTTAGGAAGAAAGGAAATGAGTGTTTGGAAGAATATATGACGGGGATAATGCGAGGGTGAAGGCGGAAAGAATGTGATTCTGAAGGAAATAAGAACGTCGTAGTTGTTAAGTTGTAAAGTAGTCTAAGTTGTTACTATTAAACTGTTTTAAATATATTTATTATTAATATTCCAAGCACATCATTTTATTCTATTCACATCTGAGCCCTATCTTCTTACTCTACTAAATAAACAAAAGTAGAATTTCCTATAAATGTTTACAGATTTCTCGCATAGTCGAATGTTTTTAGACATCTTGTGTGGTCGACTAATTGTAGGTATCTCGTTGATACCCTCGGTTTACGATATTGCCATTATCTTAATTCTTATTAACTAACGACTGAACACAGGGGATGAATCAGTGAGTAGTGACTATCGCTTAGAGATTAACACTGGAACTACCGACAATTAAATTGTACTTAATTACATGGAAAACATCACAGTGAAAGTTACATCGAAAAAACACCGAATACATAAAAAACAAATCCCTATTTATATTTTCTGCAGAAAATCATAGCAAATTCTTGAAGCTTTACCACAATCAGAAATTGGTCATTTTGACTGTTCTGGTAGTTCTAGTGTTAACCCTTTAAGTGCTGAATACTTTCGGCCTAAGTGTTCTGTGTGGATGCCAGTTGCGATGTTACTTGTACTTACACCGATAATCACGTTGCAATAAGTGGAAGATCGAAGAAATTGACAAACGCATTTATTCGTCCATGGTCTCTACCAGCAACTGTCGTCAGACGCATATATGCGCCCATAGCACTCTCAAAAGATTAACAAGTAAAACAAAAATTGACAAGCGCATATATGCGTCTATTGTCCCTACGAACAACTTTTGTCAGTCGCATATATATAGGAAATGTTCTATAAAGTGTAGAACGGAAGATGGAATTCAGGTGTGAAAAATAAAAGTGAAGCGATTAAAATACCAATAAAAGTATATTTAAAACAATTTAACAAAAACAACTTAAACGACTTTACAACTTAGCAACTTTAACACTCTTTCCACGTTCACAACCAAACCTTTCTTCTACGTTAGTCAAAAGCTTTCTGCCCCGCGCTCGCATTTTCCCCGTCATATATTCTTCCAAACACTCGTTTCCTTTCATTCTAATTGTCAACCTTTCTCATTCTACGCATTCGGTCACGACCACCCACAATTTCTCAGTCGCACTGTTTCCTCAAGTTCTCATCTTTCACGCCTTAGAAACATTCGAGCCCAAACATTCTGCGTTCGCACGACAATCGCCCAACTCGAGTACTCTTCAGACTTTCCCAAACTCGCATCCGCTCGATCGCATTCCTACATATATGCGCCCATAGCACTCAAAGGGTTAAGCTGCTTCACAATCGCGTGTTAAACGCGCTCGATCGCCGATCGCGAGACCCTCCCTGGTGGTTCTGGGAAGCGTTGTTCGCGCGAAGGCGTGCCCGGTTGGTAGCCTCGCAGGGATAAATCGCGGCACCTTCGCTGGGAGACGTAAACGAATTGCGTTTAACCTGGTGAATGTTGAACGTGGTTAGCGAGAAACAGCTGGTAAACTTGGCGGGGGGATTCTTGGATAGGTGTCAGCGGCTTGGTCGGTAAATTTGGAGCACGACAGGCGAGAGAAAGAGACTTTGTTAGACAATTGTCGAATCTTTGTTGGCGATAGCGGCCTAGTTGCATGTAACGAATATTTAAATAACAAGGGAATTGTATTTGGTTTAGGATTCGGATATTGATTGAACAGTACTATAAATATTGAAAAATTAAGAAAAAGGATTTATAGAGATTCGAAGAAATTTAACTCTATGTGGGAAGATTAAATTTTAATGTTGTCTGAGTAGCAGTGAACAAGGTGTATATTTTATTAAGCAAAGTGATAATTTCAATTATTATTTTTATTACCTTGCTGATATTACAATTATCATTTTGGTTAGTAATAAGATAATTAGAATGGAAGATTTCTTCATTTGTTAAAAATTTATTCGAAATTTCTGAATCATTTGATAAAGAAATATTTAGAATTTTTGCTTTATAGCGAAATTTATGCCACAAATTGTACATTTCAAACATTCGATACGTGCTAGGTAGGAATAAAAAGGATAAAAATAATAAAGCAGGTCTAGAAAGGAAGAAATTGCAAAGTAACTGGAAAGGAAGATGATGTCCCGTTTTCGAGGGGGATTCCCATTGTCGCGATTATGATTTGCTCACGGCTATAGGAAGTCGTAAAGCGTCCAAATACGCGCGGCACACGTTTCATTGGTCGGAAAGATCCCAAGGCTCTTCTTGTTCCCCCGAAAACCGGCCGTAAATTCACGCGTGTCAGGTTAACGAACTTCGTCCATTAGAGATTTACATGATTTTTTACGAGAGACGCTTCGCTCTGTCTGAGAAACAGAGGTGGACGAGGAACATCTGTCGATCGGGGCCACGTACACGTATACATACCGATGTTTCTTCGATCGAGATCTTCTTTGTGCTCCTCTGAAAGCTTCAAAGTTCAAGCTTGTTATTTTTCGATGACGAGTACAAGAAAAGAAGGAACTACAGTTTTAACCATATTAAGTTTGTACAATAGTTTCCATTGCTTCTTGTGGAAGATACAGTAGCGGACAAAAGTTTAACTCTAGGTTTACGGGACCTGGGTCAATTTGAAAAACTTTGCAAAAACAATTGCTATTATTCCTTATTTCAGCAATTTTAGTAATACAGTAAAAATAAAAATAATTAAAGATATTATCAATTTGCAAGTAACAATAACTTTCTCCGTGGATCTAACGCGATAAAATCACCTAATCTTTTTCTAAAAATCGATACAACCGTAGAAGATGTCCAAGAGTATTTCAACGAAGTAAAACAGTAACTGAAACCGTCACAGTGATCGCAGAAGAAGTAACGCGCCACGTTGCAGTCCGAAAAGCGTCTTCGACTCGCATGCGAACGAAAAAAAAAAGGGAAAACGAATCATCCATCATTGGATGCAAAGCAGCAGCTCTCCCTCTCGAAGGTTCCTCGATCGTTCACCCTTGCAGGCGAAAGAAAGGGGAAAAAAAGGACAGGGTTCAGGTTCACGATGCAACAACACGTTCGAAAGGGACAACGCAAAGAGAAGAGCGCGAGGCTCCCTCGAGAGAGCGACGAAAGGAAGAGTTCACGAGTCGAAGGTTAACGAACCCGCGCGAATTAAATGGAGGAAAGGAAGCCTGACGTAATCGAGGCTCGTACTCTTTTCACCTCTGCCTGCGCTGGTACACGAGCTTCTCTGCAGCGCGAACGAGCCGTAGCGCCGAGGAATCTGAGCATAAAACGCTCGAGAGAAACATCTGTCCGTGTTCGAGTTAGGTTAGGGGTCCAGTTCGAGAGAGAAGATGCAACAACAATCATCTCGTGTCGTACGTGTCACTTTTGTCGTGACTGCCTTCGCGAGGCGTTCTTCTTTTTTCCTCTTCTCGTCGTTTCGGTTTCACCTCTCTCTACCTCTCTCTTTCTCTGTAAGTACCTATGGTCCGACAAAAGCAGGCTTGCCTACGCGTTGATTATTCAAACGTGTGTGTGTGCGCGCGTACGTGCGTGTGTGTGGGACCTGTGCGAAAAGGAACGTCGCGCTGGCTGCATTGTCCCATTGAGCCGCAGCTCCTTTTAGGTACGTGTGAAAAAGAATGGACAAAGGGAAAATGAATCTTCTTGGTTCTCAGGCGATCGGCAGACGGCCAGACAGACGGATTAACTCGTTTTAAAGGGACCCGCGGGGACGCCATCTTGTCGGCCGCTGAGGCTGTTGGCTCCGCGCACGCACGCAGCACCACTCGAGATAGTGTGCGTTCGTTTCTCCGCATTCGGCCTGGCCCGAACCGGTCTGTTTTCGTTCCGAAACGCGCGCCTACACTCGCGGGCTTCGTTTTAAATCCGCTTAGCCACGGCTCGTTCCTCGGTGCGTTCAAGCAGATGTAAACAGGAGGGGGAAGCGGTTCTCGAGTTGCCCCGATGGACGGATAGATCGCGAGGATGCTTCTTTGTATGGCTCTCGCCTCGAGATCGAGAGAACTTTCCAAGGCACCTGTAGCTTCTCTTTGAAATTACGTTCATCGTTCGGTAAATTGGGACCAGGTTGTTTCTCTTCCTTTGTTTCGACACATAACACGGTTACTCGAACGTTCTGCGAAACTAGAAAATTACGCGAAATTAAAATATCTAGCGGATACCAATCAATCGTTAATCTCTGGAATCACAAATTATCGTTCGTTAACTCTTTGAGCGCTGAATACTCTTGGTCTAAGTGCTACGAAGGGACGATTCGCTGTTTGCTGGAGACGGAGACAAAAATTGACAAACGCATATATGCGTCCATAGACCCTACAAACAATTTTCGTCAGACGCGTATATGCGTCCATAGCACTCAAAAGGTTAATACAGAAATGTGTAATCACTGAAAAAGTTATAAGTCGAAGAAGATAAAAATTGACAAGCGCATATATGCGTCCACAGTCCCTACGAGCAACTTTCGTCAGACGAACATATGCGTCCATAGCGCTTAGAAGGTTAAAGAATCGCCGTGTGCGGGATATAAATAGTGAATTGTCGAACAAAAGGGATAAGAGGTAACGAGGATTGATCGCGGAGCCGACAACCGCGTCATGAATTGTTAAAATCGTATCAATCACGCGGACACGTATGCATGCACATTATCATCGGCGCTCCGCAGGGGCCAATAAATCCCGCTATGTAAATCGCACGGAGTCTCCCCTTTACAAGGGTCATTCTGCAAGGGTTAAAGGTCGCAAGTGCCTCCACACTGCGCGCGCGCGTTTATTCATGCGCGTTGTGTATACCTCGGCGCAGAAGAATGCTGATTTCAGATTGCGCTTCGTGAAAGTCCTGTTATACTCCGTGCAACAAATAAACTCGGGTTAAAGTCGATTCTCGAAGGAGCGGCCCGTCGTCTCTTCGCCATTATCATCATAAACTCTATAGACGAGTTCAGAACTGGATAAATCTTCGAGCGATACTATCTTTAAGATCAGATTACGACCTCTTAACTTGTACTTAAAATCTTTTAGAATGGAGTCCCCAGGAAACTTGACATCTTGTCAATGTTATCGTTCTAAGATCTATAAACGTATGCAGAAGTGAAAAGCAGTTCCAAGTAGCAATCTTCCTTACGCTAAAAGTCTTTCTGAGTAATTCGATTGTTGAAGACCTTTCTTGTCCATAACTCTTTTATCAATAACATTAATAAATAAATAACGTTAATAGAATTAATAACAATATAAAATACAATATTAAACTATGACAAATTGCACAGCTAGACAATTATCACTTAATTTGCAGAGAGTAGCGGACAAAAGTTTAAGACGACTGGACAATGAAAAACATAATTTTATGGTTCGCAAATCTTGTTTATTCATTTTTATTATCATTATGGTAGAACAATGTTTATCGATTAGCATAGAATACAAATTTTATTTATACTGTTCTTTCTTATTAACTAATTAATTCATTTCCTTTGACCCTTTGGCCTTAAACTTCTGCCCTCTAATGTACCACAATTTTTCACCACGATACAAAATTCTCTGCTCCACTTACACTACTACTCGCATTCTAAAATATACAGACGCATTCGAAGCCCTGAACACCTCTCCGTAACAGTAATTTTTGCAATCAATAATTCCAGAAACCCCACCAACTCTAAATTCCAAGAGAATAATACAAAGCTGCCTAATTTGCCTCAGGTATCCAAATTCATCCCCCGCCGAGCGGTCACGGCCCAGCAAGCCTAATCCATCATGGCCGCCGATATCGGCGATCGGAGGCCGCCATACAGTCCAGGCCATTGTTTACAAACATTCTACGTCACTAGGTATAAGCAAGCAGAAAAAGAGAGACAACGAAAGAGAGAGATATAGAGAAGGGAAGGCGAACAGCCGCACGAAAGGGACGAACCGCCCTCCGTTCCCGAGAGGAGATTTCCTGAGGGCCCAGGCCCAGGATCCCTTTGTCCGAGCGCCAGATGTTCCCGCGAATAAAACCGACAAAATCTCGTCGGTGGCGCGGAGGGAACGGGAGGACAGCCGGTGCAAGGAAGCCGAGGAACGGAGGGCCGGGGATTAAACGGCACAAAGGGAGGCGAAAGAAGAGGCGGAGGGTTCCTCGTTGTGAAGGAAAGAAAGAAGAAAAAATGGAAGGAGAGAGAGAGAGAGAGAAAGAGAGAAAAGAAAACAGGCGAACACACCGAAAATCGGGATCCGTGGGGAGGCGTGCAATGACCGGGATTCGCGCGCACGCGATCTTCGACGGACAAGCGAGATCGTTCCACCTCGAGCTTTCTCCTCCGCGAGAGAGCCTGTTTTGTATTTTCAAATAAAGATAACTGAAATAAATAATCGCCACGTAATGACCACGAAATTATTTGCTCCCTTTTCCATCTTAACACTTAGCCAACCGAATGGCGAGATCTCCCATTCTTTCTTTTGCCATTGATTCTAATTATTTTTGTTACTAGAGTTAGTCTTGAACTGGGGTTGTTCACAGTTCGTCAAATGCATTTTCTGCTTTTCCAAAGTACAATTTTTAATCAATTCTTAATACGCAACCGACGGTTAGGTAAGTGTTAACAGGCTCCCGGTTGGTGAAGTGTTAAGGTTCAGATGATTCTGCTTCGAACTATCTTTGTCCAGTCTTCTTTGTGCTTTGGAGTAAAAGATACTAGGGAGAGTGTCTGTACGTATGTAACGGGTGTGACCATTCTCGTGCTCTTTATTATGTGCTACACGAAAAATTTTGATTTTACTCGACAGGAGGCAATTTAGAGTTTAGAGAAAGGTAGGGGAATTTTTGGTTCTCATGTTAGGCTTCGATATACTACGTTAGGGTTTCAGTAGTGCCTGTTTAGCTTGAGAGAAACGGGGAATAGGGTGAGATGGAATAGGGACGGTTTATATGTCCCCGTCGAATTGGTCTATAAAGAGTCACGGATAATAAAACATTGATACCCGTTCATTTGAAATTCGCATAGCAAATCTCGCTGCTTTTATTCTGGGAACCAGTGACCGCTTGCGATTGGCTCGTAATGCCTGGCGCAACGCTGCAGCAGCCTCCTTTGCTTTGTACTTCCTCGATCGTTCTCTTCGATGTTCTTTGAGAATTCTTGGAACCTTCCCGAAGTCTTCAATCATAGTACAAATTCTTTAATATTATTTTTCATGAAAGAAAGAACGCTAGAATCTTGAACAGTCTAAAATGCATTGAAATGCACTATTCAAAGGCGTATAAAACTGACAAAAATTAACGTATCGTGCCCAAATTTTGTTTCAAATGTGCCTGAAGTATCGTCTTTTACGATACGTACACATTTTATTTGTTCTCAATCATCCTAATATATTTAGACCTGTTCTTATGCCGCCTACTGCACGAACTTTCCGGACAACCCAATGTATCGAGCACAGCACAGTAGCGAAAGTCGGCTGCGAGGTTCGTGACACCGCGGACGCATTAAAGGGGCTCGTTAAAGGTCCGTCTCTCCGATCGTTAAGCATTGTTTAGCCGCTGCTGGACACGCCAGGGGCCCCCTTTCCCGAGACCAGTCCTCCCTGTTGGCTCTCCTGGGTCCAGCGAGAGCGAGACGGGCGGACCAGAAAAAGGGGGGAAAAAATGAAATAGAAAGTGGTCTGTCCGGTGCACGACGGTGTACAGTGTACGCGAACGGGCCCCGCGAGGCGCCTCCCCCTTGGACCCTTACCCCCGGGCCCGGTTCCTGGTCACCACGCACTATAGCGAGCCCGCGATGCTCTCTTCAAGCCTTCCGCGGCATTGTGCTCGCATTTCTCGTGCGGTTGTCGACTCGGAAAGTATCTTCTAGCTTAAGTTGTCGGTAAGTCGGCCGGGAGAAGTTTTACGCGATACCTTCTCTCCTACGGATCTGCTTAGCTGTCTTTGGCTGTTTCGCTTCTAACTCGTTGGTTCAGAGAGATAGAAAAGTGACTCGCTCTAGTCATTCTCGTCGAAGCTGTTCGCAAATTTGTCGGTTTTTGGTGACCGATTCTTTTTTTTGGCAAAACGGAGTTCTTGTATCGTAGTCGGGTTACCAGATTAGAGGAGAGCTGGTAAGATTGTTGGTGAAGGAATTGTCGAGAACGGAGATTCTGAGGTTTTTGTTTAATTACGGTGACTAGAGTATTTTATTCTGTTATGTTATTTTTATTTTATCGAATAGAATCGGGAAGCATGAGTAGTATCAGTAATTGAAGAGCTGAGAATGTGCCGCGAAAGAAAATAAATTCACGATTGGATCTGTTTGAAGAATGTAACTTAATCGTTTGATCGGTTCTGTGAGTCGCAAATTGTACGTTCAAGTAATGGGGAAAAAGGGAAATTATTGAAATTGTTAAGAATTTAGAGAAAGTAGAGTAAAAAAGAGAGGAAGAGGATAAGATCGAGAGAATGGATGTTGTGATTGCTGGAGGATTAGTGTAATCGGTTGTTCGAGTTTTAATGGCTGTACAGAGAACGCGTTGAGCGGAGAGAGAATGGCAAGTGACGTTTCGTACGTCATCGGTGACACGTTGAGACCAGGGACATATTGAGCAATCTCGTTTTCTGGAAAATTCTCGCGATCGCTGTTTCTTGAAAGTTTTCCTGTTCTCGTGGTCGAGTAAAAATTCGTAAGCATTCGCGATCGAAGCCTGTCGACGAGCGAATTGTCCTGCTGTTACTTTCTAAAAGGCATTGTCTAGTTAAAAATATTTTTCTCTAAATATCTCTCTTTTCGTATTTATACAGGTTTAAGCAACATTTCGGACCACCTCAAAAACTAAATAAAAAATACTGGCATTTGGCGAAAATGACGAACTTCCTGGCACTACTGGTGATCGCTTTGGCTTGCGTAATTGTCCACGCCCAGCAACAAGCACCTGATCAAAAACGTAAGTGAAACGTGTCCCACAGAAATATGTTTGCACACGATGAATAATTAATGAGTACAATGTTTTTATGGGAAGATCACATTAGCTGAACTTAGTCATCCTTGACGGATGACTTTCCTGGTGTGTTAGTAGTTCCTGAAAGCTTAAATCAACACAGTACGCTGTTATGCTTGCACGTGAAAACACAATCGCGTTTCATACATCCGAGTTAGTTGTTTCTAATTCATTTTTAACCAGTTAGCTGTGGCGCCCCCTTTTGAGAGCGCGCACCTATATGCATCGCGAAAATAGAGTGACGACGAGTATATTCGTCAATCACAGCTAACTGATTAATTATACTTATTTCCTTTTTTATACGCGCACAGCTGTCTTTTGACAAACTTTTGACGAAATTCTGATCTTTCATAGATCCCAACCAGTGTGTCTAATTCACCTTCAATTAATGATAGTTTCACAAATTTTCAGACTTTAATTAGTTTGTTTATTAGTCAGACTCAGTGGTTGAATAATCGTATATGTAAATTTTAGTATATCACTTAAATAAACTAAATGACGTTTATTATAGGCGAATCTTAGTAAATATTTTGAATTTGAACATTTTTGAAGATATCATTAGACAACTAGGAATCACCTTTCGAGTGCAAAGGGTTAATCTTATTTTCCTTTTTATACGCGCGCAGCTGTCTTCGGGCAAACGTTTGACGAAATTGTGGTCTCATCGGATCTCAACGTCAGAAGGAAGTCGAAAGAAAGCCGTCAGGGTAAAAGATTGACGAACATCCCTTCAGGAACCACCGGCCCTCCAGAAAAGTCCACTGTAGTCGCGTCGAGGTTCGTTTCTAATGACGGCAGTCGAATTTCATCGGAGAAGGCGCAAAAGAAACGCGAAATTTCAAATTTGGAAAAGAGGTGAATTACGTGAATCTTAATTATTTAGAAACATAAGAGATTTTTACAAACGCGAGTCGATTTCAGGTATCTGGACATGGGCGTCGCAGGATACTTGCTGAAATCTCGGAAACGATGAAATTTCCATTCCGGGGACAACCGCACGATCCTCACACACCCATTCCGACCATACTTTTCGGACCACTTTCGGACCATGGCTCATGTAACAAAAAGAATAATAAAAATTTTCTGTGTCACAGCAATCTTGTTTTTATTTCTACTTTCTGCCTACTTCATCGAATCTCGTCGTAATTTAAACGTGGCTTCCTCAAACCTCGAATCCAATTTCATCCACGATAAAATTAAACTTGAAACTAAAGAAACTTTCTCGAAACTTACAACTAAAATTGATTAATTTAGTTTTACTTTCACTTTTAATCACTTTTAATTTTGTCTGCATTACTTCTTTATAAAGGATGTTTACCCGTCAGATAAATAAATAAAATCTTATTTTGTTACTATAAATTAGAAACAAGTTAAATTTTTAATAATTTCTCTAAAATCTGTATTTATATAATTCAGGATCGAGCTTAAACGTGAGTACGGGATAATTACGAGCGCCCTCGATCGGAGAAAAACGAAATGCAAAGCGAAAGTCGAACGGAGAACATGGTTCCCTTGACGCGTTGCTGAAAGATGGCGTGCTGTGTCGTTTAAAATTTCATATCGTTCGCCGTACCATTTCGATTGCACCCCGCTAGGCGATTTCACGTTCGCGTGAATACACCTACACTCTAAAAGTATTCGAATACCTAAATATCAGAAATCACTTGAACGTCTTTTTCACCGAATTAATGACGTACAACATAGATAAAATCGTTGCAGCGAAAGTTAGGTAAAAGATGAGTTTATAGAAATGATGTAAAGGAATTACATTTTAACACTAAACCTACTAATGGATTAGGGTATACTTATTTGTGACGAAGAAATCAAATTGAAAATTGTATTTAAAAAATACCTAATACAAGGGAAACAAACCGTAATGATTGCAGTAAAGATCACAGTAAAATTCCAAAGGTGCAGGTATCGCAATAAATTTACAAAGTTCCTAGCTATAGTAGCTATACATAGGTAGCTATAGTGTTATATATGGATCATATTAGTATTATGCACCTTAAGCGTTCTACGCTATCCAAGTACTAAAAAATTAACATTAATTTTATTAAAATGATCTGTTGCATCATGTTGTAACAATCATAGTTGTATTACTATAATTTTTTACTCAAAGTGTATACATTACGTTTAGATGCTTATAAATGACACTGTACGTACAGTTACCCTCAAAATTAATTAAGTGACTTTCTCTATCATATATTTTTCAAATTCCACGTAAAAATTATTGGATATTATGAATAAAAATTCAGAGTCTAGTTTATTTTTAAAAGAATGTATTGTCTTAATCTTTTTATACTAAATCTTTACACAGCGAAAGATAGAACTGGTATGAATAAAACAAGCTAAAAGATACAATTCGTTCGGATCCTCTAATTCTTATACAGTGTGGTGTAAACGCTTCTCCCGTTCCTAAAACCTCTTCGGCGTATAGTATATATATTTCTTCTAGAAGATTAATTTTTGTTTACACGTTAGGGTGTATTTTACTTCCAACAGAAATATTATTAACCAGTAAACTTACAATTCGATTCGATAAACAATGTAACGTAATCGTTCGATCGATTCCGTGAGTCACCCTGTACACATATCTTGCATGCGGCGAGGAATTGTCAGGCATTCCGTGTCCGTCTCGCGAGCTGGAAAAATCGGCTGGGCTGAAATATGGCAGGCCGTGCTCAAAAGGCAGCCGCCATCGCGATCTTCATGCAATGATGCACCGCGCAGATCTACCGCGCCGCGAGTCACGTGACGCGGTCCGTGGCACGTGACACGCACGTCCAAAACCTTTAGGGACTCTCTCTCCAGCGGCTCGTTTTTCTTTTTTTCTTGTTCCTTCTCCGCCTCCTTTCTTTTTCCTCTTCTCAGTTGCTTCTTCTTTTCTGCGATTTTTTTCGAGCGAAATCGTCGAATACTCGAACCGATCTACGTTCTCACGGCTCTTTGTTGTAACCCTTAACCCTTTTATTGTGTCGTTGAACTCCGCGACGCAGATGCTATTAGCGCTTCAGCTGGGAAGAATGCAGACGTTGGATTCCATTGTAGAGAATTGGATCGCTTTCGATAAAATATTGATGATCGGTAGGACACGGGTTTTTAAGCATTATCGCGACGAAGAAGGTGAAAAGAGATCATGCAAAATGGTGAATATTAAATATTTCAGTAATTAGATGTCTCAATATTGAATATTTGTTAGTGAAACTATCATAGTAACTGTTGAATTAAGTAGACTACAAAATTAAAGTAGCGATCGTTAGTGTATATTATAATTTACTATAGGAGATTACTATAAATTAATAATGGTTAACATATATTAACACCTTCTACTGACAGAAGGAAAACGAATATATTTCTCTAATATTTCAATCACTATATATCTTAATTAATATATATTTTAAATTACTATAGGTGATTACTATAGATTACTAATATTTAACGTATATTAACACCTTCTAGTGACAGAAGAAAGATAAATATTTCTCTACTTCAGAATTGACTTCAGAAAGAAATAGAACTTTCGATCGATATGGAAATCTAACAGAGATGCGTTTGTTGATTCGCGAAAAGCAACCAGGTCGACGTCGACGAACAACAGATTTTATTCATGCAAGCGACGAGATCTCGTATTCCAAGCGTCGTGCACGGCTAGCACTATATATTTTATGGTAAATCCGTGGCTGGACTTATAGGCACGTTGACGTAACTAAGTGTTCGTCATACTTTTGATTTGACGTCGTTGCTCTTATCAATGTCCTGGCGGACGTTGATTTAAGGCAGCGAGTTCAAACGATCGGCTGGTTGGCGCCTCCAGGAAGCTAGTAAACAACCTGCCCGTCCTAGAAATTTTATTTAACGTTATTTCTCATGTTCCTGGTGTCCTTAACCCTTCCGCTAACTGCACTCGCTCGCCGCGAAACGATTTCTGACTACCAACAGAGGCCTGCAGTTTCAGGTTACGAAGCAAACACCGGTTATTGTGAACAAATTGTATTTGCCCTTTGATACAGCAGATGTGCAACAAACAGATGTCACTCATATTGTTAAATTAAATAATTTGATATATAAATATGCAGAGATCGGTATTGTGTAATGGATAAGAATAATTGTAACTGAATGCTAGTCTAACTGAAATCAACCTTTCCTCGAAATTGAGTTATATACACGTTATCTTATTAAACAGAGTAAGAAACTATGAAAGAATGGTATAGTATCTTAACTTCGAAGAGAAAGTAACGAACTTTGATCAGTCTGGCTTTCAGATATAGAATTATCAGTAAAACGCATCTTCTGTTCGATCTCACTCGAGAAATGCTAATAATTTTTGTGCATCAAATAATTTAACATATTATTAAACTTCCCTTAATTACCTCACAGTTAGCTTCCAATAATTTTTCCAACAATTTCCATTCAAACACCAAAAAATCCAATTTTCATCTAAAAATTCTTTTCAGCCTACCGATACATCCAAAAATCAAACCAAACCGTATTGAAATCTCTTGAAGGCGATCCTAATCCTAATTTTTTTTTATTGTCATATCGTCAGACGTTCCTAATTGCTCATAACAATTACGTTACAGTTTTTTTGGCGTGTCAGTTTAAAATAGCGTAAGGATTTCGATAATCACTGGAGCAAGAATTAGTTCGAACTAGAAAGCGAGGATATACTTTTAGGTTGTAACAGTAAATCTGATGAATGTGTCGTGGCAATCGCCGACATCTCGCTGATCGATTTTCATTAAAACAGTTCGAAGTCTGACCGAGGACAGGCAGGTGCAAACCCGGAGGGATCTCGTTCCGCATCTCGGATGCAGAATCCGTAGCCGCCGTTGCGAATACTCGCGGGCGTTTATGTCGGCCGGCTATACACCTGCGACTATTTTATGTCTTCCCTGGAAAGGCTGGACAGTAAATTCCAGCCGGCCTACCCGGCTCGTCGATCCACTGACTGCTGATCAGAAGGATCAGTGGCGTACAAAGGGGGAGGGCGAGGAGGAAGCCTCGATTATTCATCTTTCTTCGGCTCGTTCATATCTGAAAGTTACAAGGAGAAACTCGTCCCTTTGGAAGATAGTTTTCCTTTAAAAGGATGGACGTTGGATTTTGGAAAGAAATTAATCGCTTCACGACGAATTTTGTATCTTGTGTGAATCGCACATTTACAGTGACCCACGAGACTGATTAACACTAGGACTACTGACCATTAGAGTATACTTGTTAAAGATAAAGAAATTAAATTGAAAACTGAACGATAAAAATACCTAATATAATTACCAACGATACATATTTTGTTCAACTTAATAAACGAATAAAAAACCAAAATTGATACATCTAAACACCAATTGGATTTTGTGTCGCAAACCCAACGTCTGTCAGCTCTGAAGGATCGAAAAGAGCATCCATAAAACAGATAACCGCGAACAGCAGGTTCCCCGCAAGAACTAGAACTCGAAGAAGCGTTCTTCTCTTGATCGAAAGCCAAGTAAGTCGAACGATACTCGTTGTTCATTCAACGGAGGATCGCGTCCACGCCAGTGAGCAGGATACGCGTCTAGCACCGTGAGCATTACCTATACAAGTGGCACGATAGCAGAACACCTGTCGCCGGCCGTTTTATTCGAAAAAATTGGCAAAATGAACGCAATCCGCGGTCGTTACGAGATGTAACGCGGTCCTTCAACCCGTCGTCCTGGGCGTACCTGATTCGAGGCTCTCCGTGAGCCGTGTTCAAATAGGAGTCGCTTCGTGTATACGGAGGATCTATCGAGAGTCATCGTCCTCGCGAACGGAAGGATAGAAAGAAAAATTCTGGTGAAAAGGAAATTGAACACAATGAAATTTAATTAAAAATGTTTAACGTTTGGTGAAAGCTAACAATAAACAATTTTTTCCCTTTCATTTCATTCTGGTATCTGTCGAAGACGTTACGAACTCTTCAAGCAACCCCACAGGAAGGTTTACGCACCGGAAGTCGCGAGCGCAAAGCGTACATGTCAAACGGGGGGGTCGATCGACACGAAATATATTTCCGCCGCGTTGCGCTTTTTTTCCGCGGGTCGGCCATTTTTACGGCAAAAACCGCGCGCGTCCGTCCACGGTGAGGCCGTGAGGTGTAAAATTATTTGCTCGGTCGGAATTATTCCGAGAAACGATCTTGAATTAAACATCGCTAACCACGTGCCCCTCTGCCTCCATGGTGCGTGTTTCTATTGAATCGTAGATCATCCGCCTTAGAAGATCGAGAAAAAAAGAAAAAAAATAAGAGACGAGAGAACGCAAGTGCGTGTCTCCCGTGGCAACACAGACTGTCTAATTTCTTTCCGAAAATCGGACGCGCGTCATTTCTGCGAACAGAAATCGGATTCGTTAATGATCCGATATCCTTACTATACCCTAAGATAACTTGAATGGTAAAGACCATTTTTGTGAACTCTTTGGAGTCTTCTTTGATTCCTTGTTTCTGTATTTCTTTTTTTCTTCGTTTCTTTGTTTCTCTGTTTCCTTGTTTAAAACTGATCCCATACTTTAGGTGGTCGCTGGAAGTGTCTAGGCTGTAGTTTAGGCTATTGAACGATTTATGGCTGGGCACTTGGGGTGTCTTAGATTGAAAGTACGTTACAAAGTATGAACGTAACCCCAAGGCGTCGCTTGACGGCTAGTGTTCTGAAGACACATAGCCATCGAGCGTCGGGGGTTGTATTGTTTATATAATAGTAGGCGTGAGAAAGCCTAGGCATAGCAAGTAATCCAACGCACACTGATCTGAATCGCTCAAAACACGAACTTAAAATTCATAGCGCTATAAAGATATAACGAATTAAAGTATGAAATTTTTGAAGAAAAGTGTAATGATTTCCTAGTTTTCAAAGCTCTCTTAAGAAATGCTGAATGACTTATGAAAACCTGCTTCTAAGGTAGAAATTGGCTCATGGATATAAGAATCTATGGTTAAAATTTCGTAAATTTCCAACGAACTTAAAAATTTGAATTAAGTTCGTGTTTTGGACGATTCGGACCACTGTGCGACATTGTGTCGCCTAAAAGATAGGACCTTTGTCCTGAAGGATCTGGCCACGAAGTAGGGAAGGCTATGTAGCCTTCTGGAAAGATGACTGTGGTGAACCCCACGGCACTTACCCCAGAACCTCAAACTTGAAAAAACCTCTCTTTTTTTTAAACGGATTCTAACATATGCGATTATTTATCCTCTGACTAATTAATAAACTAAAGTCTGAAAATTTGCGAAACTATCGTTTGACGACTGACAGTCGCCTCCCGAGCGCAAAGGGTTAGCAAAGGGTTAGCAAATTTTTACGCAGACGCTCGTCCTCTCGCTCGTCCCAGCCTCGATGATTGAGCGAAGCGGATCGAATCCACGCCGCAGAAACGATACGATTGTCTCACGTTTCGACAGTTGCCGCACGTGAGCCGACGAACGTGTCCATTTCAGTATGCCACTGCGCAGCACGTGTAACCGTCTACCCCCGGGGTTCATCTTGATTCCGTGCGTGCGGTTGTTCACGAAAACAGGAGCCGCGACCGGGCTGCGCCTCCTGAGAACCGGGAGTCATCGTCTGGCTCGATCATTTTGCGACAAATAAGCGAACGACGGCTGGCATACTCGATCGACACCTCTGGTGCCACGTCATCCATTATCTGGGTGACAGTGAAAATTTCTGCGGACGAGCGACGAGTTTATTCGATGTTAACCCTCTGCAACTGCTTTGTCGAGCGTGACTCGACATCAATTTTTGTCATAGTAACTCCTATGTCGAATGGCACTCGACATTTTTAAAGTGCCATTTTAAATATGGAAATTGTCTTATTTTTTAGTTGAAGAATTTATAAGATCCACAAATATAAGTTACAATAGAGTTTGAAAACTATGTTAAATATAATTAGTATGAAAAATTATTTGAAATAAGTGACACTCAAGGAATTGTCCTTTGAAGTAAATTTCGAATAAAACACCTAAAATACTAGGCAGTTATTGACGTTAAAATTGAAAAATAATTCAGCTGTCGAAGGGGATTGCAATCGCTCGCTGGAAGTTATTGGAAGTGGGGTTTAAAATTACTAAATAAAGTAAACTCTTATTTAAAATACTTGAATTCTTTATTATTGAAGAATCAAAGAATGGGTAGTGAGTGAATTAATGGGTCGATTTAAGGAATTAAAGAACTGGCTGACCGATCTTTAAAAAACTCAGATGATGCACGGATTACCTTACTTTTCCTCTTTTCTCTGCTCGTCCTTCTTTTTCCCCTGATTCAGCTAGGGAGCTTTATATTCAGTTTTCATCATCTTCTTGAAAGGTACATATGAATACCGTCTGGGTTGACTGTATGCATTATTCGTCCCCAAAGACGGGTTGCCATGATATTTCCTGAAAAAAGGATTAAGTATGTCGCAGGAGTTTCGGTAAGAAGAGGATGATGGTATAGGATTCGTGGGATTGAGGACATGTGTTTTAATGTTCGACTCGTCATCTTCCTTGTAATGAATGTCGTACGATTTTCAGATCAAGTAACTCGAAGAAGAAGATTTTCTGTGGAAGTCATACAACTTATTAGACTTCTTCTCACCGTATGTCACCTTTTTAAACCAACTCAATTCAGTGTTAATTCAATTACTGTAAATCACATAATGTATGCAAAGGAGAACAAAACTCGTCAAATAAACAATAAACAATAACTGGTGAGACTAATATGGTTTTATATATCTTCTGTCTTTATATTCTTTTGGCAGATATTTGCTTGTAATAAGAAGTGTTTAAAAATATATATTGCAAAAATATCTTTCTCTGACTTCTAGAGACTTGAAATTCTGTCATTTCTATTATCCCCTATATAACTTATTTAATAGGCATACAGTGATTAGTATATAATAGAACTAAACTTATACAAGTTTTAAATTTCCATCGCAAAGCATTTTTTCCAACAATCACAAAATAAATGGGATGATAGGAAAAAGATACGGTTTAACAATTTTTATTTATAATAAAAAATACACGATGTGCCAGTTCTTTACTATCATTGCTAATTTTACAATTTTTGCCAATAATGGATAAAGGATTCAGTTATAGGGTTACTTCAAAGAATTTCCCTCTGATTAAAATAGTGACCATTGTACCGTTTATCGAGTGAGCGTCGATTCATCGGGTAGGAATATTCTAATAATAATCTCCTATGGACTTTAAACGTCTACGAGCTTCCTGCCATTGCCCGTTTTTCCGGCTTCGTCATCCTTGATACCGATAACCGAATATTCATACCTGGGACTTGCGTCGAACCCTTCCGCCACGCTCATTACCATTCTGACCCAAATCGAGGTCCTCGACAGGTAACAGTTGTTAATTAGCCGAACGGAAAACGGTAGCGTCCGGTTCCGCTCGTGTATCCTTCGGAATTATTATAAGCCTGCCAATTAATCTAAATGACTTTATGTACCGATATTTACAATTTAAACATGCTATTATAATAAAATAATAGCATATTAAAAAAATATTCTATTGTAAATGCTAGAACGTTAAACACGTATCGCTATTGTTGTTAACAATTATATTAGTATTTTTACAATGATCGCTACAAAATATTTTCAAAGCTTTGCGATTCATTTCAGAATAGAACTATTATTGCTACATTATTAGTTACTATACATTATTATTTATTATATATCAGTTACTATCACATTCATTAATTATTAAATCATTATACAATTCTTTCGCTATTTCTAACAATCCTTTTATAAACTCTGTAATTCGTTGGCGGTTCAATTATTATTATTATTAAGAAATTAATAATTGTTAACAATTATTAGTATCTTTACAATAATCGCTACAAAATATTTTCAAAGCTTTGCAATTCATATCAGAATAGAACTATTATTGCTATATTATTAGTTACTATACATTATTATTTATTATATATCAGTTACTACACATTCATTAATTATTAAATCATTATACAATCCTTTCGCCATTTCTAAAAATCCTTTTATAAACTCTGTAATTCGTTGGCAGTTCAATTATTATTATTATTAAGAAATTAATAATTGTTAACAATTATTAGTATCTTTACAATAATCGCTACAAAATATTTTCAAAGCTTTGCAATTCATATCAGAATAGAACTATTATTGCTATATTATTAGTTACTATACATTATTATTTATTATATATCAGTTACTACACATTCATTAATTATTAAATCATTATACAATCCTTTCGCCATTTCTAAAAATCCTTTTATAAACTCTGTAATTCGTTGGCAGTTCAATTATTATTATTATTAAGAAATTACTATTCGATACTTGCTGTCGTCTTCGTTTCACGTTATCGCCGCGCTTTTATTCGATCCACTAACGCTTGCATCCGTTGCATCCACCCTTACCCAAGCTTCGAAATTCAATTTACAATTCACCGTCGCGTCAAGCCGCCTATCCTGTCTTGGTTCGCGAGCGATCGTACCTCGACCAAAGAAAACGGAACCATAATCGTGGCTAACTATTCCGCGCGCGGCGAGACGCGGCGCAGTTACGGGAAACGACGGAAAACAATGGAAAACGGGCAAACAAAGGGATTCCTGAAGACGAATGGCTCCAAAGACTGACGCAGGAACGGACGAGCGAGACAGGACGGCCGGTGAATTCCATTATTATGGGACTTGCATCATCGGTTTACATGCGCCCTGCCCGCGAGCGGGTCCCCGCAACCGGATGACGTACGGCGATTCGACGATTGTTTACGAGGCCTGCCCGATACGCTCGTCGATACGTATCCATCGATAGCAGTATTCGTAGATTTACGGGCCACCTCGAACCGGAAACGGCGCGTTACCTGCACCGCCGCCACGTGAAATTATGGGCGAAAGCGAGTCCCTGCGGGGTGGGCCGAGGTTTACCGTTCGAATTGCTGGAAAATCGATAAAAGACCGGCGCTATAAATTGTGTTCCGATAATGGGCGAACGATGCATAAGCTATGCTGTTAAATTAAAAGAGACTTCTTTATTTTAATAATGTTAGATTTTATGAAATTAGTGATGTTTCTATACACCTTTGGCAATTACTTGGTAAAGAAATTGTTTTATTTATAAACTACAAGTAATACACGTGTAGTGATTTAGAGGGAGAGAGAGAGAGAGAGAGAGAGAGAGAGAGAGAGAGAGAGAGAGAGATTTCAAAAGGACGAATGGGTAATTAGATTGTTTGTAATGGAGCGAATGATAGGCTGAGTGAGGAAAGAATGAGAGGGAATGAGTGAGAGAGCGAGAGAGAGCGCGTGAACCGGTGTGACAAAAGGCGAAGGTAGTCAGTAGAGTAAAGTAGTCAGTAGAGCAAGAGACGCGAATGGCGAGCGAAGGCGTTGCGAGCGGACAAGTGTAATGTGATTAATAAAACCATTTAATATATAAAACTACAACACACGTATAAACAGATAAATGTTATTTAACGACTCATACATCCAATTCTTACAACCATCAATCGTGAATTGCGCGGCGTCGAGCACGCTCTTGTCTTTTATACTTGTTAGGAGTATTAGTTTCGAATATTCTGGAAGGTCCTCCACGCGTCATAGAATAAGCCGTAGGGAACATTCTGGAAGAACCTCGATAAATGACAAAACACAGTCGCACGCTTACACACCTACACAGATTCCCACAAATCACGCATACATCTCTAACAAATAACAAACTAAGTTTTGTTATGAGCGTAATCTTTACTTGGTTCCTGAAGTCTAGTATGTAAAAGCTGAGAATAAGCGAATAACAGTAATAAAGCAATAGTTGTGGTAATAATGAAAATAATAATTATGTTGGAAATTCGTATCCTAACGAGGAAACAAAAATTAATCTCCTCGAAGAATTATTTGTGTAAGTTCGAGTTATCGGTTGAAGAGGTTCCAGGAACGGGTCAAATGTCTTACCCTTACCACACTCTGTGTAAGAATTAGAGGACCCTAATTAACTGTGTCCTTTAACCTGTTCTATTCATTCGAGTCTTGCCTCTCGCTGTGAGGAGATCAGGTTCAGAAAAACGATATACCTTCCTTTGGAAATAAAGTTTAGTGAATTCTTAAATAGAACAGTTGTCTCTATTTCTTCCTTTGTAATCCGTAATCTCCAATAAATTATAACAGTAATAATATTCTTATTTGTATCCAAGGAGAAGGTGTTTTAACCCTTTGCGGTCGAGAGGTGACTGTTAGTCATCTAATAATGTTAACTTCAAAGATTTTCAAGCGCATAATATTTACTAAGATTCGCTTATATTAACACGTTGAACGCCACGTCACCCATATCTGGGTGACGGCTATGTTTCTTGTAAACGGTTGACACTTTTCTAATGAAAACAAAAATTTGGAGGTAATTTATACTAATTTTATTTGTAACACAATTATGATAAGTATATACGATATAAAGTAACAATAAATTATAAAGTAAATATAACATTGCGCTGTTTACACTCCGAGTTTCGGGTTCAGGTCTTGGGAGAAGCTCCACCGATTTACGCTGGGCGTTCAACGTGTTAAACTTCATTTAGTTTAGTTAAGTCATATACTAAAATTTACATGTACGACTATTTAGCCTCCAGGTCTGTTTAATAAACAAACTAAGTAAAGTCTGAAAATTTGTGAAACTACCTTCTGGCGACTAACAGTCGCCTCCCGAGCGCAAAGGGTTAAATATGATCTCGTGATCCTATAGAAATAATTTTTCATTTCACTAACAGTTTTGGTAGTTTCCAGGGGATGTTTATGGGCATTGTTGCTAGCCAGAAACGAGTCAACGTAGACGCGTGACCATTCTACGCGATCACGTTTGTATCTAGGCAACTATAGGTCTGGTAGACGGCCGCGCGTCGTGAATTTAAACGCGGAACGATGAACTGATTTCTGCGTCCACGTCTGAGGAGACGATTCGCGAAATAGAATTGCTTTATACGGGGTCGTCGAACCAGGCCCCGTATCCTCGAAATAGTCGAACAGAGGAAACCACTGCATTCTGAGAACTCCTACAAAATTCATTACATACCCTTCCATTAACGCGTGGCCGATCTGGTCTATTTTTGGGACAATACCCGAAGAAAGTTTTAACAGATTGCAGATACGTTATTGCAATTATGATCACTGTATTTTTCTGAAAGCTTAAATTCACAAAAACATAGAGAATGCACACACTATATTCTTAACAACGAACATGTTTGGAGCAACAATATCTCAAATGAAGTACGATAAAATTCCACTTACTAATCGACGAAATTTTAGGATCGCCGTTGGTTGATCAGCTGAACTGTTCGAAAGCAAACGTTTGCTTGAAGCTCTATTCGTATGAAACGCGAGCTCGTATTATTTGAACGAGGAAACATAAATAGTAGAGAGAATTAGGCGAGTGCTTCTACTTAGTTCGATTTGCCTTTCACGAGTTTTGCATAAACGGAGGTGGAATGAATGTCTATTTGCGTTCTTTGCATAAAATATCCACATTGATATTTTTAAAACTATTGAAACAACGGTCTGTGTGCTAAAGCAAAAATTTGTTATGCTTTGGAGTCTACATACTCGATATAGATTCTACACGATCTGTGTCTATTTCGAATATAAAACGAAGAAGTGAAAATTACCCTTCCGTTCGAATACTTTCGTTAGCTACTGTAAGTGAAATGGAACGATACCCTGAAAATCGTAAGGTACACGCCAAGATAAAGAAAAAACTGCTCAAGAGTTCACGGAAGGTTAAACGACCTCCCGTTGGTACAAGAAGAGAATAAGATCCTTTCGGCTACTCATGAAGAGGCTTATGCTAATCCGTGGCCCGTGAGAAACGGGCGGCTTCGAACAAAAAAAATAAGAAAAATCGGCGGGCACCGGGATGCGACCGATGCGATGTAAATTTTTGCGGGGCATCGCGAATCAGGCTGCATCCGCGCGGAACGGTCGTTCGTTCTATCAGAAGCGGACGTGCCGCTTTGCATCGCCTGGTCACGCTCGAAAATACGATATGCGTGACTTGGAAAACGGTGCGTTTGAAAGTTGATTCATGAAACGGCACGAATTCACCGGGTACATATACACGCAACTCGATAGCGGTACACCGGGCTAGCCGATCGATCGTCTCGCGAATTAACCCTTAACGAACGAGCGCATTTTTATGTTACCTCGATTAATGTTGCACGCTGTTCGTTTAGGGTGAGAAGGCAGCCATTCGGCCTTGAACTGATGCACACGGATTAACTCGAGGCCAACGCAACCCGAAAGTTCGATCTCGAGGCAGAGTTGCCGGAGAGGTTGAAATATTGTGCAGTGTAGAGTAATGATCAGCAAAAGGACCCTCTAACTACTTTGATGGGATTCTCGAAATAACTTACAAAATAATTTAAGAAAAGCACGAAGCATGAAACAAATGCTTACCACCGTCAACTATTAAAATAGTGTAGTAATGTTCTGGGTTCAAACTTCAGTATTGAAAAGCTCGTTGAGGAGAAACAGAGTAAAATATTTAAATCGATTAAATTGCAACTGTATATTTAGTTTCTTCTGATTGATAAAATAGATCTACTTTCTTATACGTAGGAATAGGGGTCGTAGGAATTTCGACCACTGTATTTTGCTAGTCTCACGACAAAACTCACAATGTTCTATCAGAATTGCACTTTCCTCCTTCTATATAATAAAGTATTATAGTATTTCAAATACGAGTGTATTTTATTTAGTAATTATAAAACCCCATTTTATTTAGTAATCGTGAAACCTCACTTACAAATCTTAGAAATCTATGCTTCATCTGTTCTATACGACATTTTTGCCTAATTCACAAGAACAATGGTACCTGGTGTGTAACGCGAAAAAACCGGCAGAACTCTCGCCTAATACGCCGAAGGAAGGTACAGTGACACGCGAAGGCGGATCTGCGCTGAATTCGCTTGAAATTCAGAGCACGGCCGTCGCGGCCACCGCCACTGGACTCTTACGGACTTTTGATCATCCCCGAGAATTATTGTCGCCTCTGACCAACTCTCGTACCTCCTCCCCCTCGCCGTTCCTTGTCCGCCCGTTCGCCAACCCGACCGAGTATGACTGACATAATATTAATATTAAGAGGTTACGTCAAAACGGACGTCATTAACCCGAACACGGGTGACGGCGGATCCCGGCTGCAATCAGCTTCCGTAGCCTTCGATCGACGGAAATAGCAGACAGCTCGGCCGATCGAAAATAAACTGGCCTCGTGCGTGGCTGCACGTGACTGAGATCTCGAAGGATAAGGATGTAGATTGATCTGGTGTATATGGAGAATAAAGTGGGCAAACGTGACCCACTTCGTTTACGCTCTGAACCTGACCAAACATGGAATTCGCGGTTACGACGAGGGTGTAAAGGGTTTAACGCGTCCGAGGGTTACGAGGTGGTTACAGGTGGTCGACATTTCGCTTGCTAAGCAGCCTTATGGCGGTCATTAGTTCGGATTAGGTTAGGAGGTTAAGCGTACTAAGGTATTCAAGTTTAGCGAACAGTTAGATTTATGAAATTTTATAGCACCCCGTTGATGCTAACGTATCGAATACACCGCGATGGTTAAGTGGGGACTTAAACTTAATTTGCTGGCGGTACTACGAGACACTAAAATCTACTACTGTAAAACGTAAAATTTGTGAAATTTAGCATTAACGTTGGAACGATGACGTAAAGCGTCGAATGCATTTTGAAACACTCACCACCGTAACGATCGCTCGATCTGCTAGTAGTATCATGGTGGTGACAACTCCCAGTGATACCTGAGTGAACTAAAATATTTTGTGATACAATAATACCAACAAGATTGTTTAAGTCGTCCATACAATAGCATTACAAGCCTTTTCTAGACTGCTGTCAACGAAGGAAAATTTGAATAAAAGGAACCAAAAAGTTCAGCCAGGGGTGGTAACGAAGAAACAACTAATTTTATAAAAGAAAGGAGAGAAATAAATGTAACGTTGATTTATTCCTCAATTTTATCTTAATTTTAATACACCCGCGCATAAATATCGTTATGGATCACATCGAAGCAAACGAAATCATTCGGTTCGCCGTGGGTAAAGTATGCAACATTTCAGTCCAGGCCTGAAACGTCGCGAAGGGCGAGAAGTTCGTGGAAGAAGCGGATCGCGGAATATAAAAGGAAGGGGGACGATCGAAGGGGATAGGGAGCGGAAATTCTGGAAACGCGAGTTCCCGTGAAAGTGCGGTCACGGGTTGCAAAGAAAGGAGCAGCGGAAAGCGTTTGTCGTTGATCCGTCCCCTTGGATCACCGGTTATTTATAGAACAATTGAAAATGTATGAACCTCGTGTTATTCCGTCGTTAGATCCTTTTATCGGGCTTCGATCTGCCTGGCACACGAGCAACGACTTCTGTCGCCGTGGAGGAAACACCAGACAACGTGTGTCCTCTAGATCGTTTATCGAGTCGAGTTTTCATCGACACCATCTTGTCTACTTCCTGTCGAACAAGAACGCATTAGCTTAACGCTCCATTTTCTCTCTTTAACTTTTCGTCTCACCGATATCGAGTTACCTTTACCATTAACATACGTTTCACGCTGAAATCTTTGCTTGGCAAACTTAATTTCACGATCGATCGTCTAAATGCTGGCGAATATCTTTATCGAGCAATGTAATTGTCAGTCAAGACTAACGCGATGACTCACGAAATTAATTAAATAGTTACGTGTTACACATTCTTGACCAAATTCAGTTAGGAAGCCTACCATTTAATTATTTCTACGATAAGCATTCCTCTTGGAATCTTCCAAATTTTCAAACCAATTCACCTTTAAAGTGTAACATTTTAATTTGATCAATTTTTGTGTGTCAACGTGGTAGTCAGTTCATACTACTGCAACTTATGTCAATGATCGTGTTCTGTTATCTCTCCTACCGATGTTCACGAGGATCGATCACCAAGTTCCCAGAAAAATGCAAAACCACCCCTGTTGTCAGATCCACCTGAGCGTTCGTCGAACTCCCCGACAGCCACCCTGATCGACGACCGTATAACACGAACGGTCGAAAATGTGGATTTTTAACCGTTTGCTTATCAGAGGGTTTTCAAAAAACATGGTCAAAAGACTCTAAGATAGCGCTTGTCTTCTTATATCAACAATGATAAGTTATAAATGAAAAAAGAAGACCTAAGACTCATTTGAGGTCAATTGGCCATTTTCTTTTTAGTCTTCTATTACTGTGTTCTTCTGTGAGCGGTATAATCAGAGGATTTGAATGTCCACTGAATTTAGTGAACTGTCTTCTACTTCTTTCGTGGATGGTGTCAGCGATGAAGAGGATACCGAGATCGTTATGTAGTGTTTCGTTGCTAACGTACCATGGGGTGTTTGATTGGGGAGATTGTGCTCTCTGAATAATGGCAATACTGGATTTGCTGGCACTACCCAAATATCGGTCAAATGCGCTGGCTTTTTTCGACACGAAATCTGAAAAGCGCGAAAGCGGGCCGTGATACGCAAACGGTTAAGGATCGCAATTAATGCGTTCGATTCAGGCAACGTCCGATCTCGGATGAGGATCACGTATCGTTGAACGATGCGCACGTTTGCGTTACGGCGATCCTGTTGGGTACGAGGCAACCACCTGAAGACCGATGGTGGGGGGGGCTGTGCAGAGGGTCCCGTATCCCCGTTCCATGCGTGGATCCAACCGATCCATCCCATCCCCCGCGTGGATCCTAGCTCCTGGTATAAAAGCAATTGCGGAATCGAGAATAGCAGCATCGTGCAAAAAGTTCGCGGCATAGCTAGACCCAAGTTTCGAGGAGGTCTGGTTGCTCTGGTGCTTGCCCCCTTTCCCCCCCTGCTTGCTCGTGGTGTAGGAATTTCGCCTGAGACGAGATATTGCTCTTTCGTTCCTTTCTTCAATTCGGAGACAGACACCAGGTGGTCTTCGAGGATGGTGCAGTGGATCAGCTTCGTCCTCCTCGTCGTGGCGACGACGATCGCGTTGACGGAGTCCAGGGCTATACCTGCTGAGCCCAGTAAGTAGAACGTTCCCTTGTGGCAACTCGTGTGGGGTGTCTCGTAACTTCTCGAGTGAACTTCTGCGAATGTGTACAAAAGTTGGACGTTTTGTTTCTTTGAAGGGAAAATTAAAGACTCTTCTATTTCTTTCTATAAAAGCTTGAAAATTTAGGAGACGAAAGTGGAATTTATCTATCCTCAATAAAATAGGATGATGGTATTCTAATTAGCTATTCATAGATTTATAGAATTAGTATATCCACTGTAGATCACTATAGATCCCTTCCTATTGACTTTCAAAATTTTTAAATTCTTTCTTTAATGTGCAATCCAAATTTTACCTATATTCTATTCAAAATTTCAGTTTTTATTCACTTTAAATTCCTACAGAAATCATATAATAATCTTTCTTCGGATGAGTGGGATACCTGTACATCTGTATCTCCATAGAAACCTGACATAGACTCCTTCCTGCTTTTCAAGTTTGTAAAATTTATTTCTTACCATAAAGACCTCGTTTATTCCGTTCAAAGTTTCAGTGATGCTAGACCCCTACGGGAACCCCATAGTGTTCCTCCGAGAGAAGAGGACAGCCGTGCACCCGTATCCCCATAGAGCAATGATGTTCACCGGCTACTACAGACCTGTTCGTCGTTCGAATCATGGTGGCCAGGCGACCGGCGTGTTCGCCCAAGGGAACGCCGTGAGCGGAGAGGCGTTCTTCGGTGGGATGCAGCCGCCGCACTTGAAGAACGGCCCGGAACCGATCGAGGAACCGGAAGTGTCGAGCGCAGAAGCGCAGGCAGCGCCGGGAGCCGACGAATCCTACAACGATGAAGAGCAAACTCAGGTGCAGCAGGAGGAGGAGTACCAGCCCGAGGAACATCATCAGCAGGAAGGACATCGTCCTCAGGAGGAGCCGCATCAAGATGATCAGCAGTCTCAGGAGGATGAACAGCATCATCACAAACAGCACGGTGTCTTCCCTCCGCAGGTAGTATTATAATTTACTTTATTATCGTTAATAAAGCCAGTAAAAAATTATTCAACCTGTGTGACAATATTTCGAAAGCTGTAAAAATCATTTTTCAATCAATTCATGTTCTTTGTTTCTTAATTTTATAATTTTAAGGAGAATGTAAAAATAGAAGATTCATGATTAAGTAGAAGTTTTTAAAAAGGCATGCTGGTGTCAGAATTTCGAAGATGGTAAAAAGATCAAGAATAATTGGAATTAATTTTTAAAAGAAAAATTAAATATTACAGTTATGATTTTTATTAAAAGGTTCTTTTCTGTCTAAAAAATTAGATTACGCTGAAAATGTGTACCAATTTGTAACAGACAAGATCTGAAGTCGTCTAAAAGTGCTTTATCCCTGAGAAGACATAAATTTCCCAATAAACTTTCAAACGTATACCTTATTCGATAGATACTCACCCTAAAATGAGAACCTTCTTTATTTACTGGAAAAATATTGTTCAACCCAGCCAAAGATAATAATCTCTGGATATCCATCAAGCTAAAGGGACTCATTAAACGTTTTACTGTACAGGAGCAACCGGAACCGGAACAGGTGCCCGTGTTCAC
The DNA here is from genome assembly GCA_033822845.1 of Tetrapedia diversipes. Classification (NCBI taxonomy): domain Eukaryota; kingdom Metazoa; phylum Arthropoda; class Insecta; order Hymenoptera; family Apidae; genus Tetrapedia; species Tetrapedia diversipes. Next base: position 37,560 of record JAOPTO010000540.1, on the reverse strand, counting down.
CACAGAAGCAACCCCGGCGACTCCAGCCGAGGATCCGGTCTACACCAACACGGAGGTGTCAACGAATCGTCCAAAGGTTCAGCGTGGGAAAAAGACTAAGAAGAATCCCGTGGTTCTGGAAGATGACGAGGACGAAGACGAGGAAGACGACGATGACGAACTGTCTGTTCCCTTCGTCCCCTTCAAAGGCAATCGTCGTCGACAGAAGTACCCGAACCTGAACAATTTCTTCCCCATGGTGTTCAGCTTCCCTGGCGGGTCGACTCGAGCTGGATCCTCCGGAGGATCTCCCCCAGGAGCAGTGACAGCGATCGCTAACAGCTACTCCACCGGAAAGGGTGGCGTCGCCAGCTCGGTGGCCACTGCTTACGGCGGATCCCCCAACGGGTGAGTTTCTTTTTATTATTGATAAAAGTTAGATCAAGAATAATGGCGAGTTCAAAATTTTGAAAAAGTTTTTTCTTACCATAACAATATGATAGATCCACTTGCTCAAGTGACTTAATTTTAATGTTACATTAAATATTTAATTGTATAGTTACAGCAATGTGTGGAGTTAATGTTCGTCTTTTATTTAAATGGTTCATCGGCAACAAAAAGACAATAGCGTTAGTTGAATAATTAAACATAGTACATTTATGATAACTTTTTTAAATATGGTACACGTGAAACACTTTGACCGGGAGTATTTAGCACTCAAAGGGTTAACATTATTCTTTCACATTCTTCATTCTTGGATTTTCACCGTTCACGCGACTCACTGAAAACAATGTTTCCGCAGCAAAAAGCGGCGTACACAGCCGTCCGAGGAGTAGATGCCCGACTGATCGGTCGATCGAGCAAGCAAGATCGACGTGTGAGCTGTCCACCTCTCGATACCGTTAAGATCAATATTCCACGCGACATTAGCATACGGACAGACCGAAACTCTCTGATGTTGCTCCAATTCCCTGTCTTCCATCGTGGCCACGAACAAGTGAAATCGAAGATCGGCACTCGAAAAGTGGACGCTGTAGATTTAATGTCTCCTGTGAATCGTTTCGCGTTCCTGCCAATGTCGTTCGTACAATACGAAATGTTTCATCGAACCGTGATTATGCTAACCCTTTACTGATAACCTTAAAATTTTATTCCTTTGTTTGCTCGAATATTTGCCTCGAGTTCTAGATGGTAGATTTTAATCGGTATGGTATTGCGTAAGAGGGGGATCGTGGGGGTGGTGTAGATTTTATACCGATCGAACGGATATGTGCAATATTGTGGTGTAAAGGGTTCGCATGATCGTTCAACTGTCATGAATAGTGATCGAGGAAAAAATCGGTCGTAACTGATCACGTTTGTAGTTGATACATTATCGCACAAAAGTTTGAGAAACACCTATTCGTAGAAATACGTCCTTGATTGGATTAGGATAATTATAGCAAAGATTTAGAGCTCGTTAAAAAATCGGCAACTCCATTCTCTTTATAGTAGCGATGCTTTATTTTACGAATTTTGCTTGTATTTGCAAGAAAAATTCTGAAAAGTTTAAATTATGAGGGCCGAATTATGCTTTGCATTTATTAAGCTCTATAATTTGTAAGTTATTCAAATTAATAGAAGGATAAAATTGTGTATCGAAACTTCTGAGCAATAGTGTAGGTTACAGATTATACGCTAAGAAATGTGCGACTTAATGATAGTTTACGAATTTAGCGAGTACATTATTCCAGTACGTAGATTGTTACTCACTGATCTGTCGCGGACAGAGAAAATTGTCTTTCCTAGAGCTATGCGTTAGATATCGATATTGAAATAAAATTATTTTCAAACGAACTTGAACTGTCAATAAACCAAACCCCCGAACTTGTTGTAGCCTGTTTGAAAAATGATCATACGTTTTTCAATTTGCATCTATGAGAATCAATGAAATAAAAGAAAGAATGTTAGAATTAATTCAAGGAAAGTGCAGAATGATTTTTTTCTTTAAATCATGCACATTAAAGCGTCGATCATGGTAGATTATGAGTATACTACAGAAATCTGATATTATTTGATGGCCAAATCGAAATAACTAATTAATAATGAAGGTGATATTATAACAGAAGCTGCAACATCAAACGAAGAAACTGATATATTGTTCTGCAAAGTACTTCAAAATTTTTTTCAGATTTTAATCTTATTAAAACTTAACCAATCGAACGGGGAGGTCTCCTATTCTTTCCTCTGCCATTGATTCTATTTACCTTTGTTATTAGTTAGTGTTGAACTAGTGTTGTTCACAGTTCATCAGATGCCTTTTCTGTTCTTTCAAAGTACAATTTTTAATCAATTCAACTCCAGTTCAAGACTAACTAATAACAAAAGTAAATAGACTCAATGGCAGAGGAAATAGTGGGAGATCTCCCCATTCGGTTGGCTAAGTGTTAAGGCTCGCAGATTATGGTAGTTCATCAGCTACTCGACAGTATGGACTATCGATTTGAGCTGCGAGAAAGTAATTTCTTTTATTTTCAGCACGGACCACGTATTTCTTAATCCTGAAAGAACAAATTCCCGTGTGTCTGGATAATGGAATCGCCAAGGCCGTTAAACATTGATCTAACCGTCGGTTTCTAGAAAACTATACGCGACTTGTTAAGCAATAATGGCCACTAATACACCCTTCAATCGATTCCAAGAACCAGACAATTGCAACTCCCTCTTCGAACAGAATCACGTTTCCATTACAAGTTCACGGTCAATTTTCAATTTTCAGAGTATTCGTTTTTTATAACCGATCGTTTCAGAAACTCGTTAGAATCTTGAATGAAAGAGACATGTATCCACTTCTGTTGAAAGAAGTATATATGTATGTATAACTTGTTTGAAGTTTCATAAGATTGGTCACAGGCATTAGCCAAGAGCAAAGTGTTACAGTGCAAATACGCTTTGAAGGATCACTACAGAAAATAGAAGTTACACGAAGAATATTTATAGTAGCGGACAAAAGTTTAAGGCCAAAGAGCAAACGGAAACAAATTGATTAATTTATAAGAAACAGTAACGATAAATAAAATTCGTATTCTATACTAATCGATAAATAGTATTCTACTATAATAGCAATAAAAATGATTACACAGAGAATATTTGCATAAAACTATTTTTTACATTGTCCTCTCGTCTTAAACTTTTGTCCACTACTGTAATACTTAATAATACAGCTCATGGAAATTTGCAGAAATTCTATTTTAACAAAGCGTACGATACCTGACATAATTAATTAACCCCCATTTTCATCCTCTGTGCAGTATAAACGAAGATTAAAATTGATTTTAATATACCTGCTATTCTTCTCATCTAAAATGTATCGTTTAATTAATTGCCAGTATCCCAGTTAATATTCCATTTAACCGATCCTCTAATACTCCATTTTAATTAGCCCAACGACAAAGTGTATGAGTAGCTCGTTACGAGATACAATGATCGAGTAATTAGAATTCAGGAAGAAAAATGTTCACGAGAACAACGCGAAGAAGATTGAAAAATTTCGCTTTCTACGCTGAAAAGGGCCTGAAGCTGAGCCTCGAAACGGAACAGGAAGAACGCAGGCAATGGATCATGGGTAGGCGACGAGAAGCGACACGAGAAATGGGTCGAGAATTGGTTTGCTAAACACAGAGGAATTAGATGGTCGCGCGGGAATCGCCACGTCGAAACCTTGGGATTATGTACGAAAGGCAATCAAGTAGTCAGTATACAGCTTCCACATAAAAAGACGTTTCCATGATTCATCGATCGCAGCGACCGCTCTTGACCGTGTGGAATCTTTTTGCTCGGAGTTCTCAAAATTGTCTGTCACTCGTACAACAGAACGTTGATAATGAGAATGCAGCGTAAAAAAATTGATGATTGTTGAAATATGCAGCATGACACCTGCGGGTTACAATATTTAGAACGTGAAGCAATCTTCAATTTAGATTCTATTTTTGTAGTTGCATAAAAATACTAATTTGCATAAGTAGCAGCTGTCCACTCGCAATCCTCAAGTTTTTCGTTGTATCGAGTCATTTTATTTATTTCTTCAGCTTAATTAAACTTTCATAACCAATTTCAATTCATTCAATTTAATAAGATTATTAAGAAGTACCATTATTGTATACTACAATTTTGCATTATTAATTTAAAAATAAATTACGATAAAACCATATTTATTTTTATTTAAATTTCTTCGCGAATTACAATTTTTAACTGTTAAATCCATCATACATTATTATTATCATTATTAAATAATTAACGATTTTTAAGTCGATGACAAGATTATGATACAAACGCCATTTTTACGTAATCCTTCTTCAACCCTTAAGGAAATTACAAAAATTTCATTTTCACATAAGACACCAGATTTCGTGAACAAGCTCTCTGCTCATAAAGATCGTCGTAAATTTTTTAGACCACCCAATCGCATCTTCCGCTTCATTGTTACGGACGACGATGACTCCGTTCCGTCCTCCTCGCTGATAAATTATTCATCCTTCATCGTTCATCGTTTTCTGTCTAAACATCTCGCGCGAAGAAAGAAAAACCAGAATGCAACGATTTTAAGCGAAAAAAGAAAAAATATGAGCTTGTTTTTCTTGCATTTCGACCACGTGCTTGACATTTAACCGTGCCACGACACGCGTGTCCGCGGGGAACAAGAATAATTGGACGCATTAAGTGGAAGCACATGCGCCGAGCAGCTATCGCGTAAACCGTTCCTCGATGTTCGCAATGAAAAAAAAAAATCAATGGTCAACTTGAGAGAGAACTCGTCTCGTTGGTGTGCTCAAACGAGAAACGATCGACCAGAGATTTTCGTGTTTCTTTTTTCCCTACGACGTACCAAAAGTCAACGATGTCGTGCGTTTCGATCGACGAGTCCCGGGTTTTGCATAAATTAATTAAAAGGAAACGTCACCGATCACCTTCGAAGCTGGTTAAACGTTCAGAAACGCATAAATCAAACGGAATCCGACGATCTCCATAAAAAATCCAACTACAACGAACTCGCGATCTCGCAATCCTTTTTTCATTTTTTATTTCATCCACGGCTTTATGAATTGCAGATGGGGCAATTTGTCCTGCGGATAATTTGTGCGAATGACGTATCGAGGCACCGCGGAAGTGTCAACAGCATCGGGACACTGCGGTGACGGATTCGTGATCGTTTCGTTGAACTGTTGTTCATTAGAGCGCGTTCAGTTGGAGGGGATGAAACAGGGATGGAACGTCCCGCGCGGGAAATCCCGGGAACGCTGAGGGTTTAATTGACGAGTGTGTAAAATTGTTCGAGTACGGAAATTACGTGTACAATTGGAATGCCGATTTTATGGAAGCCAAGTATGGTTTCAGAGAGAACGGATAACTTCTCGATTTAATTCGAACGTATTTGCTAGGTTTAAACGCGTTAACGTGTTGATACATTAATATGTATTAAGCAAACACGTTATAAGAAATGTTATTGGTTTATTATTTCATTATAACGGGAAATGTTTTCTTGTTTTTTTTTTTTTAGATTTTTTTGGATTTATACACGCCTTAGAATGAATAATTTGCTGACACGGTAAAAAAAAAGAATAAATAAATAAAAGGATAAAGAAAATATTGTTTGAAGAATAAAATTACCACGTTATTTGTAGACATATATGTTAAATTTTTGGATTGGTCTACGTTCACCAACGGTATAAGAGGTAATAAAAGATAGTCTTATAATTTTGATGGGTAGTGTACACAGGTGGACGCCACTTACAGTAGCGGACAAAAATTTAAGACCGAAGAGTCAACGAGAATAAATTATTTGATTTATAAGAAATAGCTTAATGAACAAAATTTGTGTTCTATGCTAATCGATAAACAGTGTTCTATCATAATAACAATAAAAATTAATGTACAAAGAATATTTGCATACCATAAAGCTATGCTTTACATTGCCTGTCCGTCTTAAGCTTTTGTCCGCTACTGTAATTAATTTGCATATCTTTCCACGTTCTGAAATATTGCTCGCGCGTTAATTCAACAAAGTTCATTGATGATGTCTGTCTAGAAGCTTGAAACGTTACTCAATTTTAACTTCACACTTTTTGTAACAGTTCGCGCCTATTGTTTTTTCTTTCCGAATTTTGTTTAACATTCTCTTTTGTTGATTCTCCCTGATGCTTCATGGAAAATCCTCAAATTTTCCTTCCGGATTATCCGTGCTGAACGTTTCGAATCGGAAATTCCGTATCAAATAAAACGCACTGTGGTTACGAACAGTGTTAGCACAATGGTATATATTCATGTTCGAATTTACATAATGTTTGCTCAGGTTAACTATATTACATTTTCTACCATTTAACGCGTTCTCAGCCGGCCTATTTTCATGCAATCTTTCGTTTAAGCTCTGAAAATAGTACGCGTTATGATTTCAATAATTTATAACAATAAGCGTACTGAAATAAATCGATTTATTTCATAAATTAATGAAATTTAAGAATGCCAGTTATGATTTCTAATTTCACTTCGCTTGAATAAAAAGCTCAGTACAAGTTAATACCTGACCTATTAAACACGTATAACGTTTCGTCTGAAAAATTAGAGAAACAAAATTTAAACAATACCTTTTAAAGCAACTTACGACAAATCCCCGGTCAGAAGTTGTCATCCTCCGATTACTACATTTATATATTTATATCCTACGTATGGGAAAAAATACATTAAAATCTCGAACACCCAAAGTTCAAATCTTCAAGCAAAAACGATATCAGAACCCAAATCGCTCAATGTTTGCATATTTTCCCAGACACTCCTCCAAGCGTTCAAGAATCCTGTCGGAAGAAAGAAACGCTTAAGAAATCCTTCTGTCCAAAGAGAAAGAAAAACGAAGAAAACGATTTCGCTAGGTCCGTCATGCGGCGGAATTTTAGGAGACGTTCATGGCAAAAAAACGGGAACGAGATATTGCTGGGTCATCTATCAGAGGGTACCCTGTTCGTGTGTAGAATAGACTGGTTAAGGATATTACGTAGAAAATTAAGACAGAAATTGTAACATAAGCTAGAAGTGGGCGAAGTTAGTATACGTAAATAATAAAAAGTTTAAGCATATAATTATATAAAATATTTTTTATATAAATAATAATAGTAATTATTATTACATAAAATATTAATTATTTAATTATATAAAATACTATATTATTAATCATAATAATTATATAAAGTATTAATAATTTAATTATATTATTATATAAAATATTATTTTTTTATACAAATAATAATAATAATAATAAAAATAACATTTTATATAATTGTATAAAAAAGGTATATAAATATAGGCTTATAGGATCTCTGATTAGGATTAAGATAAGTGAGCATGTAATCGAATTGAGTAAGGAGTGTAGAGTATGGACGGATATGTGCGAAAGAATATCTCGTTTTGCAAATAACCAAGTTACTTTTCTGAGTCGAAGAGGTTGAAAAATAAAGTTTACACATATTGCTGGATCATCGTGTTCTGTCGTATAACAGCCGACAGAACCCCGGTGGCCGACTCCTTGGCGGCGTGTTAGTTAGAACCGTGTCCAACGCGTCCACACAACTGAGTCCCCGTTCCTCGCTAATGAGATGCTGGTGCTGCTGCTCCTCGCGAAGAGTACCTGTTTCGTACCTACGCAAACGCGTCGGGGCATCCCGGGACGCATGGAACGGCCGCGGTTACTATATAAAGACCGCCCTCCGGATTTCCTCATTGTCACTTCGCACACGAACCTCGAAGAAGCCTGCCACCAGGATCACACGTTCACGGAAACATGGAGATCAAGATTCTGATGGTTCTCGTCACGGTGCTGGCTACCGCCTTGGCCTACCCTGCTGCTGATCCTGCCGACGTGAAAGAAGGTACGGGTAGTGTTGGGACTTCGAGTCACTTTGTGCCTCTTCGAATTCGTGCAAGTATTTGTGATACGGAGTAGCTGATCGGTTAGGATACCGTACAAAGTTCTGTGAGAATTGGCGAGAAACACAAAGGATCGCATGTGGTTCATAGGCAAATAGGACAGTGTTGAACGTGAACGTCAGCACTAGAGAAATAAGGGCAGAGAAGATATTGAGTTTGTTTCGGTTAGGGTTAGATTTGGGTTAGGTTCGAGTTGAGTCGATAGGTGGTCCGAAGAGCACCGTTTGTCCTGATTAGATAGGGTCTCTTGTGAGACACACTGCGGAGCGAGCATTGGATGTGTTCTTTTTAGAGTTCTAGCTGCTTCCCCAAGTAGGTAGTAGGTAGCCATCGTGGAGGTTTTAGTTAGTAAGAATCTCATATGACCTAATCACCCCCTTCAGGGAGGAGAGGTATCGTTTACAGAAAATTTCCTCCATGTAAAGAGAAAAAGATAGTTAATAGATAGTTCGATGGTGTTTAGGGAGAGATCAACGAAAGTTGGAAGTAAGTTCTGAATGATAGAGAAAGAACTTATTCGTCTTCGGTGGTACTTTGGTTTATAGAGAGGTGGAGGGAAGAGTCGAAGAGGTTGGGTAACGAGAGGTTCCTTTTGAAGAGGTTAATGATTCTGGAGAAACAGAGAATAAGGGGTGTTCTGTTTGAAGTGGACTAGTTTGATTATCTTTTTACTTTGAAAAAAGAATTTAGATTATCCTTTGATTTATTTGAAGAAAGATTAATCGAGTTAGGGAGTAGAAGTTTCGTTCTGAAGAAGAGTCGTGGCTCTCAGAAGCACAGGATGTACTTGAAGTGGATCAACTGTTTCCTATACCTTACAGTTAGGTAATGTTGGGTTAAAAAGATTCCTTGTAGAGTATATACACCTTCTAATGTCATGATATTGCATGTGAAATATTGTTTGACTCATCATAGCTGAAGAAAGTAACTGCGTGACCTATGAGACACACTGTATAATGAGAAGCTGCGACAGAGTAAATGAAAACGTTTAGACTATGAATCGAGGAATATTCATGGATAAAGATGTTCTCGAAGAGATGTTGAATCGCGTAGTGATTATGCTGCTTCTTTCTTATAGCTGTCTGATAGTCGTATGACAGCTTATTATTCTTAAGTGTGTAATGATTAACACTGTTCGCGTCACATCGACGGGATCAAAATATTCCTGGTGCTGTGACTCATCGTTTAGTGAACGTCTAACAGATATCTCTTAACAGGCTAACAAAAGTTACCGCCTCGCGACCTTAACTCTTTCCAAGATCGAGGCAATTTTTCATTTCCTGGACGTTTGAAACACTTCCTTTCCATGTTTACAAATTCTTTAAAATTTCATTGCTATTTGATGCAAATTCATGATTTCATCTACTATTCAAAAAAAAAAGGGAAAGGAAATAGTGTTATAAATAATCGGTATAAAATCTGAAGAAACCTTGAATGCTAAAGAAACGATTCCACATATTAGAACCTCTTTAGTCAATTATTCTTCTATAACCGAGAAATTGTCTGAATTTCTAAATTTTCTAAGCTTCAAAAATTTCAAGTTGGAAGTCGTAAAATTATTAAGTCCGGGATTCTGAACAACCAACAATTATGAGAATTCCTTTTCAAGCTTTTAAAAATTCAACATTTTTAATGTTTCATGTGATTTTTATTGCTCAGAAGGCCCGCTGTCGAGGATGGTGAGAGAGGCGAATCCAGAGCCTGACCCCCATCTCGGTGGAATCGGCGGAATCGGTGGAATCGGTGGATTCGGTGTCATCGGTGGATTTAAAGCTGGAGGTTACGGTGGCTACGGGGGTGGCTACGGGGGTGGCTATCCTTACAGAGGTTACGGCGGTCACGGCTATGGTGGTTATGGTGGCTACGGAGGTGGCTACGGGGGTGGCTACGGGGGTGGCTACGGAGCTGGTTTGTCCGCCGCTCATTCTGGAGCCATTAGCTCGCCATTCGGAAACGCGGCTTTCGCGAGCGCGAAGGCTGGGTAAGCTTTGATTCTCTTTAACCTGTCAACCCTTAACACTCGTTCGTCTGGTGTGACTCGACACCAGTTCTTATCATATGTCGAGTTGCCCTCAACATTTTTAATGTTCCACTTTAAACACAGTAGCGGACAAAAGTTGAAGACTAAAGATTCAACGAAATTAAACAAATATAAATTACAACTAAGCTTGAGAGTTATGTTTAATATAATTAATAAAAAAAATAAATACCACTCAAGGAATTGTCCTTTGAAGCAAATTTCAAATAAAGTACCTAAAATACGAGGGAATTATTAGCAACAAAATTGAAAAATAATTCGGAGTGCAAAGGGTTAACTCTTTGGAGTTAGGCGGGTTAAAACTGGTCCCATGTTTTGTTTAACTTTTTATGCATGGTGGGATATATTTTAACCCACCTCGAAAAATTCATGTTACTCTATCAAACAGTTTAATATTTTAATAATTGAGAACTTCCCCATTTTTTTTATATTAAAACAAAATTCTGTGCAACTTAGGTTCTTATTTTTTTTTTGAATTGCATGCCTCAAAGGGTTAACCCTTCACCAGACAACCAAATTCCTCGATGGAACATTTCATTTGCAACATGATTTCAATTAATTTATCATTGGTATCGCTTTGTAAATTACTCGTATTTTATTGCAGAGGCTTCGGCTACGGACGGTGAGCGACTCGTTGCCTGGAAGACCAACACTTCATAACGATGATCTAGCCTACGTTGCTCAACTTTGTATAATACTCTCATTATTGTCACTACAGTATTTTGTAAAATAAATTTTTGTACAATCCAGATCGAACGAACCTTTTTTCGAACCAACCGTGCAACTTATCTTTCCGATTCTAAGTTAACGCTTTCGTTGTTAATTATTTAATGTTCACTGTGTACTTCCACAAATTAATAATAAATTCTGAAAGGAAATCCAAGTAGTTTTTAAGCTGCTCCTATTTTATATCCTTTGACATTTTATTATACCGTGAAAAAATTAAATATTTTATTCCTTTGCACAAAATATTTAATTCATCAATAGAACTACCATACCTGAATCGATTATTATGAAAAAATATAAACAATATTTAATGACGTAAAAAACAGAGGAAACAATATTTGACGATGAAATTTCATAAAAGTACAATACTCTTAGTTATTAAAATCCACTCTTGGATGATTAAGAGTAATTAATTTATTTTATAATAGCAAATATTTATTTTTTATGCTGTATTTGGCTACAGTTAAACATCCTTTCGTCACGAAATTCGACGTTACTTGTTGGGCAAAAATAAGGAGTACAAGTCTTTCTTAAAATTATTTATTTTAAAAAAATTATAATGTCGGTACGTGTTGGCTACATGGCTTTACAAAACAAGAATGTAATCAGATATACATACATAGGATGGCGTTATAACTACTAAAGCCTAATTTACATTACTTTACTTGTCAGATGAGACAAAAATTTTCTTTTTCCTCCACTTTCAACAAAAGTAGAAATTAATACTAGATTTAGAGGATCCGTCAATTTGATGGAGTTCGAACTTCATGAGCAAAATTTGCAAAAACAATTACTACAATTTTTGTTTTTGGAGCGACCCAAATATACTCAAATCTATTTCCCTTTCAGTTCCGCAATTTTAAATTCTGTTCGATGTATACATTATTCCGTAGTATATGTATATTGGAAATAAATATACAAGGAATGTCCGTAAATCTAGCGTTAAAAATTAAAGAATCTTCATTTTTCTAAAACTAACAATTTTCAATGGCTGCCTTAACATTTTTAAAAGACCAATTGTGCTTAGCGAAAAAGTTAATATTCCTGATAAAGTGAACACGATTCGTCATTTGGAGCAGCATTGTTCGAGATTATGCGGATGTTTGCCGAGGGATGTTTAAAAAATATTGCATACCGTGACGCGTTTTACTACGCATATCGTCGCTATAAAATCGAACGTTAATAACGGATTCGATCATTAACGACCATTAATTCATCGGCTGACGAGAGACACCTTCGCAAAAATTTGCATAGAAAACAAGAAAAATGAAGTCCTCCATAGTCGTGATTCTGTTACTATCTTTGCAAGTGAGTAGAAGTCGAACCATCGCGTGTTCGGGTACAATTGAGAATAAGAAATTGTGTGATTTTAGATACACTGTGGTTACCTTGCTAAAGTAGAACGAACAGGTGAGAGAGATTTTATCAATTTAACGATAAAAAATTATAACTTTCTACTACCCCTAAGGAAACGTAGTGATCGATACCTTCACTTCTAATTGTAAAGAATTTAATATTTAACACTTAGCCAATTGAATGGGGAGATCTCCCACTTTTTTCCTCAAAAAAATTTGAATCATTGATTCTATTTAGTTTTGTTATTAGTTAGTCTTGAACTAGTGTTATTAAAGTTCATCAAATGCATTTTGTACTTTTCCAAAGTACAATTTTTAATAAATTCGTCTGAAAAGAACCCCACAATCAACATTTTTATCGTTTTTATAAATTTTACATTCTTCGTTTTTTAATTTGTTTCACTATTGTCTTCTTTTATTTCATTTCGTTCAATCGTGAAGAAAATCAAAAGGAGGCAGACCAACAGCAAAGGGCTCGAGTCCATCGAGTCGCCGACTATGAGTTCCCCGAGAAAATAGACTCTCAGATGAACACCATAAAGGACATAATGATGAAGCAGGCGATTATATTAGGCAGCCAAGAACTCGGGAAGCTTCTGGCGGACTTTCCTAACTTGCACAGCCTGATAGAACACGAGGCAAGTTCAAAAAGAAACTACACGATATATGATCTGTTAATTCAAACGACTGATCAAGTTTCATTTATTTAAAGACACTTATTTAAACACGCATTCCTTAGGGCTTGACTAAAAAATGTTGAATCCATCATCTTAACCAATTAAATATGTCTAACTTACTGTAAAAAGTGAAAGATTAGGATTACAATAATGAAAGATGTTATTTTCAGGTAATGGAACATTGAATCCATTTATTTCCAGTTGTATCACAATTCTATTGGAACAACTGAATCTTTATTATAAAATTAGTAATATTAATAGTAACCCTTTTAATACCCTTTTAAGTTTATAAAAATTTTTTTGGTGAAAACAAAGAAGGTTACAAGTTAAAAGACAAAATAAATTAAAACATGAGTATCTTGATTTTGTTAAAGCAAATTACCTTGTTAATTTGAAGAGATTCGAAATTAGGAGGAAATCGACTCATCGCGACGGTTAATTTAATATTCCAGACCCAATTGTTCATGGAACTGAGCATGATCCTGATGGAGCTGGTACAAGACGGGACCTTCACGCTGAAGAACATTGACCTCGCGATCAGCGAGATGATGGGCACCGGCGCGTCATCGACTTCCGTTAAAACGGTGTCGAAGAACGATAACGGTCTGAGGAAACTCCTGAATTCGTTGGAAGAGATGAACGTTTACCAGCGAAACGGCGAAGTCGACAAGAATCAAGAGAACTCGAGTAATGATTGATTTTTCTCAGAAAAGATTAACGATAAGATTCATGCAAATTCCATGTTTCCATCAACGTAATTACAATATTAATTAATATCACCACCTACTGTTCAGATTAATATTAATCGATTATAATACGATATTAATTAAAACTTTCAGTGCACGACAATTATCGAAAATGTTATCCCACTTAAATTAATAATGAATCATATTAAATATATACTTATTTAATTCTTTGCCCTGGACAGGCGAGTCTCTTCTGTGTTTAAAAATTATCAAGTGCAAAATACTGAAATTGGATAAATCTGGGTTTACTAATTTTAACGTTTATTTAACTTAGACGAAGACCGCTAAGATTTTTAACACTATAACTACCAAGACTGATTAAAATGACCAAATCGTAATTTTTTATGGAAATTTTGTAAATTTATTATGACACCTACACCTTTGGAAATTTACTGTGATTTTTACTGTAATCATTACGGTTTGTTTCCTTTGTATTAGGTATTTTTCAAGTATAATTTTCAATTTAATTTCTTCGTCACAAATTGTTGGATTCCTCTTTTTCTCTCTCTCTACGAATTATTTAATTACATGATTAATTCGCGACTGACACACGAGACACGTAACGCCTTCCACCTAACGATACTCTATTTTTATTTTTGGTTTCCTATGGCCTACACAAATAAGTATACCCTAACCTGTCGGTAGGTTTAGCATTAAACATGCTCATTTGCATTGCTATCACTTGATTATCAGCAGTTACCTTTCCAGTGCAAAAGAGTTAAATTTCTCATAACCGTATACAAGTTTTTGTACTTCTGCTTCTTAATTACCTGCTGTTCTCTGTCTTTTTCTCTGAGGACCTTCAGCTTCTCAAGCAGAGGCCACGAGTGAAATGCGAATGACCACTGTGAAGAACGTCGCGCAAACCCTGGACAACGTGCTGGTGGAGATTCAGAATCACCTGAATTTCGTGAGGAACGTGTTCGAGAGAATGTGCAGGTAAGGAAAAGATAATTGAAGTACGATTGCCGGTGCAATCTCCGGTGAGGATGGAATGTGGTATTGATTCTCGCAGGAAACATCATTCAACGTCGCCGACACAATCGAGCCCAACTAATCCTGGGAAGTTCCCGTCGATGAATCAACCTAACAAAGTGTCGATACTTTAAAAATAGGATCGATACGGACAACACGATTCCCGAAATGCTTCTTTTCTACAATATAGTTCCTATTCCCCGCGTCATTGTAATGCCTGAGTGTATATTATTGAATCGAACTGTTAATTTTCGAATAAAAGTACCTATTCCAAAATGGTAAAATAAAAATATTCGAAAATTGTTTTCCACTTAGACGTATAGTTTTTATCGTTATTATTGTGGAACGCTATTTATCGATTAGCATAGAATACAAATTTTATTTTTACTGTTACTAGCTGTTGCCCGCACGGAAGTACTTTAATTTCAATTTTAACTATTATATTTTCAAGAAATGTCCAACTTTGGAAGTCCTTAACTTTAATTTTAACCAGAAAGTTAAATACTTACTAATTTTTATAGTGCATTCAAAGAAATTGTCATCCCTTATTTTAATCCCTTGGGAGTTGATTTTCCAAAAACGATGAAGCACGTATTTCTTTATTTCTGACCAACGAACTAAATACCAGTTTTCATAGTGGTTACTTCAAAATCGGCAGAGTTTCAAACAACCTTTCAACCTCTATTTAACCCCCTTAGGGGAGGTATATCAAAAAATCCTTCCTTTGTGGATGCCTACGTCAAAAAAGGAACCCAATGTTCAGATTTCATGTTTCTAGCTTCAGTAATTTAGGCTCTGCGATGATGAATCAGGACATGTCTTTTTATATGTATAGATTGTAATATCTTAGGATGCTTTGTAAAATACAGTTGTCAGTTTTCAAATAAAAATAATAATAACAGAAGAAAGAGAAACGAATTTGCATCCAAACTTATTTTACAAGATTTAACTGTAAGTTTCTCGTTAAAAACGGTGTATCGAAGAACATGTTGGAGCTTCTACTTTCAGCTTTTTAAGTTCCCATTACAGCATGATAGTTACGTGAATCTATTGTGTTCAACGATTGTCCAGAATGTTTGATCGATTTCGTTGGGTAACTGCTGGCAACACGAAAGAAACTGTCACGAGGTAAGCACCTGCTTCATATTGCGAGGTAAGTACATTGTCGTACGATTTTTTATAAAATTTCAACAACGAAACTTCGTTTCGTTACACACAATTGAACTGTACAACAAAACACACACGGAGGAAAAGTAAATTTCATTTCAAAGCACAGCTTTTTAAGATTCGAATAGGAAATGTAATATGAGTGACACCTCGCGACTGTGTTTCAAGCGCAAAGTTGTGGAAATCATCAATTCACGAAAGCATTGTTAATTAAGCCTACGCTTGAGTACAGATTTTTTTAAATATAACTAAACGATCAACAATAATATTCTACTATGACCAGCATGAGATCATAGTCAAAAGTTACAGTTAACTGTTTTTTTTTTTTCTTACCAACAGTAGAAGCTACTTGCATGACTCATGAATCGCGTGTATGCAAAGCTTCGAGAAGCTAAACAGAGAACTCCAATGCATCGGCGTTTGTTATCGTGAAACGATCCAGTGTAAAATTGCATCGCTGACAATTGTATTCAAATTGGTTAATTCGATTTACTATGACATTGAACAATACATTGAACTCCATTCAATACCGGTTGTATAAAATAAAAACGAGTAGCACGCCTATATTAAACGACAAACGATTAAAAATTAATATAAATTCTTTAATAACATTTTCAACATTCATTATACTTACTATTTAATCTAGATAGCATCGTACAAAAATTAACTTTCAATAATCTTAATTTAGATATACACTGCAAGAAGAATATTTTATTACTTTTGTTGAATATATTTATAATTACTGGACCACGAAAATTTGTGAGAATATATTCTTTTATGAACACGATTACAAATACAAAATGTAAATAAAAATTCGTTTCATCCTCTATACACGTATCTATTTCTATGCTTGAAGTATTGATGGAATAACGCCTGTAAGTATGCAACCACTCAAGAAATTGCATTCATTCAGGGACAACAGAAAGCACGTTAACGTTAGAGGTAAATAAAAGATTCTAAGCTAAACTTATTTAAAAAAATATCGAATTTCTTTTGAATCAGTTTTAAAGGAATACTATTTTTCTAAATGAGATGAAAATTAATTCTATAAATATAAGCTGAAACATTATGGTTCTTTGTAGAATTGGTTCTCACTTATAGTGCCAGGCACGACGTAACGAGGTATGCCGGTTAATACCTCGAAACAGGTATTTTATTGCTGCCCCGAGAATAATCTCGTACATAGCAAGGAACTTTTCATATTTTCTAACGAGTTTCTGGCACGCACCCGATCTGATTTCTCACGAAATTGCTACCAAGTAATTTCCTTATGCAAACCCACTTCCCGGTGCTATGAAAAAGCGCCGACTGTTAAACTGTACTCATAAATTTTCTTGCGAATGAAATTGTAAAAGGATATTCAATTGGAAAAATCGGTACAATCAATTGACCAATTTCTTTGGTTAATTCTCTCAATTAAAATAAAGGGCAATAAAAATTAATAAATTGTTCGAAAAATGGTACATAGACATTTTGTACGTTACAATCTATAATATTTAACCCTTTGCACTCGAGAGGTGACTGTTAGTCGTCTAATGATACTAACTTCAAAAATGTTCAAATTCCAAATATTTACTAAGATTCGCCATATATTAAACGTCATTTAGTTCAGTTAAGTGATATACTAAACTTCACCTATATGATTATTTAACCTCTTAGTCTTCCTAACAAACAAACTAACTAAAGTCTGAAAATTCGTGAAACTATCATTTGGTGACCAACAGTCACCTCTCGAGTGCAAAGAGTGAACAGTTTGAGTCCCAGAGGAGATTGATGAAATCTTGTCGAGAAGAGCCAAGAGGCGCGATAGCGATTTTCTCGTTGGTTACTATTGAGAATTAATTCACAGATATTGGTAATTTTTCAAACGACAATTAGAAACAAGGTATATCACTCGTATGGTTTATGTGACAAAATAAAACTAAAAATATGACTGACATGCATTGATAAAGTTAAGTATGTTGACCACAGAAGAACATTTCTATAATATATTGGTCAAAAGTATAGTGAATCATTCCAACATGTAATTAAAACAGCGCGATCGTGAACTCAAATGGTTAAAAGATGCAACGTTTAAACGGCACAAGAAAATTGTATGCGAAGAAAATTTCAATTTTCCAAATTGCTCGAAATTTACATAGATAAACCAATTTTACCTAAACGCGTTCAATTCCGGATGGGTTTGAATTGAATCGCGCAAGAACATGAGAAACTACGTTCGTCTAAGGGTAATAAGTAAGAAAGGATACGGTTTCTAATCGAAAACGATGAATCGTTGCGTGCTATTGATCAATCGATTCGTAACCATAGCTTCTATCGTATAGGCGCGATCAATTTGCGTTCATGTTGTGCCTACTATAATTAGAATCGAGGAAGCACGTCTTCCAACGATGTTTAGCGAACGACTAATCAACCAATTATCGAAATTCTTGGAATCCTCAACACGCCAACGGATAAAACCATTCACAAACTCTTATCTAAAGCGATAGAAACTTTCCGTAGTAAATGTGATCGATAAATGCAAATCGTATAGATTTACATGCAAATTTTTACACCTTTTATTATTACCGCAGACGTTCCCTAAACAATTCAATTTCAACGCACAATAACGATAATTACAAGAATCGCAATTCTCATTTCGTAACCATAACTTTTACATAACTCACACATCATTTTCACGATTGTCTATCATTACTCAAAATGTCTATTCAAATTATTCGCTCATTTTTATACATCTACGTCCATTTCGAACATCTATTTTAACCCAACGTCTGTTTTCTCACCTCTATACCAATCTCGAATACTTGTTTTAAAAGATGCTATTAAGATATTGTAGAAAACTTGTTCTTAAGATTACTATTATTATTATTAATGGCAAAAATATACAATATAAATTCTAATTCAACTTTGCCACGCAACTCTATGTTAATCCTCTACTCTTTTTACGACTCCACAACTCGGTTTTCTATTCAACTGGTCCTTTTTCTCCTCTGAGGAAACCCTTATAAGTCTTTTCCTTTTCCCACCCCGCGCATCTCTAAACATTGCCGACCCATCGGTGAATTGTTTGTCGCCAATGGTTTTTTCCCATGGGCCTGGTTTTCGTCTAGACGACCCACCCTTTCATTTTTCTAATCCTTATTATATTAAATAGTATTATACTACTACATATATACATAACGTAACTACTACTACCCGACACTACAATATATACTATTTTGATACAGCAGTTGTCTGATTTGATTGTCTATTTGATACAGAAGTGTCTGTTTTCACAGGATGCATCGATGACCAACAACTTACCAGCGTGTCCACCAGAAAGATCTTCGCGGAGGAGAAACGTCTGTTCGAAGACGTCGCGGAGCTTCGAAAAGATCGACTCAAATCAGTTTCCGTTCGCGAACGTCCAGAAGGATGTCCGGGGAACGCAGCCTCTCGTCGAGCGCGAAACCACGAATGGATCAGGGGAGCGGCGTCAGTGTCGGCGTCGGCGTCGGCGCCGACAGCCGTGGCGGCGTCAGCCTTCGTGGCGGCGCGACGCTCATGAAAAGCGTCTCGATCTTCTTGATGAGCGGCCGCAAAGCTTCCGTGAACGGCAAGAGGCAGACTTCCGGCAGCCCTAAGCACGAGCCACGAAGAAGGCCTCGCAGAAGGATGCCGGTCGTCGGGGGCACCAGGACTTCCGGCTACGCGATCAAGCTGATGGAGTCGTTGAAGAGGAAAACCAGATTCTCCTGGCGAGTAAACCACCCTAAACGCGCTGACGATCGTTTCGTCGTTAACCCTTTCGCTACGAGCGTCGCCTATAGGCGACATCCACGCGACGACCTGTGTGTACGAGCGTCGTCTATAGGCGACATCCACGCGACGACCTGTGTGTACGAGCGTCGTCTATAGGCGACATCTACGCGACGACCTGTGTGTCGAGTGCCGACTTTTAGAATTTACCGTTTTGAATTAAATTACTATGAATTATAATTCGATGTCTAACTATCCAAAATTGTATTTTTATTTATAATAATAGCAAAATTTAGAATTTTAATTTGACATATCAATTACCCTAAATTATATTTTTATTTATAATAATTGCAAAATTGAGAATTTTAATTTGACATATCAATTACCCTAAATTATATTTTTATTTATAATAATTGCAAAATCTCCAAATATGTCACTACTGGTCATCTAAAAATGTCGTTGTGTAACACTTATAGAAAAAGACGATCCGGAGAATGACAAGGTTGCACCGAAAGATTTAAGTCCGAACATCAGTTTACCGAAGCGCAACGTGTACAGTTTTCGGCGCAGTGCTCCGTACAGCGGAGTCACTCGGACGGAGCGCGCTGCCGTAGCGAAAGGGTTAACCCTTTCGTCTCGAACGGTACACATACGGTAGGAATGCGATCGAGTGGATGCAATCGAATGAATGCGAGTTTTGGAAAATTTGAAGTGTGCTTGAGTCGAACGATAGCTGTGCGAACGTAGAAATTGAGAAAACGTTGCGACTGAGGATTTTTGGGTGAACGTGATCAAATGCATCGAGTGAGAAAGGTTCAAAATTAGAAGGAAAGGAAATGAGTGTTTGGAAGAATATAACGACGGGGAAAAATGCGAGCACGAGGTAGAAAAAGTTTGACTGTGAAGGCAGAAAGAGTATGATTCTGAATGAAGTAAGTACATCATAGTTACTAAGTTGAAAAGTCGTTTAAATTGTTACTATTAACGCTAGAGCTACTGACAATTAAAGTTAACTTGTTTGCATGGAAGAAATCAAATTGAAAATTATATGAAGAAATACCGAATGCATAGAAAACAAATCTTTATTTGTTCCTTCTGCAGAAAATCGTAGTAAATTTCGGAAGCTTTATTACAGTGAATTTATAAGGCTGCCATGAATAATCACCAATTGGTCATTTTGACTGGTCTGGTAGTTGCAGTGTTAAACTGTTTTAAATATATTATTACATTCTAAGCACTTCACTTTATTTTAATCACACCCGAGCGAAAATATTTGGAGACTGTTAATATTGTTTTTTTTTTTTTCTTTGTAATGACCACAGGACAGAATTGGACAATCTGTGCAAGCTGTACAAAAAGTTAACCAGCTCCGGACAGCAACAAGTAGGACAATCGGTTATTATCGGGAGGAGGCCGCAGCCAAATCAAGCTATAGAGGTAACAACACTTGCACCGCTTCAAATTACACGAATTTTAACTCGCGTGCGTGGATCTGTCATTACGTCGTCTCACGATCATGCGATGCACAAGATTCTCACAACGTTTCAATTTACATGCTCGCTACGTCTTCCAATTAGCTGTAATTTATGAGGGTTGCTAGGATGCAGACGAAAAATAAATAGTTTTAAGATGTCCAGTTTAATTAGTGCGAGTTGAAAAAATTAAAGAAAAACAATAGTTTTATGCGGACGAAAGAATGTTCCTTATACTGCCTAATTCATTTAATTCAAATTAAGAAAAGAGAAAAAAAAGAAAAAAAAATTGTAATTCAATGTAGATAGAAGAAAATGTCCTTATTAATTTAATTTAATTTATTTAAATATTTATAATATTTATTTTAATTTAATCAAAATTCAATTGGAAAAAATGAAAATTTGCCTTTCAGGGAATCGACAGAACCATCTTTCGCGAATTGCTGCACAACACGTTCAAAGTGATCACAGAAGACGCGTTGGTGGAGCGAATGTTTTGCTGCTGGGATCGAGAGAACGAAGGGATCATCAGGCTGGAGCCATGGATCATGGGATTGGATCTATACCTACGAGGCAGTCTACGGGAGAAGATCGAATTCTGTTTCAAAGTGTACGATCTAAATAACGACGGGTTCATCACGAAAGACGAAATATTTCAATTGTTCAAGTAGGTATTCCAACGCCAATTTTCAATTTATACAATAATCACACAAATGTATTCTTCGATTCGATATTTGTTTTGTTAAATTATACGTTTTATTTTCAAAATACTGAATAATCGAAGTAAAGTGTTAGAATTCAGTATTTTATAGTATTTTAAATTTGAATAATGATATAGTAATATTGTAATGTATAATATTTCAAAGCATATGTAAATATTGTAATCTATAATATTTCAGATCAAGTGATAGCGTAACAATTTCCACATAAACATCAAAATAGTGTAATCGCGTGAAAAATATTTTTCATGGTTACCATGATTTTTAAAGACATAGTAATCATCATATTATATCGAAAACTTTCAGAAATTGCTTGTTGAAGCAACCTGGAGAAGACGATCCGGATGAAGCAGTGAAAGATTTGTCGGAAATGGCCTTAAAGAAGCTGGACGTGGATAGAGACGGGAAAATTTCGTTTCAGGATTATAAAGTAGTTATAATGGAGGAACCTCTGCTTTTGGAAGCCTTCGGACAGTGCCTAGCCACGGAAGAGAACTGTGCTTCTGTTATAGCTTCATTGCAATCATGAAATAATATTGATTACGAAAAACAATTCTATTATGAACGATTAGTTTAGCTTGAAAAAACAAACACACTGAAATTAAGCTTTCGTATAAAATAATTCAGTATAAGATACACAATTATTGTAAGATTTAATATTAATTTATTAATATTATAGTATAATATATTAATATAATATAATATATTAATTATAATTTAATATTAATACTAGATATATTATTTTCTGTAACAAATTCGTTCTCAAAAGGAATCACCAAGCGATTAAACATTATCAAAAGCATTGAAAATTAACACTTTACATATATTCTTCGAGTCATTAGCAATATGCAAATAAAAATGTTAATAAAGTGATAAACGATCATTATTGTATAACCGTTTAGATGCAAAACAAAATGTAAATATTCCTTAATCAATAAAGAAACACTTTGTAAAAGATATCTTTGCCATTTATTATTAACATTTTAATAAACTGCTAAAATCTTTGCAATAAATATGATAAATAATTCCTAAATGTTTAAGAATTCCAAGAATTATAAAAACTCAATTATAATTCAATGAGTGGGATGAAACCTAAGGATAATTCCATTTTGCATTCAAAATTTTCTATACTTGCAATGTTTAATAATTATTAACAATAAATATCAATAAATAATGAAATGATTTATTGCACGAGCAATCAAAATTAAGTAAATTATATTTTATATGCAGAAATAAAAGAATCTGATATTTAACTGGATAGTAAACAAGGCCAGAACCGTAGTTTATGCTTCAATGACTTTTCTCTCAACGGGCAACTCAAACGGTGACCTAGAGCGCTCAGTCTTTTCGCGACCGTCTTATCGTGTACATCAACATGTCAATATGTTACCGAACGTATTTCGATATGTCGCGCGTACAGTTACGGGTTCGCGCGTGTATCCGCGAGTGTTCCACCGTGCGTATTCGTTTCACGCCGTACCGCATGTTCACGCGAGTGTTTTATCGGGCTGCTACATGTTTTCGCGAGTGTTTTGTCTTATTATCGCGTGTTTTTTTTTCGATTATCGCAAATTTTCGCGAGTGTTTTTTTTTTTCGATTATCACAAATTTTCGCGAACGTTCCGTTTTATTATCGCGTATTTTCGGGCGCATATTTTTTCGATTATCGCGTGTTTTCGCAAGTATTTTTTTTTTCGATTTTCGCAAATTTTCGGGAGTGTTTCGGTTTATTATCGCGTATTTTCGGGCGCATATTTTTTCGATTACCGCGTGTTTTTTTTTCGATTATCGTAAATTTTCGGGAGTGTTTCGTTTTATTATCGCGTATTTTTGGACGCATATTTTTTCGATTACCGCGTGTTTTCGCGAGTGTTTCGTTTTATTATCGCGTATTTTCGGGCGCATATTTTTTCGATTACCGCGTGTTTTCGCGAGTGTATTATCTACGAAGCAGTCCTGGGGTCCGAACGAGAGGAGGAACGAGGTTGCTGCCTACTTCGAGCTGCTTTGGGGTACCATAAGATGTTCTACGATCGGTGAGTCGCATGCTTTATAATTCCTCCGGTCCCCGATCATGTCGTACGACGAATTGTCTTACACGACACGGGGAACGGTTGTATTTTATCATTTTTATTGCACACTACTACGACAGCATTCGTACATACATTTTTATTGTCTCTTGTTATTAATGTCGCGAATTACAAAGCGCCCTAAGTGGCAGCTCGCGTTTTTATTTAAATAAATTAATTGTCATAAGATTGTTATTTTAATGTTGTTAACAAATATTTTTATGTGTAATCTTCGTAAAGATTACAAGAGTGGATAATTGATATTCCACGCAATATGTTACTCGGTTTATATATTTAATTTATTTAATGTAGTGTAATTTTATTTTATTTTGTTGTTCTTTATTTTTTTATATTTCAGTGATTCATTTTATTATACTCTACGCTTTTATACTTTTGTCTGCTTCACTCTTCCACGATTTTCTTCCACGAGGTTTCACATTTGAGTTATTTCGTCTTCTTTTATTTCGATACAGGTTTCCATTAATTAATCTTTACAAAATTGTTTCCTCTTTCCTCTATTTGTTGTGGACTATAATATTGTAAAATGAATTTCAGGCGGGTCTCTTGCGTAGTCACCTCCTCGTGGTGAGATCTGGTAATTGGTATCCTTTTCCAAAGATCATCCTTTGGAAAGGGATACCAATCATTTTCCAAAGGATAATCTTTGGAAAAGGTTACCAAGCTAAGAACTACGCACGTATTTGCAGTCCGGTCTAGACAACCAAAAGACCAAGAAGGAATTTTGCGAAATTTAGACTGGATTGCAAATACGAATTTCATGCCTTAAACAATCACGATTTTAGTATCAATTTCAACTTCTATTGGCAAAGGACGTGAGAAATCATGCTTAATTTAGTTTTCGTTTTTCAATCACAGTTTGTTCATTTTTGTAATTCGTATACCATATGATACTTTTTGTTCTCGTTAAGTAAAAATTATAGAATATTTATACCATAAAATATTCGTGGATCAAGAAGTCCTATAAAATAATAGATTTACACCGCATCTCGTTTGTAATATACACGGTTTTAAAGAATAAACGCAATCAAAGGATTCGTAATCATGGCACCTGCCGTTTATTAAAAACAAATTCGATAGTAATCGTAATTACAAACAATAATAATATTAATAATAATATAATAATATAATATAATATAATATAATATAATAATAATAATAGCATAATTACAAAATACGCTCGATCTGGCTTTCTTATAGCGTGTTTGCTGAATCAGTCTTAACCCTCGGATTACCAAGCATCGAAATCGCTTTTCAATTTTCCCGTGTTTTCGTTTAATTCTCCTCGCCTCCGTCTCTCTCTCTCTTTCTCTCTTGCATCGATCAAGATAACCCGAAGGCTAATTTTAAACTATGAAACGTTTCTAGAGGTATGTTACAGTGATGCAAGGGGTTTTTCTTCATTATATTATCATATGTAATCGAAAAAATTGACTTCTCTGCACGCGCAACAAAATATCGGCTCTCGTCGTCGCGGTACTTCCGGTTTCTAGGGACCCGTGCCCGCGACCTCAAGGTTCCATCATTTTTTGTTTTCTCTTTTCTTTCTCACCTTCTATTCCACGGACACACACTCGTGTACCTTTGCAATTTATGTGTATATATATTTCTCATCTTCTTCATTTATTTTTATATATATACTCTGTAATAATTAATATACACGCACGCGCTCGCGCGTTCACAGACTGCGTCGCGAACCGACTGCGGCTTCTTTGTACGATATAATCACTGGAATAGGGGGTTGAAAGATTCAATTGTACCGAAGGCGATCGAATTTTTAACGAATAATCTTCGTTTCCTCGTTTCGAAGAGAAAAATTATATCGTGACCGTTCAACTTCTAAATTATCACTTTCCAACAACTGTATACGATAATTCAGAAATTCGCAGTTGCGTTCGTTAAGAAAGAGATGAAATTATATTTAAACAAAAAGCAATCTTTTAATACAGCTTCGAATCTACTTTGTACATCGATTCTTCGCGTTCTATAATTCATCCATCTGTTTGCACGATTAACCCTTTCGCTTCGAGCGCCGTATATATGCGGAATCCAAATGTATTTTGTATTTTAATAATTTTCTAAGCTTTTTCATATTAAAAACTTAAATGTACTCATTACATTAGATCAATGATTGTTTTATTCAACACAGTTGTTATTTAAGACTTAGAAAAACGTACATATAGAAACTCACTCGCACTGTGCCCGTTCAGTGACAGTACTCCGACAGGGTTACCGTAGCGAAAGGGTTAAACATGTTCAGAATCGCATGTCTTCGTGCAAATGGCTTGCAAAAACATGCACATTCCACGTGTATTTTGCAACTCTCTTAAGTATCCGTAATTTTACTCAAACGCACGACTATCCTTGCCGTATCGAACGTTTCCGGTTCGCGGAGAAGAGAAAAAAGGACGAACGGAATCGTGTAGAAGCTTATTCGAAAAAATTCGATCTCTGCCCAACATATAATATATATACATATATTATAGATACTTTGAACGTGTGTATGCATGTGTACCTTACGTATTATAGTCGTGAATCCCGATCCTCGGATGCAGCCTGTGAACAACACCGGTTGTTTCAAAGATTGTACGCGCTCCACGGAAACGAGCGGGACTTTATATGCGCGAATAAAAAATAAACGATCCACGTTCGTTTCGTCAGAGTGCTGAGATCTGCTGAGGGTGTGCCGAACGGCGGCATTTTCGTTCGTCCGCTGTGACGTGAAACTAGCAGTCAGATAAAATACTATTTCGTCTTTTACATATACGTATATGTATAACATATATATTCATATTGTGTTTGTGTGTGTGTGTGTGTGTGTGTATTTATATAGTTAATATATTTATATATATATATGCATTAATACGTATCTATTAACTCATCAAAGTGGGAATGATGATTGCTGTGTTTTTTTTGTTCTTACTATATGCTTTTTCTTCATCGTCATTACGATTCTGCGTTACATTTTGTCGTTAAAACTCTTTTTTTTTTTCATTTTCTTCTTATTTCAACACAGATGTCTCTCATAAACGTGTGTTCGTGTTTTATATATAAGTTTTTTTTTTCATTATTATTATTATTATTATTATTATTTTCGCCCATCTTTTTTGCCTGTTTTCCTATACAGTCTTCTTAACTACCGGTAGCGTTACTATTCGTTTGTTTATTTACCTCGAACAGTTTTAAAACTCTGAGATTCTACGACGAGGAGAAAGTATGTGTTCGTGTGTGTGTGTGTGTTCCGCGCGTGTGTATTTGTTGTAGCACTCTTGAAACAACGGTATGTTAGCCCCTTTTTTTTATCTCGAAAGTATACAGCTTGAAAGCCGTCAAAATAGTATCTTACCCACTTCTAGAAACTAGACAACAAAGGTTCGAGGAGGATAGACGCGTTTTCTTTTTTTTTTCTCTTCCGGTTTCTTCATTTCCTTCTTTCTTTCTTTCTTTCTTTCTTTTTTTTTTCGTTTTAGGCACTTAAACGTCGGGAGTAGTGTGGGAACCTTAAGGTGGAGGTCCATCGAACGCCTGCTATTTGCTATTTACAGTCTTGATTGAGACGCGCGTTACATCTTCCAGGAGGAATTGTGTTTCCGACGAACGGCGCACTATATCGCTTGTCAGAATAATTTTCTCGTTCGTTGAAATTCGACAGACCAAAGAAATAAAAATACTCACCACGATTCACATCGATCGAAAATCAGTTGATGGAATATTTGAAACAAATAGAAAAAAATACTACAATTTGAAAAAATCGCAAATTCTAGACACTACTTGGTGTAAATTGTAAAGATTAAAAATCACTCGATGTAAAATTAATATTGAGTTACACAAATCAGCCTTAACAACGAGACTCACGATAATATTTTTGTTCTTTTTGTAATCAATACATGATATAGTAATTAAAAAATAAATTGTACAAAAAATTGTTGATCACTTAAAAACTCTAAATAGTCGAAAGTCCGGCACAATTAATATTCACGACCAATTAAACTAATCAATACACGATCTAGCAATTAAAAAATAATTTATAGACAAAATTGTTGATCATTTAAAAATCCATCAATAATTGAAAGTTCGTCACAATTAATATTTACGATGAATTAAATTAATCAATGCATGATCCAGCAATTAAAAAATAATTCATACAAAAAATTGTTGATCATTTAAAAACTCTCAATATTCGAAAGTCCGGCACAATTAATATTCACGACCAATTAAACTAATCAATACACGATCTAGCAATTAAAAAATAATTTATAGAAAAAATTGTTGATCATTTAAAAATCCATCAATAATTGAAAGTTCGTCACAATTAATATTTACGATCAATTAAACTAATCAATACACGATCTAGCAATTAAAAAATAATTTGTATAAAAAATTGTTGATCATTTAAAAACCCATCAATAGTCGAAAGTCCGGCAGAATTAATATTCACGATCAATTCAACTGAACACCGTTAAATTTCGAAAGAATTCTCACATACGATACAGAAACGCCGTTCGCCTCGACGGAAAAGTAACTGCCTGTACGATATCTAGCTAAAAAGTAAGCACGAGAACAGAAAGGATAAAACACAGACGTACCGACAACTCAACGGCATTTACAAATCATGTGAAATACGTTCTGCGTATGCCCGACGATTGAGGGCCGGGACACATGTAGAATTATTCGTGTCGCACATTTCCACGCAATTACACAATGACGCACACGTTTAACACTCAATTTCCACGCATACACACGGCATCGTGCACTAAATCAAAATACAGTTACGTATTCTCCTACAGAGTAAATCGATCCCTTCTATGTATATATATATATATACTATATATATATATATTATATATTACGCGCGTGTGTGTTGTATGTGTATGTGTGTGTGTATATATAATATATAATATACGCGTGTACATATGTATATATATACGTATATTATGTGTGTATAAAAATCAAAGCGCATAATTAGAACGTTGATTCGCGACCGCGCGAACAATCGATTAATAGCGAATATATTCGATAAACAAGGATCGATATCCAACGACAATAAACCATACTGCAGCAGTAGTAAGAATAATATTAATAAAACGAAAAAAAAAAGAGGAAAATTTGTATAACAATCATTAGTACGATATATGTATACAATAAAAATGGCATTACGTTCTTCCTTTTTTTTCTTTTCTTTTCCTCGTCGTGTTTCTTTTCGTTTATCGTATTCCCCGCTGTGATAACTTCGTTACCGTGATTCCTGGATTTTTATCGTTTCTTACGCCCGATTACACATGCATATATTGTTAGGTGTATAGTTTAAAACGTCGGGACGGCTTTAACGTTTCGCAAAATTTGTCAATTTTTTGCTCTTAATTACTCCTAACGAATCGATACGATGAAGAAAAATCATTTTCACCGTGAATCGATAAAAAAAAATGCCGATCCATATTCGTCGTATGCTTAATTGTGTAAATTGGCGCGTAAATTTGAGAAAATTGTACAGATCAGCCTTAAGAATGAGATTCGCAAATTCATCGTCGCAAAGATAACGTAAATTTTAAATATCCTTCTTTCTCGTTCAATTCGTAACACGTGGACCATTCAAGACGAAAATAATTTCAGATAAAATAGATAAGGTTCGTTGGGAAACGATAAAGCAGCCCCGACATTAGGATTCGTAAAACATCCAGTATATATTTCGCGGATACGTGCGAGTTACACGCGAACGCGTCGCAAATTAAAGACTAGCAATAATGGTTCTTTTAAAGAACTACGCCTTAATTAGGTGACACCGTGGTTGTCGCTTCCGCGGCTGATTATCCTACAAGAATATTACTGATAAATTCTGTTTTTTTTCTTACTAAAATATAGTTATTATGGTATTCTGTGTTCCGCCAGTGACATCGTCCTTTTCATCTTAATCGGTGTTCATTGTCGATCAACGTTCGTTAACGACGTAACTGTGAGAGACTTTACGCAACGATGATAGCGAACGTTAAATGCTTGAAAGAATGTACGTGTTCTGTATAAAAAATGAACGTCTCCTTATACTTTTATATTGTCGAATTTGTATATCGTTATAAAAGTATCTCTTCGGTTTGTTAATTGCAAGAGAACAAGTAGCTGTATAAGTATCTATGCAGATACAGAGAAATAACTGCTATTTAAAACACCCTGTATTCGGTACAGGAATAAAAATTGACGGTAACCCTAAATTATATAAAATTCCTTGAGTCAAAGTGGTTTGAGCAGAGTTGTTATTTAACCCTTTCACTCCTGTCGGGATATATTTATCCCAAGCGTTGTTCGAAAAAATGGACCAAAGTTTGAGGGGAAAATGTTTGATGTGCCATTATATCCTGATTGTTTCACATCTTATCATATGTAAATATTAAGTATTTATGTACTGTTGGGATTATATATTCCGCGAAATAATAGTAATGGGAAATATAATCCTATACAATTTCTTCAAAAAGTTTCAAAAATAAAATTTTTTACAATATATATTTAATTTTATTACACCTTACTAGAGTACATTTCCGTAATTTTTTTTTTTTTTCTAAAATAAAGATTTAAAAAATCAGGAGTGAAACGGTTAAATGGACAGTTTCTTTGTGTTATGAAAAACAGTCGAAACGAAGGAAAAGAGCGAATAGTGATCGATGAAGTGCGATATAGTCTGGCAGTAATATAAACGTCTGGTTAACTTCCATTCGTGGCAAGTCTTATCGTTGGCTGGCAGTAAGAGTAAGAGGGCAGTGTTAGAACATTATCGTGCCTCGATCGTTGCTCGTCGATTCTCACAGTTAACGCGGTTAACACGTTAAAAGATGGTGGACAAACGACCCCGGACAAACTTTAAACCGCTACCGTGATTAAAACCTTTATTATATAATTATTATTATTATTATTGGAGACCTTTAGATAAAATTCACATTCACACAAAGTATATAGATAAAATCCGCAACGAGGACCCCGCTTGTCCACCGGTTTCCGTTACATCAGCTGGCGCAACACGCGGAATAAAGATTGAGACTCTGTCGCTCCACGCCATGATTATTTTGGCAATTATTGTACTCTCCTATATGTACAGCTCTATCGTACATGTAATATACAGAAACGCAACTCGCGTGTACATGTCGAGCGTCGAGAGGCGAACGCCACGAGACATGCACACGCTGTTCATCGAGGTCTATGTATTTTATCGTCCAAGAGGGGGAGAAAAAAAAAATGAAACAAAAATAAGAGATAAATCGAAACTCGCTCGCGAAGACCCACTTTTCTACCTCGTGTGTGCTCGCGGTCGAAACGTCTCGTTCGTTCTCGCGTTAACCCCTTGACATACAATGACGTCTGGGAAACGTCATCCATTTCACGTGCCATTGTAAACTTTGACGTTTTGAAGACGTCAAGAATCGCCTACATATTCCAGAATGTTTTGAAATGTTTCATACTTTACGGAACTACTAATTTATTATTTTATAATGTTAACTCGTATTTTGAAACGTCATCCATTTCACGTGCCATTGTAAACTTTGACGTTTTGAAGACGTCAAGAACTGTCTACATATTCCAGAATGTTTTGAAATATTTCATACTTTACGGAACTACTAATTTATTATTTTATAATGTTAACTCGTATTTTGAAACGTCATCCATTTCACGTGCCATTGTAAACTTTGACGTTTTCGAGACGTCAAGAACTGTCTACATATTCCAGAATGTTTCGAAATGTTTCATACTTTACAGAACTACTAATTTATTATTTTATAATGTTAACTCGTATTTTGAAACGTCATCCATTTCACGTGCCATTGTAAACTTTGACGTTTTCGAGACGTCAAGAATCGCCTACATATTCCAGAATGTTTTGAAATGTTTCATACTTTACAGAACTACTAATTTATTATTTTATAATGTTAACTCGTATTTTGAAACGTCATCCATTTCACGTGCCATTGTAAACTTTGACGTTTTGAAGATGTCAAGAATTGCCTACATATTCCAGAATGTTTTGAAATGTTTCAAACTTTACAGAACTATTAATTTATTATTTTATAACGATACTTAACTCGTTTGCTACCAATCGTCACATATACGTGACACATTTGTTTTTTACCACAGCCCAAGTTACCTTATATGTAACAGACGTTTTTAGGCAATTTACTGAGACATGTTTAAAGAAAATGTGTTGTATATTGAACAAAATTGTTAAATTCCAAAATGGTAAAATTTATGAAGACTACTTGGTCTGCGCTCACATTAGATTATTTAGAGTTCACACAGCGAGGGTTAATACAACGAGTTAATATATTAACCTGATTAAATGTTACGTAGCAACGCAAATTAGAAAATAAAACGATCTATTTTTAAGCTTGCACATAACCGTGTTCAGTTGATCCAAATTAAATAGTATTTTTCGAACGCATCAAATTCCTATTTATTTGTACGTCAAGGGGTTAATCTATCGTTGAACCGAACAACGAGTGTTAAAACATGGCCAAGCGTACAACAGACCCTTGGGTAGTTCACGAGTTTCGTGGAAAATAGATGCGTGGTGATTTCTTTTCTTTTCTCGAGGTTCGCTTCGCAAGAAAAATATCTCTGTGACGAACACGACTGCCTCTGTTCTTTGGATCCATCAGAGCGGGTTAAAACGGAAGCGAACGGAAGAGAAGAGCGTGCTTTCGAATTCTCGTGCACACGGCTTCGATCGTCGAGATTCCTCGTCGTTTCTTCGACGACGGGAGTTCGCGATGCAACGTTTAAAATCTTGTTACGATCAACAACGCGTGATTCGACGATGACTCGACTCTGTTTCGACCGAAGGTGAAACTATTGACAATTTTTGACGCTCGGTCTCGATCCTTTCCCCGGGGCTGTTATTGCTCCAGGCAACGCGCGTGAATTTCACGAGTAAAACTGCATGCAGCAAACGCTCTAAAATCTATTATCTAACGTCTATTACGCGTAACATCGTCATCGTGGTTATTTGAAACTTCTAAAATGGCGTCGGGATCCTAAGAGATTCGAAAAATCGTTTTCCCCGGGGAAAGGATCGAAACAGATTCCTCGTCCCTTGGATCAACTTCAAGTGAAACAGTTACACAGAGATCATAGATAGATACTGTTTCTGCTCTCCTGTTTAGGAGGAATTCTTGCTTGATCGCGCGACGAGTCTCGATCCGATCGATGAAACGCAAGGTGAACCTGTTCACGATTACAAAAGATCGGTATCGTGATTTGTGTTCGTTTGCTGCGAAAATATTGTCCTATTTTGTTCTTATTTTCCGCTGCGATCAACCAGCCAAGCGTTAATCATCGTGTTGTCGATCGGATCGATTTGTCACGCGACGCTTCTGACGAGAAAGAAGCGTGACACCGAGAAAGAAGAAAACGAAAAGACACCCTCGTTAAATGGTTCCCTCCATTTCCCCTCCCTTTCGTTCGGCCACCCCGAAATACACGATGAGCGAACGAAAAACGGAAGTAGAGGGAAGCGAAGTAGAGCCAGAAACTCGAGAAACGAGTCGTGCGAAAGAATGGAGTCGGCTCGACGTTATTACGTGCTGTGCTCTATACACGACCTGTGTCTATGTGATCGATTAAAATATAGATTATGTGTCGCTTCGAATACAAAAATACAATTCTCGATGGGGGATCAACGGGCGCACGGAAGGCCGTATCCGCCCCTGTGCAATCCTTTTCCTTCCAATTGCATCGTCAACGATTTACTGGTAACACGCACGCGCACCCACACAAGGACAAATACAGTGTATACGTGTAAACATGAAACATGTTCAACCGTTTCGATGTTTTTGGATAGCACAGAACATGCGCGGAACGCATGAGCAACCATTCTGAACAACGAAAGGGTTGAGGTCTACGTTCTACCGTAGTCCAGAAGAATGCCCTGTTGGTTTCTGAATTTTGAAGGAAACTTTTCGTTTCTTCTACCACGATTTTTCAGATTTACCTTTCTCTGACGCAAGATACGATAATAAAGAAGATATAGTTCTTAACGATCGTCTTTCTCGCGTAAAGTTGATCATTTCTTCTGGACTGACGGAAGATCGTCTCGTCTAGTAGTCTGAAGGCTCGTTCAGAGCTGATGCGATATTATGTGTATATATATATATTTTTTTTTTTTTTCAAAGTTTCGAAGAAGAAATTGGCTGACACTTTTTATAATTAGCACGGTATTATTTTTTTTTTTTTTTTGTTCAGAGCGTTAAGGGAAGTACTTGACGCAGAAAACAACTTTTTCTTTTCATACGCGGAGTATAAGAGTTTCGAGAAGAAACGAAATTAGATTTCAGCCGAATAAATTATTCGAGCACATCGTGTCTTAAATTATCACGAGAGGGTAACGAACATTAAATATTTCCCTTCACGCTCGTTTCAGCTCTCCGGTTTCTGGGGTCGATGGAGAAATGCAGAACCGTTCGAACATAAAATTCTCCAAAAATATATTTCCCGTTCCTCGCTCTAATCGTCTTCGACGAGATCAATTAAACCGGACAGCTGTCATACGACGCACAGTTGGAAAATCGTCCGACCTCCCTTTCGATCGAATATTCAACACTAGAACTACCGACGATTAAAGTGTGCTTATTTGCATGGAAAAGATGAAATTGAAAATTACACGAAAAAAAAATAAATAAATATCGAACGCATAGAGAAAGCGAGTCTTTATTTATACCTTTTGCGGAAAATCGTAGTGAATTTATAAGGTTGCTATGAATAATCACTAATTCGGTCGTTTTGTCTGCTCTGGTAGTTCTAGTATTAATTCCCTAAGACCGTTTCGTCCTCCTTATACCAATAAATATATCTTTCGCTTAACACGCTGACTGCCATAGTGTTCCTGCAACGATGGTGGTCAACGATAAATCGACAACATGAAAATTAACTATACGATATTCGTACGAACTGAACAGTGGCGGCAGTGTGTGTGTGTGTATGTGTAAAACTTGCAACGCAGTCGAGATTGCAATAACGATGTAAAGTGCGAAACGCACCGTACGCAATTGAAACTATTACGTTCTATATGATAAAGGTGTAGATGCTACTATGTACACGTGTTACAATGTATATCCCGTTGATAAAACAAGCGAAACAATTATCACCTGGCAGTAAACATGTTAACAAAGAAACAAGTCCATCCAGCTCTGACTACAGTTTTTCAGCCAAACGTTCTTTGAGACAAGCGCAAAACGGTGTAATATATAGATATTAGCAATGCCCCTGAATCGAGTAACTCGAACTTCATAGCAACTAATAATGCGTACCCTAAATTGCGCGTTTCTAATTCCTTTCTCTCCCACTCTCACTCTTCCTCCCTTTAAAACAATCATTTTCCCTCTCGTTCTACTGTCTTACGCTAGACTAGTACAAACTATCCAGAAAGCGCTGACCGTTCGCGTAACCTTCTGATGATTATTGCAATTATCGGTAAATTGAAGGAATATATTGCCTATGGGGGTTGCTATTGTAAAGTAAGTTGAATCTAGATCATTGGAACTGAGGAACTATGATCGATCTGTTGAACAGAGTCTATTGCAGGAATATTGCACGGGCAAAGGGTTAACAAACGATCAGGCCAGCCATCCCACGGGACTCGGAAACGGTGAACGCTCGAAGCACGCTAGAAGCACAGGGCGGCAGACGCGCGCATACATCATCGACGAGTGTCTCACGAATGTGTAAAGTGTATCATATTAAAATACAGCTCTTGATTCTTCGCGCACTTTTGTTCGGTTTTCTTTTTTTTTCTTCTTTTCTCGCAATTTCATCTCGTCTTCCTCCAGCTCCCTTTTCTCTCGCGTTTGGTTGTTTAACACATCTCCCCGTTTTACGTCGCGACACTCTTCTCCATGTGTACCATTATCGTTCTAACACCTTAACGATTTAGCGTTACTCTTTGTTCTCCCTTCCCTCCAAGGTTTCTCGTCGTCAAATCGTCTAAAAATATGTATTTTTCCCACATTCATTCCGCCAGAGTCTCTCCCATCCTATTCCTTTACTTTTTCTCGTTTCTTATTTATATTACACCCCTAAGATCTCTCGTTAAGACTTCGTTCCTTTTTTCTCTGTTCTCTTTCTCTCTCTCTCTCTCTTTCTCGAATAAACAACGAGATACGCGTTTCGTACCCGGACAAATATATTATCGACACGCATGCACACATCTGTAAATCGCTTGTACGTACAGTTTGCCTACGCCTAGGTGTATTTGCAGAGTGAAACACGGACGGTAGTGCCTAAGAGAAGCCAGCTCGAGATCCGAGGACCTCGAGTGCCGAGGGAACAATGCATTCTGTCGTCCCAGTGGGTCGTTCCTCAACATTTCCTCCATCCACTTTTCTTTTCTCCCGACACGTACAACGATCAAGAAAATCCTGTGCACCTCTTGACGTTCCTCTTTTCGCGATGCGCCTCGTATCACCTGTTTTCCTCCGCTATAAATCCTTACTTTTCGATGTCAACCGGGAACACTTCTTCTCTTCGCAGAAACAAGAACGAGAATTCTCAATTTCTTCAAGTGAAACCGTGTCGATCGTCGTGATCATCGATTCCCATTCTCTTCCTCTTCTCCATCTCTTCCCTAGTCATTTCTCTTCCTGTTTCCGATGCACTTGCGTTCCCATACCCTGGTACAGTCTGTTTGGATATTAGGAACAAGAACGAGAATTCTCAATTTCTCAAGTGAAATCGTCAATCATCGTGATCATCGATTCCCATGTTCTTCATCTTCTTCATCCATTCCTTTCTCGTTTCTCTTTCTGTTCCCGATGCACTTGCGTTTTCATGCCACAGCACAGCTAGTTCGGATACCAGGAACAAGAACGAGAATTCTCAATGTATCAAATGAAATCGTGTCAATCATCGTGATCGTCGATTCCCATTCTCTTCCTCTTCTCCATCGCTTCCCTTCTCATTTATCTTCCCGTTTCCGATGCACTTGCGTTCCCATACCCCGGCACAGTCAGTTCGGATACCATGGACGTTCCCATGGCCCGACACCGCCTTCTCCAACAGTTCATTCGTCCTCCAACTCTTTCCTAATCCATTCGGCTCCCGTTCGAGGTCCGAAAGGCGATCAACGCGAGCACCAGCGTGTGTCCCTGTTCTCGTACGGGACCGTCCCTCCCCCTTGCGCGTCGTCGAGAGGACACCAGCCACTAAACTGGCGGGTTTCCAAAAAAGAAGTAAAAAAAAAGAAAAAAAAAGAAAAGAAACCGAAGAAGAAGTGGAACCCCGAAAAATGGTCGGTCGGCAAACGTGACGCGCGAAGATCGACACCGATAGCCGGCGATAAAACCACCGACTTTGCTACTGGCACCGAGTCTCTGGCCGGTTAGGAACGCCTCGTCACGCTTTGCCCCGGTCCACGACGCTGGATCCAGGCCCGTGCTTCGTGAGATACCATCGAACTCGGCCGGGACCCTTTCACAAGTAGTCGTTGTCCACCGCCTGCGCGTCCTGCGACTTCAGGGTGGCCATCTCCTCCACGGTGCCCTCCTCCGCTTCCTGCTCTTCGACGAAGTTAATGCTGCCCGCCTTGTACCACACCACTATGTCCACCACGAACGCCAGGATCAGGATTCCGCCGGTGGTACCTGGTGGTTCAGGTTGAGTCTCGTTAAACGAGAGATTGTTGCTTTTGCAAATTTTATACAGGAGGTATAGGTTGAAGTGGCGATATAGGTTAAGGTCTTGTTAAGTGTGAGATTGTTGCTTTTGCAAATTTTATGCAGAAGGTATAGGCGAGGTAGGTTGAAACTTCGTTGGATACGAGGTTGATAGTGTTGGACATTTTGTACAGGAGGATGGCGATATTGATTGAGGTCTCGTAAAGTGTGAGGTTGTTGCTTTTGCAAATTTTATGCAGAAGGTATAGGCGAGGTAGGTTGAAACTTCGTTGGATACGAGGTTGATAG